>JARQOC010000004.1:352948685-352981185 GCA_033576535.1 Allobates femoralis
TGGCTTCTCAGGTAGTTCTAATCACATAGCTGAGGAAAAGAAGAGAGAGTGAAAGTAATGAATGCTGCAGGGGGCGGTGACATCACTCCGGGAGCTGCCGCTGAGCACACAATGTGTAGTGCTGGTCTGAGGTGGTGCGGATCGGAACCCAGACCCCCGCGGCCCGTTCGTGGGCCGCGGCCCGGTGGTTGGGGACCCCTGTCATAGATGAATACGCACGTCACAAATTCACATCATTTCACAGGACATCAGTTGAGGGAAGGGGGGAGGGTGCTATCTTCTCATCCCTGCTCTCTGTGTGCAGCATCACAAGAGGTCAAATACAACACACTGTCACAGCTCAGCAGGATATCTGCTTTACAGTAACAAATGGAGTCTACATAAGGCAGATCTGTTTTAGCTCTCTCCATCCCTGCCGTATCCTAAACAGAACAGACCTCCTGTAAGTGACACTGCACTGTTAGCAAAGGGAGGAGGGAGTAGAGAGGAGAGGGCTGCTGAGAGGGAGTGAATAATAATGTGGCGCCCCTGCGGTCTGGTCGCCACAAGGGGTACTGCACCCACTCCATGGGTGTGGTATCCCTGTTCTCAGGGAAACGGGATGGTAAGTCTGAGACACCCACCAAGCACCCAACACTCCCTTAGAACCCGGTACTGGGGACAGTGGGTGGACCCAATAGACCATGCGGCCCCTGGGCTTCTCAGTGCGGCCCCCGACAACGTGAAGAGTGAATCATGCCGGCGTCAGACTGGATTATACTGCAGGGGAGGTGATAGGGCTCTGTCTGGGGGCTGAGGGAGGCTGCAGGAGGCAGCGGGAGATCTCCTGCTTCTGCTCATATAATATGCACTGCCGCTGTCCATCACCATGGTGCTGAAACCGCACCACGGTGATGGGCTGGGGAAGCAGCGCATATTATATGTGCCTGCGCCCCCCCCCCAGTCAGGGACGGCGTTAGGGGGGGGCAGACTGGGCAGTTGCCTAGGGCCCCCACTCTCTTAGGGGCCCCCAAAGGAGCTGAACTGAAAATAGCAATAAAACAGTAAAAAAAATAAAAAATACACATATTTGGTATCGCTGCGTTCGTAAGAATCTAAGCTATCCATATACAAAGTAAATTAATCCAATTGGTAAATGGCGTAACGGAAAAAAAATTAAAACGCCAGAATTGTGTTTTTTGGGCCACCACGTTGTTACAATACAATGCAATAAAAGGCGATCAAAAATGTTGTATCTGACTCAAAATGGGATCAGTAAAAATGTCAGCTCAGGGCACATAAAATAAGCCCTCACATAGCCCTGTATCTTCAAAAATTAAAACATCATGGGTCTTGGAAAATGGCGAATAAAGCAAATGTATTTTAAATATTATTTTTTTTTTTTTTACAAATTTCTGGGGTTTTCTATGATTGAAATAAAAATGTTCAGTATCTTCTTATTCTGACCTAGATAATCAATTTATGAAGTCACTTTTACCATATAGTTAACATGATGAATAAAAAACTCAAAACAATTGTGGAATTGCACTATTTTGCACTTTTATTTGCAATTTCAAAGCACTTGGAATTTCTTTGTCATTCTCCAGTAATTTTGTGGTAGAATGAATGATGTCATTCAAAAGTACAACTCATCCCGCAAAAAACAAGCCCTCGTACGGCGATGTGGAAGGAAGAATAAAATAGTTCTGGCTCTTGGAAGAAGCGGAGGGAAAAATAAAAACGAAAAATCGCTCAGTGATAAAAGTTATAACATCCTTGTAATTGCCGTATAATAGCAGCAGGAGCGCCCCCCGCAGGCTTCAATCTTCACATGTTCATGATGGGAGTAATTAGAGTTTGGGGACCTCCTTAATTCCTACATTTGTAGCCAGTTATCAAGCAGAACTTACAAGGCTTTAAAGGGATGTCCAGGATGAATAAAACTTTACTACATTCTTTCAAAAACAGCGCCACCCCTGTGTACAGGTGGCATGTGGTATTACAGCATAGGTCCATTCCCTTCAATTAAGATGAGGTGCAATATCACATACAACCTGTAGACAGGGGTGGCGCTGTTTTTTTGAAAGAAATCAGTCATGTTTATAGAATTCTGGACAACTCCTTTAAGATCAATATTTCCACTAATGACCCCAGAACAACAGGATGGGGCTTAATTCAAATGTATTTTTTTTTATAATATGAAGAATATAGCAGATCTTTGTTAAAGATGACATTTAAGTAGATGATCCTATGGAAACATTCCTCTTACTGACTCTCCAGTTTGTAAAACCTATTTAATTAAACACTTGTAGGTAAGTTTTAATCAATATAAGGAGTCCTGTGTTCACAATCCCCATCTCTTGGTCAGAGTATAAGGTTAGAAAGAGCGACTCTCCCTGGAGGAGCCGTCCTGTATGACAGACAATGATGGGAATGGATGTGTGTGTCTATGTGTGTGCTTGGTGTATACGTGTAATATATAGTGTTTGTGTCACATACCGTGTGTGTCTATGTGTGTGTGCTCGGTGTATAGGTGTAATATATAGTGTTTGGGTCACATACCGTGTGTTGTGTGTATGTAACATCCACATTTATATATCCCAGCTGCACAGATGAGAGTTCCTAGGTGTAAACAGGTCGGCAATCGCCCAACAAATCATCGGGTGATTGGATGTTTATGGAGGAACAAAAATCCTTGCTCTCGGCAACACTGCAGAAGTGCTGCCGATAGCATGAATCTGTAGAGGACAGATTGCTCTACCGGTGATTGTTCTGTGCCCTCATTCTTCATCATCCTGTGTAAAAAGTCTGTAAACAAGCGCTGAATGACTTGAATATTATAAATCGCACTCATTAACAGTCTGAATGCGGCGCTTGTACATGTAACCTAAATGTCTGAGAGTGATGGTGCAATATGTGAGCATTTAGGGCCCCACTTTAATCTTTTACCCAGGGCCCCACTTTGCCTAAAACCGGCCCTGCCCCCAGTGATGAATGACACATGCCCCCCCTGTGTTCCATATGGCTCCCCATGCTGCTGCCCAGAGTAAAATAAAAAAGCTTTACTCACCTTCCTCCAGCGCTGATCCCCCGCTGTCTCCCCGCTCTCCCTGCTGCTGCTGTGATCGGGCACGCAGAGATAATGTCTCTCTGCTGTGCCGATCACATGACCGGCACTGAGAAGCAGGAAGTGGAGGAGCACAGCGGCAGGAGAGAGACCCGGCCGGAGGAGGGTAAGTAAAGAGCATGGGGGCCATAGTCAGGGCAGGGGGGACGTGTGCCAGCCCACAAGGGGACATGTGCCAGCCACAGGGAACATGTGCCAGCCACAGGGGACGTGTGCCAGCCATAGGGGACGTGTGCCAGTCACAGGGGACATGTGCCAGCAAAAGGTGACGTGTGCCAGCCACAGCGGACGTATACCAGCCAAAGGGGACGTGTACCAGCCATGGGGAACGTGTGCCAGCCACAGGGGATGTGTGACAGCCATCGGGGACATGTGCAAGCCACAGGGGACGTGTACCAGCCAAAGGGAATGTGTTCCAGCCATGGGGACGTGTGCCAGCCATGGGGGATGTTTGCCAGCCACAGGGGACGTGTGCCAGCCACAGGGGATGTGTGCCAGCCACGGGGAAGTGTGCCAGCCATGGGGGATGAGTGCCATCAATAGGGAACGTGTGCCAGCACAGGAGGAAGTGTGCCAGCCATGGGGGACGTGTGCCAGCTATGGGGGACGTGTGCCAGCCATGGGAGACGTGTGCCAGCCACGGGGGACGTGTGCCAGCCACAGGGGACATGTGCCAGCCCGGGGGATGTGTGCCAGCCACGGGGAAAGTGTGCCAGCCATGGGGGATAAGTGCCATCAATAGGGGACGTGTGCCAGCACAGGAGGAAGTGTGCCAGCCATTGGGGACGTGTGCCAGCCATGGGGGACGTGTGTCAGTCATGGGGGACGTGTGCTAGTCATGGGGTATGTGTGCCAGCCATGGGGGATGTGTGCCAGCCATGGGGGACGTGTGCCAGCAATAGGGGACATGTGTGTGTGTGTCAGAGTGTGTGTGTGTGAGTGAGGTGTGTCAGAGCGCGTGTGTATCAGAGCGTGTGTGTGTGTCTGAGCTTGCTGAGAGCGCGCGTGTGTGTCTGAGAGCGTGTGTGCGTGTGTCTGAGAGCGTGTGTGTGTAAAAAGAAGGTAGACCAGGTTTATGGACATCAGTACAAAAGGGGTCCAGCATGGGGGACATTACTACAGTATGGGGGCCAGGACATGGACATCACTACAAAAGGGGATCAGCATGGGGATGTCCACATCCTGGCCCCCATAGTGTAGTAATGTCTCCTACATTACTACATTATGGGGGCCAGGATGTGGACATCAGTACAAAAGGGGACCAGCATGGGGGACATTACTACACTATTGGGGCCAGGATGGGGACATCACTACAAAAGGGGATCAGCGTGGGGGACATTACTACACTATGGGGGCTAGGATGGGAACATCCCCATGCTGATCCCCTCTTGTAGTGGACATTACTACACTCTGGGGGCCAGGATGTGGACATCACTACAAAAGGGGATCAGCGTGGGGGACATTACTACACTATGGGGGCCAGGATGGGGACATCACTGCAAAAGGGGATCATGATGTGCACATTACTACAGAAGGAGATCAGGATGGGGATATTAGTACAAGAGGGGGACTAGGATGGGGACATTACAACAAGAATTGGACTAAGATGGGGACTTTACTACAAGAAGGGGATAAGGATTTGGACAGTACTACATTGAGCAAAAAATTGTGGTATTACTAAAAATATCACTTAATCCTACAAGCAATGCGGTCTCCCGATAAAAAAATTCTTCTATGTGCGGCTCACCAACCCAGCCTAGTTTGAGACCCCTGCAATAGAGGGAGGGCTCAGTCTGGGGATGGACGGAAGAACAGTGTGGGTGGGAGGTGGAGAGTGGTGAGAAGTGAGTGAGGAGCTCATCTTGGGTTTGGAGGAAAAACAACATACGGTGAACGAGGCAGAGGGAGCCCTAGGGGCACGCGCAGAGGTAGGGAGAACCACCCGTGTGCCCGAATCCAAGATTGACTAGTCGGACGGAAGGACTGGATGGGAACCAGGGACCGGCCGTAAGGTGGCGAGGAGACTCAATGCTCAAACCATAGTTCCGGAGGCCACGAGATCTACAGGAGCTGTGGTTAACACCCGACACATCTGCCATGAAGGTAACCATACTATGGTCAGGGGACTTAGTATTGGGGTTCTATGTGTGGAGGTGTGAGCAGGAGAGGCAGACAGTTAGCACTGGGAGAGCAACCCATGAGAGAAAGGAACATAAAGAGGTGTCTTGGACGAGCTATTCTGTTTTCTTGAGGACTATCTGGACTGAGGCTTGGCAAAGAGCAGTGCCGGCGGCATTGCTAAAGTGAATACTAAGTAAACTGGGTTTAGAACTCAAGAAGTTATGTGTGAGACTGTTTTCCTTACGCGCCAAGCAAACGGACAGGCCACAACAGTCCGGCTTCAGAATTATCCTCTCTAGACAGAACAATCCCAACTGCCTACCACCACCATACACTATACCAGTTGCACTGGGGAACCGCTCCACCCAGGGAGAGCGATATCACCTTAGCCGCATTTCCATCATCCCCAGAGGCCCTGTACCGCAGTGTTGGCCATCAATGGCCGAACATCACGGGTGGCGTCACGACAACAATCCCCCAAACCAAAATCTCCAAACTTTTAATGACACTGCCAGGGTCACAGAGCCAGGTCTTAACCCCTGTTACTCACCAGGAGTACTGTAACCTGGTTCCGAGTACCCCACGGCCCTGGGGGGGTATATCATTTCTGGCTTCATGAACAGGATCCCCTGTCACTGGGTTTTGTGCGCCTGGAGAGACTGTTGAAAGAGAACTGTGTGAAAACGGATTTGAAAAATGGCGACCATAAACAACTGACGCCATGTGTTGAACTGGGGGCGTTCCTAGGCCCTCCATCGTGGGATGGGCCCACACTAGAAGCGAAAAAGCAGGCCCACCCCGACTGCCAAGAGAAAGCCAAGGGGGTCTGCTTGGGGCTATGCTGACTCCATCTGGAGGAGGGGCAGACAAAAGAGAGAGAAGTTTAGTGGCAAGGAGGAGAAGCGCGTGGTGCGAGGAAAGCAACATGGCATACAGAGGTTGTGAGTCTCCAGTGTGCGGGAGCGGAGAGACAGGCTTCCCCGGTGACCATAAGGAGAGCTCAGGCTCGTTATTGTCGCTGGAATCGAAGTTGCTTGCAGTCGCGATGACAGACCTCAGCCAGCAGCTCCAAAAGGCCCAGGTGTGGACCTTCAACAAGTGGAAGAAGGCCCTGTTGCAGAAAGTAGCGCAGCAGCCATCAGTGTCGAGACCGCCATCCCCGCGGGTAGAGAAACCCAGAGACGCATGGCAGAGCAAAGGTAATGCCGTTGCTCTGGTGGAGGAAACACCCTGCTAGGTCCCCTAATGGCCCTTCCATCCCCAAAACCCAGCAGGGGAGTGAGAATCCAGGGGTGGGACTGCAGTATGGAGGAAAGGATTGATTGGACAGCCCCGTTAAAGCCAGAGACTACGCCAACGCAGAGCCCCATGAAAGCAGAGACTGTGAAGGGCTGATTTAATGGGGTTCCCTGATGCAGCCCAATCAAGAGAGGTTCGAGTAAGAAGTGTGGCTGAGATCATCAGTGAAGAATATTACCGGCAGAGACAGGCTGTCAAGGAGGCCGAGCACCATGAGCGGCAAGCCAGATGGAAGGCCCAGGAAAAAGCTAATCTGCAGGACAAATCACGTACCCGAAAAACTGCAGTGACTGACCCGGCTGAGTGGAAACAAGGAACTGTTATGACTTTCAACTTGCAGCATGGCTAGGGTTTTATCCAGGAATTCAGCATGGACAAGGAGAATTTTGTAAGCTGGAGAGGCATGGAATCGTACCTTTCAAGGGCATCCCGGCTGGGATTTGTACCCGGGGGACAAAGTCGGCTATGTGTGATACATGAGACACAGTGGGTGGTACGCCCTAAGAGTATACAAGATGCCAGCCCCAAGACCAGCGACACCACCAGCAGGCATCTTACCGGTTGCACAGCCCATAAGAGAAAGACCAGAGAAGGAAGAACTCCCTTACCAGGATGGATTCGTACATAGACTGATGTGGACAACTGCTAACGGAGGAGTGTTACAGGTATTTCCTGAAAAGGAAAGTCCTCCATGGAAATGAACAATGTAGTATCAACCGTAAATAGACAATACTAGAAATGTATATAGTTGTGTAAAGAAGTTCAAGATTAACGTAATTTAAAATTAATGCTTAGAATGTATGTTTGAATGCTGCAGATAGTGTATAATTCATAGGTTGTTAGTGATAGATAATGTGACAGATTAGGTACCAGTTGTGTGAAAGAAAAGTTATTTACATTGTATACAAATGACCAGTTAAGCCAGTATGCAAAGTGGAAGGACACTATTGAATTACTGTAGCTGTGCCTTCTACCCAGGAAACAAATAGAGTCTGTGGAGCCTCAGTTAGGAGTCTCAAACACAGGACTAGCCAGATATCCCTATATATCTTCTACCCAGGAAACGGCGCCTTGTTTGAACAGTGCTTGACCCGGTAAGGGACAAAACGGACACCATAAAACCTGGAGAACTGTGGAACGTTTGCACTTTTTTTCTTATTCCATTTTATATATCTATAGTTTATTTTTTGCTATGTAATGTTCAAGAAAGAACCTCCCTGTCTGGGAAGATAAAATGTTGTTACTGTTGTACATGCATGTCAAAAAAATGTCAGTTCTTGTAAAACCTTCTTTTAACCCGTGTGGTCGCTCGAGGACGTGCTGACCTTTGCCAAGGGGGAATGTGGCGCTCCTGCGGTCTGGTCGCCACAAGGAGTACTGCACCCACTCCATGGGTGTGATATCCCTGTTCTCAGGGAAACGGGATGTTAAGTCTGAGACACTCACCAAGCACCCAACACTCCCTTAGAACCCGGTCCCGGGGACAGTGGACAGACCCGATCGAGGGAGGGCTCAGTCGGGGGACAGAGGGAAGAACAGTGTGGGTCAGAGGTGGAGAGTGGTGAGAAGAGAGAAGTGAGATTATCGAGGAGTGAGGACCGGAGGACTTGAGCGGGGAAAAGCTCATCCTGAGTTGGGAGGAAAAACAACAGACAGCGAACGAGGCAGAGGGAGCCCTAGGGACACGGGCAGAGGCAGGGAGAATCACCCGTGCACCCGAATCCAAGTTTGACTAGAGTCGGACGGAAGGGGTGGTTAGAGGCCAGGGACCGGCCCTGAGGTGGCGAGGAGACTGAACGCTCCAATCACAGAACCGAAGGCCACGAGATCTGCAGGAACTGTGGCTGACACCCGACACATCCGCCGAGAAGGTAGCCGTACTAGGGTCAGGGGATTTGGTATCGGTTGCCCAACAGGACCCGTGGCTGCAGGATTGGGGCTCTGTGTGTGGAAGTGTGAGCAGGAGAGGCGGACAATTAGTGCTGGGAGAGCAACTCGTAAGAGAAAGAAACAAAGAGGTGTCCGGGACAAGCTATCCTGGTACCTTGAGAACTATGTGGACCGAGACTTGACAAAGAGCAGTACCCGGCAGCATTGTTAAAGTGAACACTAAGTAAACCGGGTTTAGAACTCAAGAAACTGTGTGTAAGACTGTTGTCTTCCCACGCCAAGCAGACGGGCAGACCACAACATCCCGGCCTCAGAATCATCCCCATTTGCCTCTCTAGCCAGAACAACCCCAATGGCCTACCTCTGCCATAGACTATACCAGTTGCCCTGGGGAACCGCTCCACCCGTGGGGAGCAATATCAACTTAGCTGCGTTTCCATCATCCCCAGAGGTCCCGCACCTCAGCGTCGGCCATCAATAGCAAAACATCACGGGTGGCGTCACAACAACAATCCCCAAAACCAAAATCCCCGAACTTTTAATGACACCGCCAGGGTCACGGAGCCGGGTCTCGACCCCCGTGATTTCCCAGAAGTACTGTAGATACTTCTACAGTTCAGAGTACTCCCCGACACTGGGGGCGTGTCAGTTACATGACAGTTTATACAGCACAGGACTATTCCTGTTTGGTTATAATGGACAGGACTAATGCAGCAGCTCTCTGCAGGGTCTGACAATGCTGATAACATGGAAACTACAAATGGTACAATAATGATTTTACATGTTTTTAAAAGTGTGGCACCCTGGCACCTGTTGGGCACCACAGAACCCTTGGGATATGAATGGAGCAGTAACAGCAAAGCAATACTCACACAACACCTTAGAACACCTTTAACACCTGTTTCACCCCAAGCCTCTAGGGGGAGCTCCACTGGTCACTTTGAGCCAGTTTCTCCTATAAATAGGGTCTTGGAGGGAGAAACACCAGAGTGTGAACGCTACAAGAGCTGCAGGACGTGTGCATCACCAGTTCTGGAGCTATACTAGGCCCAAACCAGCACACCTGTCCAGTGAGGAAACCCTTGCAATTGGGGTACGAGGAAAGGAGAAGCACCTCTCAGGGACATTAGAGTGACACTAACTCTCTCCCTTATCAACCGGTTACTGGAACCGAGCTGTGAGAGCTACCCAGCCATCACAGAGAACCAGCACGCCTCACAGGGAGTTTAGCCCCCTGTTCACCTGCCGCACCTACCGATGAGAGCCCAGGGAAGAAGATAGAATTATCATCACCCCTTTAACAGTGCCCTCAGTGCAGCTACCCAGGTGAAATACGTTCTACTGAACATGCTACCCGGTCCGGCTGGATTCCACATCCACCCGACCTCAACTAGAAAAGACAGAGAAAGGAAGCCTACACCACTGCTTGCTGTGAACCTCCAGGAGTGTTGACTTCACCCTCACCCGGTCCGAGTGTACCTGATATCCACCAGTAAAGGTACCTAAAAGACTTTGGTGTGTCTGCGCTTTAATTCCTGGATCTAACAGCAGCCTAACTAAGCTGCCTCACAACATCTTGTACAGCTCCTGGCCTCGGGGACTCCCGCTCATCCTGTGGGGAGCGTCCCATCTTGCTGCATTCCATCCCCCGGAGGCCCAAGCAGCGCCGGTGGACATCACCGGAACTCTCACAGGTGGCGTCACGAAGACTATTAACCCCTACTGTTCAGCCATCTCCCCATTGATCTGGACCACCGGGCCCACAGCCGCAGGCGCGGTTCCGTGACAAGAAGAAGCAGACGCCTGCGACGTGCAGAACCCGGCTATGGTGAGTCAGAATTTGGCGTCACAACAAGCAGGATACAAGCAGGCCCGTTCCTTAACGGGTATTGTGTGCTATTTAATGCTATTTAGTGCTATTTAAACTGTATATACCGAACTGTATATTTAAACCACCATTGCTGCGCGGAAGGCGGGAAAAGAAGGGGCGTTCCTAGGCAAAAGGGCGCAAAGATAGGCCCCGCCCCCACGCTTTGACGACTTCCCCTGAACGCAGCAGGAATCGGAAACTCCCGTGGTGCCTCACTCCTCACCGCGAGGCCGACACTTCCGTTTGAAACCGAAAGGACTGGCCGCACTTAACTAAGGGGGAGCGAGGATGAGTCGATCCTGATGGTGTCAGAGATGAGAACAAAGCATTAATTGGACAATTTATTGTGGGCCTTAGACTATCTGAGGATAGAAAGCAAGCAAGCTGGTGGTCCATACAAAATCCTGGCGCGGAGTTTGACACTTTGAGAGACTTGGGAAAAAAACAAGAAAATTGATGCGCCACACTGTGCAAATTAGCCGAAGCAAGGGGTTATATTAGTATTTCACTCACCTTTTCTCGTTGCGCCCCCTGCACAACTAGGTTAATGATTTGCGGTGAGATTTCACAGCAGGCATAAATCCGTTGCTACGTGTAGAGAAGCCTTTCCTTATGGAACTATAACGTCTCTCCCAGAGATCTCGAGTCCAATGAAAGGCAGATCCTCTGTGTTGACCAAGTCCCGTCCCAGAGCTGCTCTCAACCCACACTCCCCAAAGGGAGGAATTGAGCACGATATGAAGTAAAAAGGTATGATAAAATGAGCGCTAGGGACAGAATCAGGCACTGGGCTCTATCGAATATTACCTTTCAAATTTATTGTGAACAGTAGAAGTTATGGGTCTCCTCGCCACAACATGTTTTGACACTGAAGGTGTCTTTCTCAAGTGGATGTCAGACCCATAGTAAAATTCCCCTTTTATTCTCAACCCCCACTAATCACTAATGAAAAAGAGGTGTGCTACACACTCCTATCTGCAAATTCAACTACTTAAAAGTATATACCGTATATACTCGTGTATAAGCCGACTTTTTCAGCCCAAAAATTGGGCTGAAAAGTCCCCCCTCGGCTTATACGCGAGTATATACATGTGTGTGCTGAGTGTGACGGGGACGGGGGCTCTGACTGGGGGCAGGAGGAGGCAGGAGGGGGCTACAGTGACACCGCGCGGTCACGTGGGCCCGGCTCATTGATATGCACGCATCCCCCTGTCCATCCCCGGCAAGGGGATGCAGTGCATATTCTAGGACACAGCCCCTGGCGGCCCCTGGCAGTGGTATACAGCCCCCCCGCCTAGTACCGGGCCCCCATGCTGCGGCACAGCATACAGTAGTTCATACATTACCATCTCTCCCTGCAGCGCGCGGCTCCTCCATGTCCCAGCCGGCATCTTCCTGTAGTGTCATGTGACTGGCGCGTCACATGACACTACAGCAACAAGCCGGGCGGGAGATGGAGGAAGCGCGCGCTGCAGGAGATGGTAATGTATGAACTACTGTATGCTGTGCCGCAGCATGGGAGCCGGGTACTAGGCGGGGGGGCTGTATAAACCCCGGGGGCTTGCTGTATAAACCCCCGGGGGCCTGCTGTATAAACCCCGGGGGCCTGCTGATACCCCTGGGGGCCTGCTGATACCCCGGGGCCTGCTGATACCCCTGGGGGCCTGCTGTGATACCCCTGGGGGCCTGCTGATACCCCTGGGGGCCTGCTGTATACCCCTGGGGGCCTGGCTGTATACCCCTGGGGGCCTGCTGTATACCCCTGGGGGCCTGCTGATACCCCTGGGGGCCTGCTGTATACCCTGGGGCCTGCTGATACCCCTGGGGGCCTGCTGTATACCCCTGGGGCCTGCTGTATACCCCTGGGGGCCTGCTGATACCCCTGGGGGCCTGCTGATACCCCCGGGGGCCTGCTGAATACCCCGGGGGCCTGCTGATACCCCCGGGGGCCTGCTGATACCCCGGGGCCTGCCCTGCTGAATACCCCGGGGGCCTGCTGATACCCCCGGGGGCCTGCTGATACCCCCGGGGGCCTGCTGATACCCCGGGGGCCTGCTGATACCCCGGGGGCCTGCTGAATACCCCTGGGGGCCTGCTGTATACCCCTGGGGGCCTGCTGATACCCCTGGGGCCCTGCCGATACCCATGGGGCCTGCTGTATACCCATGGGGGCCTGCTGTATACCCCTGGGGGCCTGTTGATACCCCTGGGGCCTGCTGAATACCCCTGGGGGCCTGCTTATACCCCTGGGGGCCTGCTTATACGCCTGGGGGCCTGCTGTATACCACTGGGGGGGCCTGTATACCTTACTGCTGGGGGTTGTATACCTGTGCTGGAGTCCACCCTCGGCTTATACGCGAGTCAATAAGTTTTCCCAGTTTTTGGGGGCAAAAGTAGGGGGGTCGGCTTATACACGGGTCGGCTTATACACGAGTATATACGGTACATACATTATATCTACCAGAACATGAGAACATACATATACCATATCTATTATATGCAGCAATGTATAAAATTACAAACAAACTATTAAAACCTATAAAAATATTTTAAAAAATGTATATTAAAAATATAAAAATTATAAAATATATATGCTGATGCAGCTAGATTTCCTTCAAAAATTATTCTCTAAAGTGAGATTTAACCCTTCAGGGAATAATGTGCCCATCTTAAAAATCCAAAACGATTCTTTCCTATTAAGTTTATTAACCCTATCCTCAGTCTCATCCTGCACATGCTCAATTATAGTCAGTTGCAAGCTGGAAGGATCTCTATTATGTGTCTGTGCGTAGTGTCTAGACACACTATGCTTAAGAAACCCATTTTTAATGTTAAAACGATGTGTATTAAGTCTTTTTTGCATACTTTGCGTTGTTCTACCAATATATTGGTATCGGCACGGACATTCTAGCATGTATATAATAAATTGGGAACGACAATCAAATCTTTCTTTAATGCAAAAAGATTCCTTTGTTGTATTAGAAATAAAGGTTTTACGTCCGTGCACTATAATTTTACAACATTTGCTTTTTGATGACTCGCATTTATAGCATCCTTTTTCTTTATTGTAATTTCCATATTTTATTGTTATTTGTGGGTGCCTTAATCTACTGGGGTCCACTATATTCTGTAGATTTCTACATCTCCTAAAAATTATTTTTGGATCTTTTGAAATAATATTTGAGAGAATCGGGTCACCTTGCAATATAAACCAATATTTCCTTAATAATATGTAAATATTTTGATATGATTGGTTATAAGTGGTAATCAGGTTGCAACTATAATTCCCCATATTCTTTTTCTGTTGATCATTATTTTTATTTTTAATGATGCTATTTTCCTCCAATTTTCTTATAAAACTGCTTTGATTATATTTCTTGCATTTTTTAAAAGCATCTGACAATAGCTGACTGGGATATCCTTTCTCTCTAAATCTCTTTTTCAACAGAATAGCCTCTTTTTTAAAATCTTTATCATTAGTGCAATTCTTGCGTATTCTTAGATATTGGCCATAGGGAATGTTTCTAATCCAAACCGGTAAATGGCAGCTGTCAAATTTTAAATAACTATTGACGTCCACATTTTAAAAGTGTTGGACGTACTTAATTGACCTTTTGTATCTATATTTATCATAAGGTCAAGATATTGCACATTTGTTTCTATGGTCTGATGAGACCAAGATCGAGATCTTTGGTGCCAACCACACACGTGACGTTTGGAGACTGGATGGCACTGCATACGACCCCAAGAATACCATCCCTACAGTCAAGCATGGTGGTGGCAGCATCATGCTGTGGGGCTGTTTCTCAGCCAAGGGGTCTGGCCATCTGGTCCGCATCCATGGGAAGATGGATAGCACGGCCTACCTGGAGATTTTGGCCAAGAACCTCCGCTCCTCCATCAAGGATCTTAAGATGGGTCGTAATTTCATCTTCCAACAAGACAACGTAATTATGCACGCCCCTCTCTGCTTCTAAGAGCCTGGCCGCGTCATGAAAGGGGGCGGGGCTCCAGCATGACGCGATTTAGCCCCCCCCTTTCATGACGCGGCCAGACTCTTAGAAGCAGAGAGGGGCGTGCATAATTACCAGGCAGCAGCAGACAGGCGGGGCATTTGCGGCTTCCACAGAAAGAGAGAACTCACACAGGACAAAGTATTATAACCTTTTCTCTTACTTTACAAAAGCGATTTTTTTCTGCAAAAGGGATGGCTAGAAATGATAAGAGGGGGTGCAGGGACAGGTCTAAAGATACGGGGGGTCAGTTTCTGGGTTTAGGATCCCTTTCAGGTTTGCCTTCTGTTATCATAAACAATGAGACTCCGTGCAGCAGCCTGTGACGAGGCTGAAAGGGCAGGGCTTTACTGAAGGGAGGGGGGGAAAGGAGGCTAACAGGCACATGAACACTGCAGGAGGACAAGCTAGGTAACACCCAGTCGGCAAGATTTTTTAAACTTTATAAAGCTATATCTTAGCTTCTACTAAACAGTTTTTTTTAGCAAAAACGATTGTTTGTGCTGGGTGTAGGGACACATATTAACAGTCCAGGGGGGTCATTTGGGGTGGTTGGTTCTCTTTAAATGCGCTATATAAGTGAATAAATATATATAAAACGGTTGCGACAATCATAAAATACAAATCACCCACCCCTTTTCATACTAATAAATAAAAAAGTAAATATACTTTGTATCACTGAATCTGTAAACGTCTGATCCATCAAAATATAAATGATTTAACATGACTGGCAAATGCAAAAAGTAAGAGAAAATGTGAGTTTTTTGATCGCTGCAACTCTGACAAAAAATGCAATAACAAGTGATCAGAAAGTTAAAACTACCCCCAAAATGGTAATAAAAATGTCAGCTGGCAAGCAAAAAACACAAAGCCGTCACTCTGCTCAATCAACGGAAATAATACTTTAAAATTTTTGGGTCTCAATAACTGGAAAACACAAACCAATTTTTTATTTCTAATTCTTTTCACCATGTTCATTGAAAAAAATGATATACCGTATATACTCGTGTATAAGCCGACCCGTGTATAAGCCGACCCCCCTACTTTTGCCCCCAAAACCTGGGAAAATTTATTGACTCGTGTATAAGCCGAGGGTGGACCCCAGCACAGGTATACAGCCCCCAGCAGTGTGGTATACAGCAGCCTCCCCAGTGGTATATACAGGCCCCCAGCAGTGTTACAGCAGCAGCCCCAGTGGTATATAACAGGCCCCAGTGGTAGTATACAGCAGCCCTAGTGGTATATACAGCCCCAGTGGTAGTATACATACAGCCCCAGTAGTATATACAGCCCCAGTGGTAGTATACAGCCCCAGTGGTAGTATACAGCAGCCCCAGTGGTATATTCAGCCCCAGTGGTAGTATATACAGCCCCAGTGTAGTTTATAGCCCCAGTGGTAGTATACAGCCCAGTATACAGCCCCAGTGGTAGTATATCAGCCCCAGTGGTAGTATACAGCCCCAGTGGTAGTATATAGCCCCAGTGGTAGTATACATACAGCCCCAGTAGTAGTATACAGCCCCAGTGGTAGTATAAGCCCCATGTAGTATAAGCCCCAGTGGTAGTATACATACAGCCCCAGTAGTAGTATACAGCCCCAGTGGTAGTATACAGCCCCAGTGGTAGTATACAGCAGCCCCAGTGGTATATTCAGCCCCAGTGGTAGTATACAGCCCCAGTGGTAGTATACAGCAGCCCCAGTGGTATATTCAGCCCCAGTGAGTAGTATACAGCCCCAGTGGTAGTATAAGCCCAGTGGTAGTATACATACAGCCCCAGTTAGTATAAAACAGCCCCAGTGGTAGTATACAGCCCCAGTGGTAGTATATAGCCCCAGTGGTAGTATACATACAGCCCCAGTAGTAGTATACAGCCCCAGTGGTAGTATATGCCCCAGTGGTAGTATACATACAGCCCCAGTGTAGTATACCTAGTAACACCATGTAGATATACCCCAGTAGTAGTATACATACAGCCCCAGTAGGTAGTATACAGCCCCAGTGGTAGTATACAGCCCCATGTAGTTACAGGGCCCAGCAGGCCCCCTCATAATTTGGCGCCCCACCTCACTTTCTGGGCCCCCCCGCATGCAGCGCTGCGCATATACATTACCTGTCTAGCAGCTGTCACCCTCCGGTGGCGGATCGCGGCTCCCGGCTCCGGGCTCCATCTTCCTCGCTGTCTTCCTGCTTTGTGACCGGGGCTCATCGCGATGACGTCATCGCGACGCCGGTCCCGGTCACCTGACAAGCAGGAAGTCAGCGAGGAAGATGGAGCCCGGAGCCGGGAGCCGCGATCCGCCACCGGAGGGTGACAGCTGCTAGACAGGTAATGTATATGCGCAGCGCTGCATGCGGGGGGCCCAGAAAGTGAGGTGGGGGCGCCAAACTTTGAGGGGGACCGTATTGACTCGCGTATAAGCCGAGGGGGGGACTTTTCAGCCCAATTTTTGGGCTGAAAAACTCGGCTTATACGCGAGTATATACGGTAAGTTTGGTATCGCTGTAATCGTACTGACCTGTAGAGTCATGTATTGGGGTCATTTTTATCGCACAATGAATGTAATGAAATAAAAACACAAAAAGCAATAGTGAAATTGTGTTTTTTTACTTTTCAACATCTCACCGAACTTGGATTTTTTTTTGTTTTCCAGCAGGTTATGCGGCAAATAGAATATGTCATGTAAAACTACAACTCGTCTCACAAAATGCCCATTCCTGATACATGTTGTTGACAGAAAAATAAAAACTCATGGAAAAGAGAGAAGAATGAAGACAAAAAAACTAAAATTGTCCTCAGTGGGGAATTTACCTAGATCATTCTGCAGAGATCTATGTAGTAGAGGAAACCATAAGACAAGAATTAGAGACGGGAGCGCTAATGGTTAAACCTGGTGGTCCAAGTGGGGCTTAGGTCAAATTAAGAGTGCCTACTCACCTTACCGAGTAGTGCACCCTTGCACAACATCGGGGAGAGCCTGGGTGTCTGGGTACTGCTGACATTCGCGGTAAAACGCTGGTTTACCCGGATGAACGCTGGAGCTCACGTGACCAGAGATGACATCACCGCAGGTCCTCAGAGTCAGCAGGCTTAATCCTCAGATCTCCGTGGCTGCTCCTGCCACAGATACCCTTGTGGAGAGATAGAGGCAAGGAATTAGGAACAAAGCAGTCTATGGGAAAATGGAGGTTAAGGACAGAGTTCAAGAGACACACCTCGACGTGAAAGAAGAAATCATTTCCCTCTTATCACCCGGCGCTCCATAGAACGCTCTAATTCCTCATAACGGAAATCATGGCAGAGAGAAATATTTAAACATTTATTCTTCTCAGACCTCATGAACATATTTTTACGTACAAGAAAAATCGATGATGTCTGAATGAGGCTTTATAAAGAAAAATCAGTCCAGGTCATTAGAAGGGCGATCTCACACATCCTTCTGCTAAATCTGCACCTGGCAGGTGACCCACTGAGTGCCCACCCAAGATGTCTACAGGGAATTTGCCAGGTAGGAGGAACATTATATCCGGTACTTTTTTTTACATTGTGACTTAGAATAAACAGGATAACTACCTGCCTGTTGTGCTCAGGGCCATTCTCCAACTGTTAGGTGGGTCACAGACCGCACCTGCCAGCGATTTAATGGCTTCTGCTGACTTAATATCAACAGAGCAGCGACTTCTTTTTCACCAGGTCCCCGCTACCTAGATGTGGAAAGTCAGCCGAACCATCAGCAGATGCGGTCAATGATGGCTCTGTGCTGGAAAAGTTGCCTCTGTTACGCTGGTTTCACACTACCGTTTTTCGGCATCTGTGTGAATCTGGCCTAAACTGGTTGCACCCACATCAGTTTTTGGCCCCAAGATTTTCAAAGGGGCCGGAGACACTTGCGGGTCCAACCAGTTGTGTACAGTTCACCGTGGATCCAGGTGTCCACTGATTTTCCACTGAGACAAAATCTGCATCTTGTTGTGGTATTGCTCTCCATGAAAAAAAATGTGAATCCCTGGATCCACCTGGATCCAGGGCACCACAGGTAAAACCTAAATGGGTGTATGACACAGATAGATTCATTCAGACTCCAGTCCGTGTTCTATGAACTGCGCATGCACACCGGATCCCTGTCAAATATGCAGCCAGATGTTCCTGCACATGGTGCAGGGGCATCCAGTTTCATCATTGCGGTGAAATCCGGGGATCAGGCTTTTCCTGCATGTTCCCGGATTCCAAAATACGCTAGTGTGAAACTAGACTAAGTGACTACCTGCCTGTTTGTCTTTAGACACATAGTAATTAAAAAAAAAAAAGTTCCGGACCACCCCTTTAACCCTTCCTGCAAAGGTAGCGCAGTTCATATTACTTTTGTAGTAAGTTGCTTCCACTGTGCCAAAGAATAAAGTAACGCCTCAGCTGCCTCAGATTCCCATAACATAAACCTCAGCCATAATACGCACTGTATTGGCCTCCAACCTCAGGTAAAGATGTTATGCAGCAGCTTGTATGTTGAATATATAAAATGTATATTTCATCTACAAAGCAAAAAGATCTGCTATTGACAAACACGGAGAAAACTTATTGTGCAATCTTTTCCAGCACACAGATTTATATACATATAGTGGTGTAACTTGAAGATCATGGGCCCCAATGCAAAAGCTCCAATGGGGCCACCAATTATTGTAAATCTTTAATAGCATTAGTGTTTTTCTATAGGCCAAAGGGACTTTTGGGGCCCCCTAGGCTCCAGGGTCCGGGTGCGATTGCAACCCCTGCACCTATAGTAATTACTCTAGAGTAGTTACATATATATTATAGTAAATGCCATGGGAAATTTCTTTTATACAGTCTTTGCCCCATGTCAGCCTGGCTGCAGTTATGTCACATGCTCAGTTGGGGGTCATTCTGTATTATGATGTCATAGTAGGATGGAATGTTCAGAGAACTGATGCTCTGCGCACAGTGATATCAGAGCCATTCCTTGGAGTTGAATCTGTGATGACGCTTCACTTTGGCTCTGGAAGAACGAACTAGCTTCAGGCAACTAAAATATGAGTGCCCGAGAACTGCGCCAACTCATTGCTGATAACAACGCATGGCTGTGCCGACCAGTAAATCAAGGTAAGAAATATTTGGGGGAGATACTTAATATTCACATCCTATAGAGCGTTCCAGGGGTATGATGGGTCAAGGCAAGATCATCTCACAACTTTGCAACCCTTTCAAAGTAATTTTGTCCAAATATATAATATATATATATATATATATATATATAATCTATATCTCTCTCTTATATTATAGATATATATATATAGATATATATATATCAGATTTTAGTTTTAGACATTTTGATGCTAAGTCCGTTTGCAGCATTATTAAATAGAACGAATGGAGTAATTACAACATAAATTCTTTGGTAAAAATATTACAAAAATAGTTTTATTAACACATATGTTGACAATATATTTAAAAATATATTGTGGTCCACAGTAACGAATATTCTGACATTACTTATATGGTTACAGGTTTTTTATATACAGGAGTCTCAAATTTAAAAAAGTGCCATCAATAAAGTGTGATTTATAAATATTAATATCTAAATCTTACTTTAAATCCTGTTAAACATTTACATTGTGACTTAGAATAAACAGGATAACTACCTGCCTGTTGTGCTCAGGGCCATTCTCCAACTGTATAGGTGGGTCACAGACCGCACCTGCCAGCGATTTAATGGCTTCTGCTGACTTAATATCAACAGAGCAGCGACTTCTTTTTCACCAGGTCCCCGCTACCTAGATGTGGAAAGTCAGCCGAACCATCAGCAGATGCGGTCAATGACGGCTCTGTGCTGGAAAAGTTGCCTCTGTTAGGCTGGTTTCACACTACCATTTTTCGGCATCTGTGTGAATCTGGCCTAAACTGGTTGCACCCACATCAGTTTTTGGCCCCAAGATTTTCAACGGGGCCGGAGACACTTGCGGGTCCAACCAGTTGTGTACAGTTCACCGTGGATCCAGGTGTCCACTGATTTTCCACGGAGACAAAATCTGCATCTTGTTGTGGTATTGCTCTTTGTGAAAAAAAATGTGAATCCCTGGATCCACCTGGATCCAGGGCACCACAGGTAAAACCTAAATGGGTGTATGACAGATAGATTAATTCAGACTCCAGTCCGTGTTCTATGAACTGCGCATGCACACCGGATCGATGTCAAATATGCAGCCAGATGTTCCTGCACATGGTGCGGGGGCATCCAGTTTCATCATTGCGGTGAAATCCGGGGATCAGGCTTTTCCTGCATGTTCCCGGATTCCAAAATACGCTAGTGTGAAACTAGCCTAAGCGACTACCTGCCTGTTTGTCTTTAGACACATAGTAATTAAAAAAAAAAAAAGTTCCGGACCACCCCTTTAACCCTTCCTGCAAAGGTAGCGCAGTTCATATTACTTTTGTAGTAAGTTGCTTCCACTGTGCCAAAGAATAAAGTAACGCCTCAGCTGCCTCAGATTCCCATAACATAAACCTCAGCCATAATACGCACTGTATTGGCCTCCAACCTCAGGTAAAGATGTTATGCAGCAGCTTGTATGTTGAATATATAAAATGTATATTTCATCTACAAAGCAAAAAGATCTGCTATTGACAAACACGGAGAAAACTTATTGTGCAATCTTTTCCAGCACACAGATTTATATACATATAGTGGTGTAACTTGAAGATCATGGGCCCCAATGCAAAAGCTCCAATGGGGCCACCAATTATTGTAAATCTTTAATAGCATTAGTGTTTTTCTATAGGCCAAAGGGACTTTTGGGGCCCCCTAGGCTCCAGGGTCCGGTGCGATTGCAACCCCTGCACCTATAGTAATTACTCTAGAGTAGTTACATATATATTATAGTAAATGCCATGGGAAATTTCTTTTATACAGTCTTTGCCCCATGTCAGCCTGGCTGCAGTTATGTCACATGCTCAGTTGGGGGTCATTCTGTATTATGATGTCATAGTAGGATGGAATGTTCAGAGAACTGATGCTCTGCGCACAGTGATATCAGAGCCATTCCTTGGAGTTGAATCTGTGATGACGCTTCACTTTGGCTCTGAAGAACGAACTAGCTTCAGGCAACTAAACTATGAGTGCCCGAGAACTGCGCCAACTCATTGCTGATAACGACGCATGGCTGTGCCGACCAGTAAATCAAGGTAAGAAATATTTGGGGGAGATACTTAATATTCACATCCAATAGAGCGGTCCAGGGGTATGATGGGTCAAGGCAAGATCATCTCACAACTTTGCAACCCTTTCAAAGTAATTTTGTCCAAATATATATATATATATATATATATATATCTATATCTCTCTCTCTATATATATAGATATATATATATATCAGATTTTAGTTTTAGACATTTTGATGCTAAGTCCGTTTGCAGCATTATTAAATAGAACGAATGGAGTAATTACAACATAAATTCTTTAGTAAAAATATTACAAAAATAGTTTTATTAACACATATGTTGACAATATATTTAAAAATATATTGTGGTCCACAGTAACGAATATTCTGACATTACTTATATGGTTACAGGTTTTTTATATACAGGAGTCTCAAGTTTTAAAAAGTGCCATCAATAAAGTGTGATTTATAAATATTAATATCTAAATCTTACTTTAAATCCTGTTAAACATTTACATTGTGACTTAGAATAAACAGGATAACTACCTGCCTGTTGTGCTCAGGGCCATTCTCCAACTGTATAGGTGGGTCACAGACCGCACCTGCCAGCGATTTAATGGCTTCTGCTGACTTAATATCAACAGAGCAGCGACTTCTTTTTCACCAGGTCCCGCTACCTAGATGTGGAAAGTCAGCCGAACCATCAGCAGATGCGGTCAATGATGGCTCTGTGCTGGAAAAGTTGCCTCTGTTAGGCTGGTTTCACACTACCATTTTTCGGCATCTGTGTGAATCTGGCCTAAACTGGTTGCACCCACATCAGTTTTTGGCCCCAAGATTTTCAACGGGGCCGGAGACACTTGCGGGTCCAACCAGTTGTGTACAGTTCACCGTGGATCCAGGTGTCCACTGATTTTCCACGGAGACAAAATCTGCATCTTGTTGTGGTATTGCTCTTTGTGAAAAAAAATGTGAATCCCTGGATCCACCTGGATCCAGGGCACCACAGGTAAAACCTAAATGGGTGTATGACAGATAGATTCAATTCAGACTCCAGTCCGTGTTCTATGAACTGCGCATGCACACCGGATCGATGTCAAATATGCAGCCAGATGTTCCTGCACATGGTGCGGGGGCATCCAGTTTCATCATTGCGGTGAAATCCGGGGATCAGGCTTTTCCTGCATGTTCCCGGATTCCAAAATACGCTAGTGTGAAACTAGCCTAAGCGACTACCTGCCTGTTTGTCTTTAGACACATAGTAATTAAAAAAAAAAAAAAAGTTCCGGACCACCCCTTTAACCCTTCCTGCAAAGGTAGCGCAGTTCATATTACTTTTGTAGTAAGTTGCTTCCACTGTGCCAAAGAATAAAGTAACGCCTCAGCTGCCTCAGATTCCCATAACATAAACCTCAGCCATAATACGCACTGTATTGGCCTCCAACCTCAGGTAAAGATGTTATGCAGCAGCTTGTATGTTGAATATATAAAATGTATATTTCATCTACAAAGCAAAAAGATCTGCTATTGACAAACACGGAGAAAACTTATTGTGCAATCTTTTCCAGCACACAGATTTATATACATATAGTGGTGTAACTTGAAGATCATGGGCCCCAATGCAAAAGCTCCAATGGGGCCACCAATTATTGTAAATCTTTAATAGCATTGGTGTTTTTCTATAGGCCAAAGGGACTTTTGGGGCCCCCTAGGCTCCAGGGTCCGGGTGCGATTGCAACCCCTGCACCTATAGTAATTACTCTAGAGTAGTTACATATATATTATAGTAAAAGCCATGGGAAATTTCTTTTATACAGTCTTTGCCCCATGTCAGCCTGGCTGCAGTTATGTCACATGCTCAGTTGGGGGTCATTCTGTATTATGATGTCATAGTAGGATGGAATGTTCAGAGAACTGATGCTCTGCGCACAGTGATATCAGAGCCATTCCTTGGAGTTGAATCTGTGATGACGCTTCACTTTGGCTCTGGAAGAACGAACTAGCTTCAGGCAACTAAAATATGAGTGCCCGAGAACTACGCCAACTCATTGCTGATAACGACGCATGGCTGTGCCAACCAGTAAATCAAGGTAAGAAATATTTGGGGGAGATACTTAATATTCACATCCAATAGAGCGGTCCAGGGGTATGATGGGTCAAGGCAAGATCATCTCACAACTTTGCAACCCTTTCAAAGTAATTTTGTCCAAATATATATATATATATCTATATCTCTCTCTCTATATATATAGATATATATATATATCAGATTTTAGTTTTAGACATTTTGATGCTAAGTCCGTTTGCAGCATTATTAAATAGAACGAATGGAGTAATTACAACATAAATTCTTTAGTAAAAATATTACAAAAATAGTTTTATTAAACACATATGTTGACAATATATTTAAAAATAAATTGTGGTCCACAGTAACGAATATTCTGACATTACTTATATGGTTACAGGTTTTTTATATACAGGAGTCTCAAGTTTAAAAAAGTGCCATCAATAAAGTGTGATTTATAAATATTAATATCTAAATCTTACTTTAAATCCTGTTAAACAATGCTATTTGGTTAAACAAGGTTCAGTTTATGAAACCCCCTGTTACTAAGGCATAGTGTTTATCCTAATGAAATGTCTATAGGTAAGAGGCTCATGTGAGCCATTTACCAATGTGCAAATATCTCACACATCCCTGATGATGCCACTATATATGGAACGTTGCATGTGCAATTGAAACCAGAAGTTTACATACACTATATAACAAGTCACATCTGCATGTTTTTCTCATTTTCTGACATGAAATCAGAATATACCTTTCCTGTTTTAGGTCAATTAGGATTACCATAATTATTTATATTTGCAAAATGCCAAAGTAATGAGAGAGAGAATGTTTTAAGCCATTTTTACTCATGTAAATTTACATTAAGTTTACATACATTTTATTAGTATTTGGTACCATTGTCCTTAAACTGTATGAATTATGTCAAGCATTTTGAACATCCAAGTCTTCCAAGGTGTTTTGCTTTTGTTCTTCAGTTAATATGCACATGTCGGACCAAAGCATATTCATCTCTGGGACACAGAACCCATCTCCTTCCTGTGTGGTATGATGGCTGGACATTCCCAAATCATGTGTACTTGGGTATAATTTTTGTACAAAGGAACGAGGCACCTTCAGGTATCTGGAAATTGCACCCAAGGATGAACCAGACTTGTGCAAGTCCACAATTCCCTTCCTGATAGCTTGTCTGATTTCTTTAGACTTTCTCATGATGCTACACAAAGAAGCTGTGTGTTTCAGGTGTGCATTAACATACATCCACAGGTGTGTCTCTAAATAACTTAGATGTTGCCAATAAATCTGTCAGAAGCTTCTAATCGCATGACATCATGATATGGGCTGTCCCAAATTGTTTAAAGGCATAGTAATCTAAAGTCTGTAAACTTGTGACTTTGCAGAAAGTAATAAAATGCATTAAAACATTCTCTCTCATTATTCTGGCATTTGGCAAATATTAATAATTATGGTAATCATAACTGACCTAAAACAGGAAAGGTTTATTCTGATTTCATGTCAGAAAGTGAGAAAAACATGCATGTGTCTTTTTATATAGTGTATGCAAACTTCTGGTTTCAACCGTATTACACAACTGTTACAGAAACTATACATGTAGCACTATACATAGATTAAATAAAAATATCAGTGCAAAATGCATGGGTGATTTTACCAGTCATAGTTAGTCTAGAACCTGTGACCATATGCCTTCCTCAACCCCCATGTGCATTTTGCACTGGCTTCCTCAAGTGGGCTTTCTCTCAAGACACTTATATTCAGAGACTGATCGGATCATGTGTCTAATATTAGCAAATTGCGATAAGACACTCCCCACAGACCCGCCACAGCTCAGTGGTGCACGCGTGTTCCCAGCATGAGTCTGGGAAACAGGCACACCAGTAGATGTCTGAAACATACCCAAATATATAACTAAATGGTCTGGAGGAGTATATTGGATGCAAAATATAGACAGAGAATGTCATTCATAAGTCATAAATCATAACAATTTAGTAATTTCCTAATGCGGCTCAATCCAACCTTTGTAGACAAGGGGGTATGTAGACGAGTAAAATAGAGTAAACCTTTGTAGACGAGTAAAATAGAGAAAAAACATGATCAATTGATCAACTCCATTAGTCAAAAGCAGTTCCTATTTTTATCAACTATTTCACCACTGTATAAAAAGAAAGTTTTAGAGGCACACAGAAACATGTAGTCTCCTATGTTACCAGTTCTTGTACCATATGTGCACATATGTTATACTCAACTTAACTGGCAGGGTCTTCCTTATCTGATTGTGTCAACCTTCTGTGTGCTTTGTCTTGTTGCCTTATTCTGCCTTTACATGTTTCGCCCAGAACATAAAATCCTCAGGAAGCTTCAGATGTTTTAGGTGGCTTCAATAGACCTTATAGTTGTCCACGGGTATCGATACATGCCCAATTATAGACATTCTAGAAAAAATAGACTACATCAGTTATCTAGTCAATACAGACAATATGGTTTTTAGTGGTGCAAATGTCATGAAATGAAAACAAGTCCACTATTATATAACATATAGAACAATTTTTAAAAAATAATACATTTTTTAACTAGAGATGTAATTAATCTTGAAATATAAAAAGAAGTTACAAGGTTGGATACTCAAGAAAGATATAGTTCATCAGGCATACCAATGCAAAAACATACTAGCATTGGGTATGTCTAAGGAACATAATCAAGACATGAGTCTGCTCCCACAGCAACCTCCATGAACCAAGCAATCACAGGATGTATTTGCTAAACAAAGTTCCCAAAGCTAACCAAACTCATAAAATAAAACTCATAATCATGCTTATTAGGGATAGGATAATCTTTTTAAGACCGGAAAGTAGAGTCTTAGAAAGCCAAGCAAGTGTAAAAAGGCAGTGGATATAAAGGCACAAACAACTTGACCAGTCCCACAATGGAGATGCACCTCGAACTCTCCCTCACACATCCCGTATTGTCAGGTATCATGGACCGGTTTATCCCTGCTTGATACATGCAAGGTTTTATATGTCCCATTCTATTCAATATCCGGGACCGCGCCACAAGGGACGCTGGCGCATGCTCAGTGGTGTCTTGAGCGCAGGTCGCATGCTGGTGTTATGGGAACCACTGACGCGTGCCCAGTACTACTGATTGAAAGTTCCGCCCAGCCATAGTGTCATACATATTCAGCCTGAGCGCGATTCAATGCACTCCCAAGTGTCCAGTGTATCTCAGAACAGGAGATGCTTAGAAACGAGCAGCACCACATCCCCTCACTGAACATACCGTATAGCTCTACAATGTAACATTGGAACATTAGATACATGTGTCAGGCAGTGCAAGATTACTCAGAATACTAGAAAAAGGACCTAATGAGCATAGTAGAACCTTAGTTAGGCTGGGTCACAGTAGCATTTTCACATGCATTTTGGAGACCTGCGTTTTCAAAAACACATGTAAAAAACGCACCCATAGGCCCCCATGTTAAAAACGCATGCCTATAGCCAAAGCAGGTGATGTCCCATGCGTTTTTGAGCATATACAAAACGCATGCGTTTTGTAGAAACGCAGCGTTTTGTAGAAAACGCATGCGTTTTTATAACATGGTTCCTATGGAAACGCATGCAAAAACGCATGTACAGTTAGTACCTTTTAGTGCCATTCAAAACGCATGCGTTCTACAAAAACGCATGCGTTTCAAACGCTCAAAAAAATACTACAAGCATATTTTAGGTGCAGATTCAAAACGCAGCCAAAAGCAGGGAGCCATCAGAGACCTTAAAAACTCATGCTGACATGAAAAACGCATGTAAAAAGCATGCGTTTTAAAAGGCACAAAAAAACTGTGACACATTAAGGCTGGTTTCCACACTACCGTTTTCTGATAGATGCACATGACTCTCACGGAAAATTCATGCAGAGTTACTCTGAGTAAATTGAAGAGGGACTAGATTTATACCTATTTTGTAATCGAATCCATCCAAATGACAGCAACACAACTTAAATTCCACAAAATAGTTAATTTATAAAAATTATGTGAACTACAGATGACCAAACCTTGTCAAGTTTTGGTTGTTGTGCTGAACGGGCATATGTTTGCCCACTATATTGGTAAAAAGATCAGTGAAATACTCAACCATATTCAAATCAATGTTGTCACGATACTGGTATCTCCAAACCAGAGCTTCAACTTTAATCAGGAATACGGAGAGGAGTAACAGGTTTAGGCATGGTGCTCAGAGAGCCTAGCTGAAATTGCAAAACACACCACTCACAACACACACCACAAGAAATGTCTCCCCATTTGAGTAAAGGCATGGCCACATTGCGCCAAAGTGGCATCAATTCACCCACACAAAAAGTGTAATTCAACAAAATACCTCTGTTAGCATTCTGAAAATACTGATGACATATGCAGCACCCCACTCGGTTGCTGGAACGCGTACAAACAAAACTGTGTATGACTGCGAAACCAATAGCATGTCCACTATGTTACCTGCTTCCCAAAATGTTGTCCAGAAAGCAGGCCCTGATACCACCTGCACAAAACCTGCAGGTGCACACAACAAACATTTAGCGTTTGACATTGGACGTGTATGAGATATACTTGTGGTGTCTAGCAAAATGTGACGCCTCAAAACTGATAGGGGGAACATTGAATAGTGCGTGGTTTCTGCCAAACAGCATTACATGGTAGTAGTACTGCTTTGGATTTTGCAAGCACTATGGGACTGCTTTCATTTGTGAACTTTTAATGGCACAATCCTACCTAAATGTCACCCCAAAAACAGCGGGTGACATGGCCTAGTGTGTGCTTGGTAGCAGGCAGTAGCAAATGTTTGGACTACTGCTGCTTTGAGTTAGGGTAAAGCGCCTTTTTGTAATGTGGGCAGAAGCACCCACGGATCAAATGGCCTGGTGCGAAGTTAGTAGCAGGCAGTAGGAAGTTTTGGAGTACTGCTGTTTTGCGTTGATCAAACTGCCTTTTTAACATGGGGACAGAAGCAGCAGTGGATTAAATGGACGGCTGTAAGGTTTGCAGCAGGCAGTATGCAAAATGTTGACTGGATGTAAATTACAAACTGTCAGAATTTTACAGCCTAGATACACATAGAAATGATACAAAAAGTCTGGACAACCCCTTTAAATATAACACACATATATATGTATACCCATTTGCCATTGGTTGATGCAACTGATGCAAGGTAACAGATTATCTTGCAATTATTTATTTTTATTTATTTAATATTTATAATTACAAAAGCTTGGGTTGTAAACCATTGGTAGGAGTGAAATTTACCATAATCCATATACGCAGTATTATATGATATACGTATGAGTTTAAAAATGATGATACATATCTATTTTAGACTAGATGGTGGCCCAATTCTAACGCATCAGGTGTTCTAGAATATGTATGTAGTTTACATACTGTGACTGACAGAAATTGTTCAGTCAACGTGAGTGAACTACACCGCTCCTCTGTCTCTTCTCCTGTCACTGCTTCTCCTGTCCCCGCTCCTCCATCTCTCATGTCACCGCTCCTCCTGTCCTCGCTCCTCTGTCTCTCCTCCTGTCACCGCTCCTCCTGTCTCCACTCCTCCATCTCTCATGTCACCGCTCCTCCTGTCCCCGCTCCTCTGTCTCTCCTCCTGTCACCGCTCCTCCTGTCCCCACTCCTCCATCTCACCTCCTGTTATCGCTCCTCCTGTCCCCGCTCCTCCGTCTCTCCTCCTGTCACCGCTCCTCCGTCTCTCCTCCTGTCCCTGCTCCTCCTGTCACCGCTCCTCTGTCTCTCCTCCTGTCACCGCTCGTCCATCGCTCCTCTGTCACTGCTTCTCCTGCCACCGCTCTCCTGTCACCGCTCCTGTCCTCGCTCCCACTCTCCTCCTGTCACCGCTCATCCATCGGTCCTCCTGTCATCGCTTCCTCCTGTCACTGCTTCTCCTGTCACCTCTCCTCCTGTTACCGCTCCGCCGTCTCTCCTTCTGTCACCGCTCCTCCTGTCACTGCTTCTCCTGTCACCTCTCCTCCTGTCTCCGCTCCTCCGTCTCTCCTCCTGTCACCGCTCCTCCTGTCCCCGCTCCCCGTCTCTCCTGTCACCGTAGATTTCCGTTACAGACAGAAAGACACGATTAGACAATTATATAGTAGGATGTAGCAGAGCTGGTGCTGTATTTTTTGTGCATTGTGATGTCTGTATGTACTGCAATAGATTGACCTGCACTCCAATAACAAACTATGAACGATACACAAACCGTTTCAGCTCTGCTATGTGAAACTCAACTGTGCTACATCTACACCTATATACTGCTCCCGGCCTTCCAACAGTTGCCATGTATATATTTAGATTTAGCAGAGCTCATGCTGTGTTGTTTGTGCATTGTGATATTTGTGCTGCTGTAGATTGAGCCGCACTCCTATAACAAACACTACAATGCCACCTGACCACCCAGCTGTGGCAGTGTCACATCTTCCATGATAGCCTGCGTTTCTCCCTCTGTGCGACTGAGAATGTCAGGCCATCACTGCATGAGTCCTCCCCACAGTGGAAGCGCCCACTTATCAATATGCATAAGCCATGTGATACCCATTGACGTGACTTATGCATATTGATGAGCAGAAGCTTCCACTGTGGGAGGTCTCATGCAGTGATGGCCTGACATGCTCAATCGCACAGAGGGAGAGATGCAGGATATCATGGAAGATGTGACACCACAGTACGGGGCTGAGAATTCACAGTGCGGCGAGGGGTGACAAAGGGGGGCTGAAAGGACGGACACTTCAAATAGCTGGCGGGAAAGCAGACTTCACTTCAAGTGAAGCGCTGTCTCTCTGTAACGGAAATCCTGCGTCTCTGATTGGCAATTATATAGTAGGATGATTTTCATACTGCATATCAATACATTGCCATCAATATATGAAGTGAGGAGCTGATAACAAGTTGAGATTCTGGAAAAATGGAACAAATTTTTAATGAATAATAAGTGGTAAAGTTGTGGTTAGAGAAATGCAGGAAATATTAAAATGATAAAAAAATATAGACCAGACCCAAAGATCACTGCAAAATGGGCACACCCTGGGTTTATATATTGTGTACACAGATCTTACTGATGATACCGTGTTTCCCCGAAAGTAAGGCCCCCCCGATTGTAAGGCCGCCTAGGGGTAAAGGGGGGGCCTGCTAATGTAAGGCCTCCCCCGATCCGAGTCCCCACCGCCTTTGGGTGGGTCATTATTCTCTCCCTAAACACCAGAGCAGCAAAAGATCCCTATAGCCCCCAAATTGGGAATTATTGTACTAAACAATCATTTCTTTATAGGTCAGGCCATAATTGTCGAAAGACTAAGGTCATCACAAAGAGATCAAGCAAGACCCTTTCTCAGAGATAGACATTGGAGAGACAGCAGCGATGTCACTGATAGAAGGAGACGAGACAGTCATTTACCATTGCGTAGGAGACAAGAAGAGAACAGAGAAAGAAGCCGCTCTCCTTTAAGACCAGATCGTGCAGAGGCTTCCACATTAATGGGAGAGAGACGCAGGGATGGTGGCAGTCCCAACCACAGACCTATGCAACTGCAGGAAATGAGTGTGATGGCACCACCACTGCCACAGGTGGAGCCTCCTGAACAAAACATAACTGAACAGGAAATGAGTGTGATGGCACCACCACTGCCACAGGTGGAGCCTCCTGAACAAACATAACTGAACAAGAAATGGGTGTGATGGCACCACCACTGCAACAGATGGAGCTCCTGAACAAAACATAACTGAACAGGAAATGGATGTGATGGCACCACCACTGCCACAGATGGAGCCTCCTGAACAAAACATAACTGAACAGGAAATGGATGTGATGGCACCACCACTGCCACAGATGGAGCCTCCTGAACAAAACATAACTGAACAGGAAATGGATGTGATGGCACCACCACTGCCACAGATGGAGCCTCCTGAACAAAACATAACTGAACAGGAAATGGATGTGATGGCACCACCACTGCCACAGATGGAGCCTCCTGAACAAAACATAACTGAACAAGAAATGGGTGTGATGGCACCACCACTGCAACAGATGGAGCCTCCTGAACAAAACATAACTGAACAGGAAATGGATGTGATGGCACCACACTGCCACAGATGGAGCCTCCTGAACAAAACATAACTGAACAGGAAATGGATGTGATGGCACCACCACTGCCACAGATGGAGCCTCCTGAACAAAACATAACTGAACAAGAAATGGATGTGATGGCACCACCACTGCCACAGATGGAGCCTCCAGAACAAAACATAACTCCACAGGATGAATCTTTGCGGTGTCAAAATTGTCCTTCTTGCAGGAGATTTCGGCAATTTGAGAGGTTCCCAAGAAGGATTATAACCGCACAGGAGGAGGCCCAGTCATGTGCCATCTGTCTGAATGATTATCAGATTGGAGAATCGGTCAAGGTCCTCCCATGCAACCACACCTTCCATCTGAACTGCATTTACTCTTGGCTCTGCATCAACCTTCGGTGCCCCCTGTGCCGCAACAAGTGCTTCAGAAGACCACGAGGAGGCAGCAATACAAGACCATCATAAAGAAGTGATAGTTGATGTGGGCTTGAATCCCAGCCCAGGTAGAGACCAGTGTACTCATAGATAGACAGAATAGATTATACATCGATATATAATAGTTTGGTAGATAGATAATAGATACGTAGATAGAATAGATGATAAATAAATAAATAAATAAATAAATAGATAGATAGAATAGATTATACATCGATATATAATAGTTTGGTAGATAGATAATAGATACGTAGATAGAATAGATGATAAATAAATAAATAAATAAATAAATAGATAGATAGAATAGATTATACATCGATATATAATAGTTTGGTAGATAGATAACAGATGATAGATAGATAAATAAATAAATAAATAGATAGATAGATAGATAGATAGAT
>JARQOC010000004.1:354186185-354536185 GCA_033576535.1 Allobates femoralis
CCCTGGCTGACCGCCCTGTGTTTCACAGGGGCTGAGGCTGTAGACTGCGGGTGTTTTTATGTGTACATGCAGTCTGAGAGTGTGTGTGGTGATATTCACTCTCGTTTCCCGCGCTGCGGGCTCCGGCACCTCCATTGCTGAGGCAGTCTGGAGGAGGAGGAGGCAGCCCTTATGGTGACATCACCGCTGGGCGTGTTGTGTGTTCTTCCCGCGTGTTCCTGGCTCCGCCCACATCTTCACTGTCGGCGGCCATCTTCTCCCTCACTTCCCGGCTGGGATCTGAACTGCAGCGCGTGTCTGCACTTGCAAGGGAGACCGGAACTCGCGGAGGTCACACACACACACCGCTTCCTCCTACCGCTTTACTGCGGTCGGTAAGCCACCGGGATTCCCGGTTTGTTTGTGAACTTTGGCTTATATTCCCCCACTGTGGAGATGTCCTCAGCTGGGAAGCATGCTGCTAAGGCGGCGGTGGCCACCATTGTCTGTACTACATGCAACGGGACACTGGTGGAGGGGTCCTGCAATAACTGCGGACGCCCAGAGGCCCGATCTGCTACTATTGAGTCTGCAAATCCGGGATTATACCCTGAGGTTCAGGTGATCCCAGGGCCATGGGAAACGCAGAATAAGATCAATGAATCTCTGCTGTCCCAGATGTCCTCCATGTCGCAAACCCTGGAGGCACTGCATAGGAGACTGGAGAACCCAGCTACTCCTCCTAGTTACCCCCGGGTGTCTCTTACTTCTGCTGTAAGACCCCCTAAGCGAGCCCGTGAGGCTTCTCCTGAGCTCCAGACTCTCTCTGAGGAGGAGCGTTCCTCTGATGGTGAGGAAGATGATGGGGGTTCTACTCTTGGGTCTATGTCTGAACCTCCAGATGGGGTGGAGGATCTGGTGTCCTCCATCAATGAGACATTGCGTCTTGTCACTCCTCCTGAGGAGGTGACTGTACACCCCAAGGAGATCTATCAATGGCTGCGGCCAGAGGCTAGACCAAGTGGCTCCTTCATGGACCACACTAATTTCGGAAGGGTGATTAAAGCTCCCAGGTTGCATCCTGGGCGGCGTTATGTCCGTAAAACTAAGGACAATCGCTTTCCCTTTCCCCAGGAGGCGCTCCAGGAATGGTCGCAGTCTCCCAAGGTGGATGCTTCCATGACTAGGATTGCTGCGCGCTCCTTGTTTTCTGCCTCTGATAGCTCCTCGTTGAAGGATGCTACTGATAGACAGGTCGAGCAACTCGCCAAGTCTTCCTATGAGGCTGTGGGGTCTTCGTTTGCCCCTAATTTTGCCGCAGTCTGGACCCTACAAGCGATCACTATCTGTTTGGATGGTATCACTGATCTAGCTAGGTCCAGTCCAGAGGTCCTGGCTCTCACTGAGAGAGCAAGGGCCTATGCGGACTATGCCAGGACGGCATCTTTGGAAACTGCCACTCGCTCTGCTGTGGCCTCGGCCAATGCAATTGCGATCCGCAGGCTATTGTGGCTGCGTCTCTGGGACTCAGATGCCACATCTAAGAAGATTTTACAAAATCTTCCGTTCGCTGGTGACAGGCTTTTTGGCACCGAACTGGACAAATTGATAAAGGATTCTGCTGAGTCTAAGATACCGCAGAATAAGCCTAAGCCACGGTACACCGTGAAAAGGAACCCTAAGCAGTGGTCCTTTCGCTCCGGTTCACAGTCATCAACGGCGTCCACTCGCTCAGACCGAGGGGGCAAGCCTGCTACTCAGTGGCGTTCCAAGAGTCGTCAGAAGAAGCCGGCGGGGGCAGCGGCTGCCACCCCCAAGCCCGCCTCGACATGACTCGCTATCTCATCCTGCCTCCCCACAGGTGGGGGGCCGCCTGTCCCGCTTTCAGGACAAGTGGCTTCTTCACATTCAAGATCAGTGGGTTCGAGACGTAGTCTCAAGAGGTTACAGGATAGAGCTGACGTCACAACCAATACACCGATTCCATCGGTCGGTTCCATCTCCAGAAAAGGCTCAGGCTTTTTACCTGGTGTTGGAGGGACTCCGCAGAGACGGAGTGGTGGTCCCTGTGCCCACGGAAGAGAGGTTCAGGGGTTTTTACTCCAACCTCTTTATTGTCCCAAAGAAGGATGGCTCTTTTCGCCCGGTTTTGGACCTCAAGTTGTTCAAACCGTCACGTGTTGGTTCGGAAATTCCGCATGGAATCCCTGCGCTCAGTGATCGCGGCTGTGTCACAGGGAGACTTCCTAGCGTCCATCGATATCAGGGACGCTTACCTTCACGTCCCCATTGCACCAGCTCATCAGCGCTGGTTGAGATTCGCAGTGGGGGAAGAGCACTTCCAATTTGTGGCACTGCCATTCGGGCTAGCCTCAGCACCACGGGTGTTCACAAAGGTGATGGCCTCCATGATGGCTCTTCTGCATGCGCAGGGACACGCCGTCATACCCTATTTGGACGACCTGTTGGTCAGGGCGCCATCGGAAGACCTTTGTCGGGTAAGCCTGGAGGTGACCATGAAGTCCCTGGAACGGTTCGGGTGGCTTATCAACATTCAGAAGTCGACCCTGGTTCCGACCCAGTCATTGACATATCTGGGCATGGACTTCCACACGGACTCGGCCCTGGTGTCCCTACCTCAGGCCAAGCAGCTTGCGATCCAATCAGGAGTGCAGAATGTCCTCCTGTCTCCACAGTCATCCCTACGGGTATTGATGAGACTGGTGGGTTGCATGGTAGCGGCGATAGAGGCGGTGCCGTTCGCACAGTTTCGCCTCCGTCCTCTCCAGCTGGAGATTCTTCGCAGATGGGACAAGAGGACGATCTCTCTGAATCGGTTGGTGACACTGTCACAACCAACCAGGGACTCTCTACAGTGGTGGCTCCAGCCACTTCACCTGTCACGGGGCCGGTCCTTCCTAAAACCGTCATGGTTAGTGGTGACCACCGACGCCAGTCTGAAGGGCTGGGGGGCGGTGTTCTTGCACCACAGGGCTCAAGGCCTCTGGACTCAGTCGGAGTCGGCGTTGCAGATCAACGTGCTGGAGATCAAGGCGGTCTATCTGGCGCTACTGGCGTTTCAGAAATTCCTGTCAGGACAGCCCATTCGGGTACAGTCCGACAATGCGACGGCCGTCGCCTACATAAATCATCAGGGAGGGACCAGAAGTGCTCAGGCCCTCGCCGAAGTCCACCGCATTCTACTCTGGGTGGAGGAAAACGGCTGCCTGATCTCCGCAGTTCACATCCCAGGGGTCGAGAACTGGGAGGCCGACTATCTGAGCCGACAGGGGATGGACGCCGGAGAGTGGTCTCTACATCCAGACGTCTTCCGGGACATCTGCGGCAGGTGGGGCACTCCGGACGTGGATCTGATGGCCTCACGGCTGAATCATCAGGTGCCCCAATACATGGCAAGATCTTGGGATCCCCAGTCTCTGGGGGCGGACGCCCTGATTCTGAGCTGGTCCAGATTCCAGCTGCCATATGTGTTTCCGCCTCTGGCTCTGATTCCCAGGGTCCTGTGGAAGATCAGGACAGAATGCAGAGTGGCCATTCTAGTGGCTCCAGATTGGCCCAGGAGGTCTTGGTACCCGGACCTGTGGCAACTGTCAGGCGGACACAGGTGGGCTCTTCCAGAACGCGCAGATCTACTCGCGCAAGGGCCATTCTTCCACCTCAATTCCAGGGCCCTCAGATTGACTGCATGGCTCTTGAGGCCTGGCTGCTGACATCCAGAGGTTTCTCTCCTACAGTGGTTGCCACTATGAATCGGGCAAGGAAACCTGTTTCCAGGAAGATATACCACAGAATGTGGAAAATCTTTTTTACCTGGTGTGCCTCTGGTGGCCGCTCACCGTGGCCTTTGTCTATCCCGACATTGCTGGCCTTCCTACAGTCGGGGTTGGAGTTGGGATTATCCCTTGGATCTCTGAAAGGTCAAGTATCAGCACTTTCAGTGTTGTTTGACAGGCGCTTGGCGCTCCTCCCGAAGGTACGTCAATTTCTGCAGGGGGTGTCTCGGGTGGTCCCGCCCTATAGACGACCTCTGGACCCTTGGGACCTAAACATGGTCCTGACGACACTGCAGAAACCGCCGTTTGAGCCACTGAGAGACGTCTCTCTCGTCTGTCCCAGAAGGTGGTCTTTCTGGTGGCGATTACGTCTCTGAGAAGGGTCTCAGAATTGGCTGCACTCTCGTGCAAGTCACCCTTTCTGGTGGTTCACCAGGACAAGGTGGTGTTGCGCCCACGGCCTGAATTTTTGCCAAAGGTGGTTTCAACATTCCACTTGAACCAGGAGATTGTTCTCCCATCATTTTGCCCCGCTCCCGTTCATCAGGTTGAGCGCGACCTCCATACTCTGGATCTCGTGAGAGCTGTACGCATTTATGTGTCCAGGACCGCCTCCTTTAGGAGTTCGGATTCCTTATTTGTCCTCACGATGGGTCGCTGTAAGGGGTCCGCGGCTTCAAAGTCGACCTTGGCCAGATGGATCAAGGCTCCCATTCAGGAGGCTTACCGGTCTTCTGGTTTGCCTCTCCCGGTGGGTTTGAAGGCACACTCTACTAGAGCTGTAGGTGCCTCTTGGGCCTTGCGACATCGAGCTTCTGCTCTACAGGTGTGTCAAGCGGCCACTTGGTCCAGCCTGCACACTTTCTCTAAGCACTATATGGTGCATGCCCATGCCTCTGCGGATGCGAGTTTGGGCAGGCGGGTTCTCCAGGCGGCGGTTGCCCACCTTTAAAAGGGAACCATGTGTTATCCGTCTTGTTGAGGAACTCTTCCCGCCCTGGGGTATTGCTTTAGGACATCCCCATTGTCTGGGTCTCCCATTATGATGATCAGAAAAAAGAGAATTTTGTTTACGTACCGTAAATTCTTTTTTCTTGAATCATCAATGGGAGACCCAGCACCCACCCAGTTGTTCCGTTGCATGTTTGCATTTGATCTGTTCTCTGTTGAGACAGTGTTTCCGGGTTGTTACACCGTCTGTGCACGGCATTCTTCCCGATGTTTCGGGTGTGGTTTATTTCTCCTCGCAGCTTATGGACTAAACTGAGGATGTCTCCTACGGTGGGGGTTTATAAGCGGAGGAGGCGGTGCTACAAACTTGTAGTACCTAGTGTGACCTCCGGAGGGCAGCGCCCTAAACCCCATTGTCTGGGTCTCCCATTGATGATTCAAGAAAAAAGAATTTACAGTACGTAAACAAAATTCTCTTTGTTTACCTTAACTACCTGTCACACAGGCAGCTGCTCGGAGTGCGCTTTACAGCACCGCACAGGAAACGCTGTCTGCAACGTTTCCTGTGCGGCGCTGTAAAGCGCACTTCGAGCAGCTGCCTGTGTGACAGGTAGTTAAGGTAAACATAGGGTAACTAGGGGCAGCGTTTTCCAGCACTGCATAGCGGTAACGCTATGCGGTGCTGGAAAAAGTTCGAAGTTAAAACAGGAATCCGGCAGGCTAGGGTCAAAACGGAAATGTGACCCTAGCCTAAATGTCCTCCTCAGACTCTGATCTGGATTTAGACTCTAATCAAGTTTCTAGCATCAGTGACACGGTCGACAGCCTGATTCTAGCAGTGAACAAGACCCCTAAAGGTCGACTGACGAAAGTCCGCCCACTCGTAAGGTGTCTGTCATGCGCTCTAAACTAGTACCCAGAGTCTTCTTACCTAGAAGACTTTGACAACATCTTTGCCAAGGAATGGTAACACCCAGAGAAGTGCTTTTCAATCCATAAAGCACCTGGAGGCCCTCTATCCCTTCTCTCAGGAGGTTCGCCAAAAAATCGACCACCTCACCAGTAGTGGATCCCCCAGTTTCGCGCCTCTACCAACACCATCCTACCCCTGGCGGATGGTGCTTCCCTTAAAGAGGACCTGTCGCCTCCTGCTGTATGGCAAAGTAAATAACTTAAATGCATAACTGAATGCAGAATGTGTTCTGCTTTCAGGGAAGGGGTCCCCCAAGGCTCTATTCCCCCCCCCCCCCTCTACCCCAAGAAACACACTGCATAAAGCTTAGAGAAGTAACCTAATGGGTGGGATCATATTACCAGGTCTTTGCAGGTATATTCTGCCCCTTGCATGTAAATGCCGCTGCCTCCTGTTCTGCCCTTCTCTGTCAATCATGCTGCCGCACAGAGCGTCACTACTTGATGTCCGCAGCAGAGCCTGCCCTGCTTTATTCAAACAGCAGGTTGGGAATCTGGCGCCAGATCAATGCCAAGAAGTCTTGTCTTCTCCCGACCCAGCGGATCACCTTTCTGGGCATATTTAACACAGCCCAGTCCCACATTTTCCAAGCGTGCTGTCCTGCTGTCTGGGATTCAGTCTCAGACAACACTCTTGCCCCCCCCCTCACCCTGCCTTTCCATGAGGGTACTGGGCAGAATGGTGGCCTTAATCGAAGCTATTCCCTTTGGCCAATTCCACAATCGGCCCCTCCAGTACTTCATACTAGCGAGATGGGATCGCTCCCTCAGCAATCTTCACTGACCAGTCCACCTCTCCAGATCAATGAGACAGTTTCTCCTCTGGTGGGTGGAAACCCCCCTCCCCTCTCGAGGCAGATCGTTCCTCCTGGTCAGGTGGATGATCATCTCCACTGACGCCAGTCTCTCGGGCTAGGGCGTGACCTTCCACGGCTGCACAGCCCAGGGCAGATGGAATGCTCAAACCTCGCTGCCCATAAACATTCTAGAGCTCAGGGCGATACGGAGTCCTTTACTGGGAAGACATTCTAGCGGGCCGCCATGTCTGACTTCAGATGGACAACGTGATGGCTGTGGCGTACATAAATCACAAGGGAGGGACTCGAGTCTCTCAACCTTGTCGGAAGTGGCCCAAATCCTTCAATAGGCCGAGCTACATTTTGTGGCAAGATCAGCAGTACACATTCCCGGAGTGAACTGGGCAGCAGACTATCTCAGTCAAGAGGTAGGATTAGGCCAGGGAGAGTTGTCTCTGAACTCGGCGGTATTCCATTAGATTTGCCTCAGATGGGGATTTCCAGATTTAGACCTGATGGCCTTCAGGGACCATTATAAGCTCTGTCCCTTCGTGGCCAGGTCAAGAGATCCCCTGGCCCTTGATGCGGATTCTCTCACGATTCCATGGGCCCAGTTCTCCCTCCCTGATCTTTTCCCATCCCTCTCCTTTCCAGGATTCTCAAAAAAATCTGCCTGTAAAGGGTAACCATAATCTCATGACTCCAGATTGGCCCAGATGCTTCTGGTATGCAGAGATCTTCAACCTTCTAGCAGACTTTTCGTGGCCACTTTACAATCTCCGGGACCTCTTGACTCTGGTCCTTTTTGACACCCGAATTCTCAGTCAATGTAATGGCGTGGCTGTTGACAGGAAACCGAGCCTCGTCATGGGCTTATCACCGCACTTGGAAGGCTTTCTTCCACCGGCGTGAAGAGCGCAATCGTTCCCCAATGTGTTTGGACAGAAAAAAAAAAGAAAAAAAACAATCTCTCCAGGCTTTACTCTAATCTGGCCTTGACGTAGAATTATCCCTTAGCTCCCTGAAGGGCCAGGTGTCTGCCCTTTCGCTTCTTATCCAGAGGCAGCTGGCCTTGCGGCCCCAAGTCAAGACTTTCCTTTTAAAGGAGTCACTGATGTCAATCCTCCATTTCGTGCCCGCCCCACCCTCTTGATCCCTGGGATCTGAATTTGGTACTAGATGTACTCCATGGCCTTCCCTTCGAGCCCCTGCCGGAGTCTGTTTCCATCTTCTAGCTTGGAAGGTCGCCTTCCTTGTGGTGCTCACATCCATTCGGAGGGTGTCTGCACTCGCAGCTCTCATGCCGTTCTCCCTATTTGATCTTCCATTAGAACAGGGGTGGGGAACTCCAGTCCTCGAGGGCCGCAAACAGTTCAGGTTTTCACGATTTCCTTAGTATTGCACAGGGATTGGAATCATCACCAGTGCAAGTGATTGTTATCACCTGTGCAATACTAAGGAAATCCTGAAAACCTGCACTGTTTGCGGCCCTCGAGGACTGGAGTTCCCCACCCCTGCATTAGAACAAGGTAGTCCTTTGTCCCATGGAAAAGTTCCTACCAAAGGTAGTCTCCTCTTTCCACATCAATGAGGAAATTGTACTCCCCTTTGCCCGGCTCCATCTCATTCTTGCAAAAAGATTACACAATCTGGACTTGGTAAGGTCTCTTGGTATCTACCTATCGCAAACAGCTTCCTTTCGGCAAATGGACTTTGTGGTCCCAAATAGCCCTCGCAAGGGCGTGGCAGCCTCCAAGGGTTTTGATAGAGTGAAATCACTGGGCAATTTGAGGCATACTGTATTAAGCAGGTTCCCTGTCCAGGATAAGAGCTCACTCCACTAGTGCAGTGGGAGCCTCCTGGGCTGTTAAATATAAGCCTTCAGCACTCTGCTTTGCAAAGTGGCTGCCTGGTCATCTGTTAACACGTTTATGTTTTCCAAGGTTCATACTCGCACATCTGCTGATGCCGCTCTGGGGTGCAAGATTCTCCTGTGATCGGAGTTCGCCTGCTCAGTTCTTCTGTTATTGAACCCACCCTACGGGACTGCTATTGTGTCCCAAGGTCTTCTTTGTCCCCCAATGAAGCGATTAACATAAGCGGATTTTTGGTACTCGCCGTAAAATTCTTTTCTTGAAGCTTCAATTGGGGACACAGCTCCCTCCCTCTGTATATAATTGAACAGATTGGTGTTCTTATGGTTGCTGTTATTGCTATTCTCACCAACAAAGTTGTGCTGGTGACAGTAGGTGGGTGTATATTGCTGGGAGGAGTTGCTTTTGTGGTTTTTTTTTTTTTTTTTTTTGGCAGTGTCAGCCTCCTGGTAGCAGCAAACATACACCAAGGTCTTCCTGTGTCTCCAAATTAAAGCTTCAAGAAAAGGATTTTACGGATTTTATCTCCTTTTCTGGCAGCATAGCAGAGCTGTCCAAGGTTCTCTAACCCAGCAGCTCTTGCCACCTCACTGTACACAGCAATCACATGAGTTGTGTATAGAGAAAATGCTTTGAGCCCTTCTTATTGTGTGCACAGTGCTTTAGTACCTGTGTATATAGTGATTTGAGAAGTCATGGATGGTAATAAACAATCTGTGCCTTCTGAGGACTCCAGCTATCATTGACCGCAACATTCCCACTACTGCAGCTACAAGATTGCATGTAGCTACCCTACTATGCAATAACTATAGAAAGTTGCTGTAGAATAGGAGTGGGGTGGTGAGATGTAGTCAGTGGGGGGGAGGGGGTCCTGAAGCAGCTTAAAGGATGGAGAAAACTATTCCATGCGGTAAATGTGATCACATTAATCATACCTAATATAAACCACTCACTGAGGGTAAAGATTATGGCCTCTTTGAGTAAAATGCTCTATAGGTACATTTGGTGTATTTAACACTCCTTACAGCTTATGTGCAAAACAGGCTGCCAGCATGAGAGATTTTCACCCACTTGCCTATATAGTGGACTCCCCCCAACGCCCCCCCCCCACCTTAACAATTGGTACTAAATCATTATCTAGCAACATACCAATCATTCTTTTTAATGAGTGCTCCTTGCAGCTGTTAAATGAAAGCTCTGCACCATGAAGTCTCATTTGGATGTGTACCTAGGCTGCATTGTGGCAATGTATTGTAAGCTTGTTCTCCATGATGCGTTTGATGCTGTGTACTTTTTGCTGTGTTCATGAGGTAACCTGTTTCAGTTGCAGCAAAGTGGACGGGACTTGTAGGAATTTCTTGTGCGCTTTTTTTAGTTTGCCTGTCTTTTGCATAAACATGTAGTGCATGCTTATCAGGCGATTTCCTTATAGAATTGCATTAGATGCAGAAAATCTTCTGGTAACCATGCATATGCATTTTTGTTTCTTCTGCAGAAACTAATGTAATCTTTACATGTCTATTGATAATTTTGTCAGTCATTTATCAGGAAGTATTGAAAACAAAGCTTTAAAGCAGTACTTGCTAAAAAAAAGTGCAAATAACTTAATGAGCACTGTAATTCTGCGACTTCAAACCTCACCAAATACTCATGCCAATGTAGCCTAATAGCTTCTTGCCGTATATAACATGAACCACTCATAGAGGAGGTGTGGTGCTCTTAGTCTCTAGCCCAGTAATTTCAAACCTTTCAGAGACTGCCAAAACTGCATCCCAAAATCCAATTAATTGTGAAGTACCAATAGGCATCTTAAAGTGACTGTCAGGTAATTTTTAAGCATGATACAAATATTACCCTTGAGTAGTGCCTGGGTAAAAAAAAAAAAATGTATAATCATTATTGTACCGTTTGTAATTTCCATATTAACAGCATTGTCAGACCCTGCAGGGAGCTCCTGGATTAGTCCTCTCCATTATAAGAGAATAATCCGGCTGCTGTATAAACTCTCATATAGTTATGCACACCCTCTCAGCAGCTCCCTCCTACCTTTGTGAACAGTGCAGTGTTAGGTTTCACTTTTAGGAGGTCTGTCCTGTTGAGGACACTGAGGGAGAGGGCTACCCTGTTTCCCTGAAACCTCCTAATATAAGGCACCCCTTGATTATAAGGTGTACCTCCTCAGCATGCCACCGATCACAAGACCGGGGCGTGCATCTGTGTCTCGCTCCCTGCTATGTCCGGTGCCCGCCACTCTGTACCGCTCTTCTGCCGTGCTGCATAGCTCATGGAGCCGTCCAGGAGCGCAGCCATGAATCACAGCTCCGGAGCTCTGTGTCGGTCTCCGTCAATGAGCCCTGCGCCAATCATAGAGCAGGAATCCTGGGCCAGCCTCTGATTGTTCCTGTGCTGTGATTGGCCCAGGGCTCCTGTGCTGTGCACCACCAAAGCAGCACCACAGAGGAAAGAAAGTGAAAGGGTGTGGTGTGTGTACACACATGGGAGGCTGCAGTGGGATATGGTACAGTACTGGGATAATGGGAAGCTGCTGCAGTGGGATACTGTACTGGGATAATGGGAGGCTGCTGCAGTGGGATACTCGTACAGTACTGGGATAATGGGAGGCTGCTGCAGTGGGATACTGTACTGGGATAATGGGAGGCTGCTGCAGTGCCATACCCATACAGTACTGGGATAATGGGAGGCTGCTGCAGTGGGATACAGTACTGGGATAATGGGAGGCTGCTGCAGTGCAATACCCGTACAGTACTGGGATAATGGGAGGCTGCTGCAGTGCAATACCCGTACAGTACTGGGATAATGGGAGGCTGCTGCAGTGCGATACCCGTACAGTACTGGGATAATGGGAGGCTGCTGCAGTGCGATACCCGTACAGTACTGGGATAATGGGAGGCTGCTGCAGTGGGATACTGTACTGGGATAATGGGAGGCTGCTGCAGTGGGATACTGTACTGGGATAATGGGAGGCTGCTGCAGTGGGATACTGTACTGGGATAATGGGAGGCTGCTGCAGTGGGATACTGTACTGGGATAATGGGAGGCTGCTGCAGTGGGATACTGTACTGGGATAATGGGAGGCTGCTGCAGTGCGATACCCGTACAGTACTGGGATAATGGGAGGCTGCTGCAGTGGGATACTGTACTGGGATAATGGGAGGCTGCTGCAGTGGGATACCCGTACAGTACTGGGACAATGGGAGGCTGCTACAGTGGGATACTGTACTGGGATAATGGGAGGCTGCTGCAGTGGGATACAGTACTGGGATAATGGGAGGCTGCTGCAGTGGGATACTGTACTGGGATAATGGGAGGCTGCTGCAGTGGGATACTGTACAGTACTGGGATAATGGGAGGCTGCTGCAGTGGGATACCCGTACATTACTGGGATAATGGGAGGCTGCTGCAGTGGGATACTCGTACAGTACTGGGATAATGGGAGGCTGCTGCAGTGGGATACTGTACAGTACTGGGATAATGGGAGGCTGCTGCAGTGCGATACCCGTACAGTAGGCTGCTGCAGTGGGATACTGTACAGTACTGGGATAATGGGAGGCTGCTGCAGTGGGATACCCGTACATTACTGGGATAATGGGAGGCTGCTGCAGTGGGATACTCGTACAGTACTGGGATAATGGGAGGCTGCTGCAGTGCGATACCCGTACAGTACTAGGATAATGGGAGGCTGCTGCAGTGGGATACTGTACTGGGATAATGGGAGGCTGCTGCAGTGGGATACTGTACTGGGATAATGGGAGGCTGCTGCAGTGGGATACTGTACTGGGATAATGGGAGGCTGCTGCAGTGGGATACTGTACTGGGATAATGGGAGGCTGCTGCAGTGGGATACTGTACAGTACTGGGATAATGGGAGGCTGCTGCAGTGGGATACCCGTACAGTACTGGGACAATGGGAGGCTGCTGCAGTGGGATACTGTACTGGGATAATGGGAGGCTGCTGCAGTGGGATACTGTACTGGGATAATGGGAGGCTGCTGCAGTGGGATACTGTACTGGGATAATGGGAGGCTGCTGCAGTGCGATACCCGTACAGTACTGGGATAATGGGAGGCTGCTGCAGTGGGATACAGTACTGGGATAATGGGAGGCTGCTGCAGTGCAATACCCGTACAGTACTGGGATAATGGGAGGCTGCTGCAGTGCGATACCCGTACAGTACTGGGATAATGGGAGGCTGCTGCAGTGGGATACAGTACTGGGATCATGGGAGGCTGCTGCAGTGGGATACAGTACTGGATCATGGGAGGCTGCTGCAGTGGGATACTGTACTGGGATAATGGGAGGCTGCTGCAGTGGGATACTGTACTGGGATAATGGGAGGCTGCTGCAGTGGGATACTGTACAGTACTGGGATAATGGGAGGCTGCTGCAGTGGGATACTGTACAGTACTGGGATAATGGGAGGCTGCTGCAGTGGGATACTGTACTGGGATAATGGGAGGCTGCTGCAGTGCGATACCCGTACAGTACTGGGATAATGGGAGGCTGCTGCAGTGGGATACTGTACTGGGATAATGGGAGGCTGCTGCAGTGGGATACCCGTACAGTACTGGGACAATGGGAGGCTGCTACAGTGGGATACTGTACTGGGATAATGGGAGGCTGCTGCAGTGGGATACAGTACTGGGATAATGGGAGGCTGCTGCAGTGGATACTGTACTGGGATAATGGGAGGCTGCTGCAGTGGGATACTGTACAGTACTGGGATAATGGGAGGCTGCTGCAGTGGGATACCCGTACATTACTGGATAATGGGAGGCTGCTGCAGTGGGATACAGTACTGGGATAATGGGGAGCTGCTGCAGTGGGATACAGTACTGGGATAATGGGAGGCTGCTGCAGTGTGATACCCGTACAGTACTGGGATAATGGGAGGCTGCTGCAGTGGGATACAGTACTGGGATCATGGGAGGCTGCTGCAGTGGGATACAGTACTGGGATCATGGGAGGCTGCTGCAGTGGGATACTGTACTGGGATAATGGGAGGCTGCTGCAGTGGGATACTGTACAGTACTGGGATAATGGGAGGCTGCTGCAGTGGGATACTGTACTGGGATAATGGGAGGCTGCTGCAGTGCGATACCCGTACAGTACTGGGATAATGGGAGGCTGCTGCAGTGGGATACTGTACAGTACTGGGATAATGGGAGGCTGCTGCAGTGGGATACCCGTACATTACTGGGATAATGGGAGGCTGCTGCAGTGGGATACAGTACTGGGATAATGGGAGGCTGCTGCAGTGGGATACAGTACTGGGATAATGGGAGGCTGCTGCAGTGGGATACTGTACAGTACTGGGATAATGGGAGGCTGCTGCAGTGGGATACTGTACAGTACTGGGACAATGGGAGGCTGCTACAGTGGGATACTGTACTGGGATAATGGGAGGCTGCTGCAGTGGGATACAGTACTGGGATAATGGGAGGCTGCTGCAGTGGGATACAGTACTGGGATAATGGGAGGCTGCTGCAGTGGGATACAGTACTGGGATAATGGAGGCTGCTGCAGTGGGATACAGTACTGGGATAATGGGAGGCTGCTGCAGTGGGATACTGTACTGGGATAATGGGAGGCTGCTGCAGTGGGATACTGTACTGGGATAATGGGAGGCTGCTGCAGTGGGATACTATACTGGGATAATGGGAGGCTGCTGCAGTGTGATACCTGTACAGTACTGGGATAATGGGAGGCTGCTGCAGTGGGATACTGTACAGTACTGGGATAATGGGAGGCTGCTGCAGTGGGATACCCGTACAGTACTGGGATAATGGGAGGCTGCTGCAGTGGGATACTGTACTGGGATAATGGGAGGCTGCTGCAGTGGGATACTGTACTGGGATAATGGGAGGCTGCTGCAGTGGGATACTGTACTGGGATAATGGGAGGCTGCTGCAGTGGGATACTGTACTGGGATAATGGGAGGCTGCTGCAGTGGGATACTGTACTGGGATAATGGGAGGCTGCTGCAGTGGGATACTGTACTGGGATAATGGGAGGCTGCTGCAGTGTGATACCTGTACAGTACTGGGATCATGGGAGGCTGCTGCAGTGGGATACCTGTACAGTACTGGGATCATGGGAGGCTGCTGAAGTGGGATACAGTACTGGGATCATGGGAGGCTGCTGAAGTGGGATACAGTACTGGGATCATGGGAGGCTGCTGCAGTGGGATACTGCACTGGGATAATGGGAGGCTGCTGCAGTGGGATACTGTACTGGGATAATGGGAGGCTGCTGCAGTGGGATACAGTACTGGGATAATGGGAGGCTGCTGCAGTGTGATACCTGTACAGTACTGGGATCATGGGAGGCTGCTGCATGGGATACAGTACCGGGATAATGGGAGGCTGCTGCAGTGGGATACAGTACTGGGATCATGGGAGGCTGCTTTTCTGTCAATTTTTTTTTTTTTTTGGCTAAATATAAGACCCCCCCCCCCCCCCCCCCCCCCCCGAAAAGAAGACATGGTGCACCTTTCGGAGCAAAGATTAATATAAGACAGTGTCTTGTTTTCGGGGAAACACAGGTATTACAGATCTGCCTTATCTAGACTCCATTTGTTTCTCTAAGTAGGTGTCCCTGCTGTGGACCGTTTGTTGTATTTGGCTTCTTTCCTGGCTCAAGACACTTAAAGGGATGAGATACTATTGCGACCCCCCGACCCACCCCCCCTGATGTCCTGTGCTGTGATGTGACATGCATATTCATGCATGGGGAGTGGACAGCAGAGAACTAAGTGGATCACTCACTGTGAATCAGATGTTTATTAGATAAAACAATTGACATCTTGTATTTTGCAACAGGAATCCAAAGTTTGCATTTTAATAAACCAACAACCAAATACCCCCACAGCCTCCCCCCACAGACGGCATAGCCAATGTTTATTAACTAGGAAGTGGCTTATCTAAAATCAACCTGTGGACATCCAACTAGACCTAATATCTCATTCTTACACAAGTCTAACAATACAGGAGAAAAGATTTTTAACCTAATCACGTACAAGATCTTATTGGATCACTCACTGACAGATGGAATGAATCTCTTTATTTGAAGTTTATAGAGGATAGGAGGGAAAGCTAAATAAAAGAAATGCATGAGTACTGTTTAGAGCAAGGAGTTAGAAATTGATAGCAGTTACACATGGATTTTTTACTTGACTGTTTTCCTTTTAACCTGATTAACAGCTGTAAATGCTGCATCAGGAGAGCGCCAGCAGCTGCCAACTCTTCCCTGTACAGCACTTGCAGTCCTGAAACCCTGATGACCAATTCTGTGAAAGGAAAACTGTCAGGTCAAAAATCCATATGGAGCTGCTTTCATTTTCTAATTCCTTCCTCTAAACACTCTATTCATGTATTTTTATTTATATTTCCCTCGTATCTTCTGTAAACTTCAAATAGAGACTTATTTCATCTGTCACTTACAGTGAGTGATCTACTTGGCTCTGCTGTCCACTCCCCATGCATGAATATGCATGTCACATACCCACACCATCACTGCACATGAGATCAGTGGGAAGGGAGGAAGCTATTTCTGTGTCCTGCAGCCAGTAAAGAGGTGAAATACAACAGTCACAGCAGGTTGCCTGCTTACAGAAAGTCTAGATAAGTCAGATAGGCAATGGCGCTCTCTCTCGTCTTCAGAACAGAAGCTACTGAAACCTGACACTGCACTATTGGCTAAGGGAGGAGGAAGGAGAAAGCTGCTGAGGGAGTGCATAATTACATGACAGTTTATACAGCCACCAGGCTATTTCTGTGTTGCTTATAATGGAGAGAACTAATTCAGGAGCTCCCTGCAGGGTCTGCAAATGCTGATAACATGGAAACTATAAACAGTACAATAATTTTGCATGTTTTTAAAATGTTTGCCCAGGCACTATTCAAGGGTAATATTAGTATCATACTGTAGAATGACCCGACAGTGTCCATTTAAGTAAACAAACAATTGATTTTTAAACTTGCCTTTGCAGTTGTCTCTTTAGCATGGGGACAGCATTCATGCTTTCTTACACATTGAAGCTGAGCTGCTCCCTCTGCCCTTTCCAGACACAGCAGTTAGATTAATCTTTATGACCAAAAAATGCAGAATATTAGCTTTTATTTTATTTCTAATTCTATGCTGAAATTCTGGTCTCTTTCCTTGTAGTAATGTCCCCATCCTCATCTTGTAATGTCCACACTGATCCTCTCCTTTTTTGTAGTAGTTTTCCCATTCTGGTTGCTATTTATAGGTAGTAAAATAAAAAACAAATCATCGCCATCCTACTCCTCCTCCACTGCTGGTCTTCTGTCCTCTCCCATGCAGCCACAAGACGTCATGCTTTACTCGGCTTAATGATGCTCCTGTTTTCTGCTAGGCTGCGGGTCTGAGGCCTAGGCGAGAGTATTGGAGCAAGGAGTGATGTCTGCTGTGATCCACCACGACTTTGAATTTCTAGCGTGATCGCACTAGCAGTTCAAACTGGCGGACTACTCTGCCGTCTTTGTGCCAAGAGGGCTCTGTGCACTCTGGCATGTGCCATAGGTTTGCCATCACTGCTCTAACCAAAACTCCTAGATCAGTGTTAAAATTAAACAAGTGATAAACCTTGATCTACCTCAAATGTTAAAATAAAAAATAAACAAGCCCTTTCACAGCTGCTTTGATAAATGAGCAGTCTAAGAACATGGTGATGCACCTTTTTTTTTTTTTTTTTTTTTTTTTCCCTCTCTTCCACTTTAATAAAATTGTTTCCTTTGCCCCATTCTTTCCCAACTGGTCATAACATTTGAAGCACTATTTCTACAATTTCTAGAAACTGATTGCAAAATTTTCCTTAACACCAATTGAATTATCCTGCAAACTGACAAGTTGGCTGCATGCAGTCTAGTGATCAACAAAATGTTGCCTTAAAACAATATATACATTTTACATTGTAACCTACGTCTTACTTTTTTTTTTTTTTTTTTTCAGCCAGGCAATTGACTGCACAAATGATGCAGAATCCTCAGATTTTAGCTGCTCTGCAAGAAAGATTAGATGACCTTGTAGGTACTCCTACAGGATACATTGAAAGGTAAGTCTACAAGCTTTGTGACGCTACATAAGTTTTCAAGTGGCCTTAAAGAGGACCTCTGTCCCCAGCGCTATGCTAACTGTATGCAGCATGTCTGCTGCATTCAGGGAAGGTCTTCCCTATGTTTCTAGGCCCCTTGTAAGTTGTTTAAAAGATTTTATAAAGTGTGCAGATAAGTCCAGAGGGACTTGCTCAGTAATGAGTCATCGCTGTTGCTGGTGTCCCCACCTCCAGCCCTCTTTGTGCCACCTCCAGCCCTCTCTTGTTCAGCCTCCTGTATGTGTCATTGCTGTTGCTGGTGTCCTCCCTGCCTCCAGCCCTCAGCGATGACTTGTACAGGAGGCTGAACAAGAGGGCTGGAGGTGGCACAGAGGGCTGCAGGCAGGGAAGACGCCAGTAAACAGCGATGACTCATTGCTTGGTAGGTCCCTTCGGACTAATTATCTGTACATGTGATGATTAAGCAATATGTGATGTGGTGGCTAAGCAAAATTTGTATGGAATATTGCCACATTCCCCAGATTCCATTTTGTCCCAGAAAGCAATAGTTATCTGTTCAGATAAGACACATCTCACTCAGAGATAAGCCCCCACCCTTAGAAGCTAGAGGCAATCTATCTCTAGAAAATGGTCAATGGCAACAGGCCACACAAGGGCTCTTCCTCACCTGTGATATGCTAATCAGCTAGGGAAATGTCATTTAGCCAGGTGTATGGAGCTTCCTAGGAAATGGAGATTAGATGACACTTTGTACCCAGCCATTATCCAAAGGATGACTCCCTGCTGGGATTTGCAGAAGTGGCAAATCTAATTTCCCTGTATCACAAGTAGAGGGGAAAATCCTTTCTGCCAGCTAGACTGAGAAGAGACGAGTTATAACTTTTAATATTTCATAAGCAGTCTATCCTGTTATAATGAATGTAAATATGAAATCTACATATCTAGACTGTCATAGGGCTTCTATTTATCTGAATGTAGGATGACTGTAAGCCATCTAAACGTAATATTGGCTAGTAGGCTGCTCAGAATAGGTCCTGTTTCATATCCAGACGAAGATGAAAATCATCACTGAAAATATTAACGCATTGTCTTCCTTCGGGGATGCTCACAGACAAGGGTAGGGCAGATTATAACGTTTGGCTATCTATATCTCCACTCAGAGTGGTGGGAGTTGAGATGGCCCAGAGGTGCGAGATGGGTGGAGACAGGTCAGCCCATAATGTATAAAAAAATCTGTTGCCCCACCTCCACATGGTATTTCTTCTGAAGAGGCATTATTATTCCACCAAAGCCAGAGAATACCCCAGGAACAGATTGGCATCACGCCGCCCTTGTGGTGCCATCAGCATTAAGGTAACTGATCACATGTGTGTGTGATTCTGTGTATGCCATTCATCCTTTTATTTGCAAAATTGACTGTAATATTTGTAACATCTTAACTGTAAAATATCTAGTGTACCATTAGGGTGATTTAAATATATTTAATCGTGAGTTGCTCTTTTTATCTTGATCATGATCCCCACTTCCGTGTGCTCATTTAACGCTACCTGGGTTGGTTCCTGACCCAATATAAGCCCGACCACAGACCGGACTTGTATTAAACAAGGAGGTGATGGCAGCATTCGTGCTTGGGGTTTATCCAGGGCCTCTGGCAGTGACTGGGTGGAGGATATTATATGTGCTTCTGGCTGTGGACTACAAGGCGTATACCACACTCACTGAGAGGTGCCTTAATAAACCAGCACAGACAGGGCAGCTGCGGCCCTTCTTTATCCTCAGGCAGTTCTGACTGACCTGAGTTTAACAGGAGGTGCTGTGGAGCTGCCAGGTGTGGTGGCAGTGGTGGGATACTCCGTGGGGAGGCCGTTCAGGGTCACTGATCAAGTCTCGTCCAAGAGACTCATGTAAATAGTGTTTCCAGCCTTACAAGCTACATTGCAAAGAACTTGTAGGTGCTGTTGTCCTTTCCTAGGAGACCGGACTTCAGTATGAGCAGTAATACCCTCTGTTTATTGAGAATGAAGTGTTTTAATAAAGTGTTTTTTGTTTTTTTTTTGTTTTTTTTTATTATTCAAATAAATCCCATCTTGATTGTGTAAACAAGTTATATTCGTTATAAGTCATGTCCAAATAATCATCACCAGTATAAACCAATTCCAAACAGGCTATTATAGGGGAGGGAAAGAGGGCCGCAAAGAAGGAAAGTGGTAGCCAGGACTGGACACAAGGTAAACTAATGGATGGTGAAGGGGGAGGTGGGGGAGATGGGCTTTAAAACAAAGCTTCTAAACATTTTCTGCATACCAATCTAATTGTGAGAAGACTAGAATCAACCAGGAAAAATATTAAAACCATCATAAGTGTGAGTGATCGCCAATCCAGAATTCTCCCACTGGCGACTGACTTGTTCATTTTGCTTTATCGAGTGAACCAAACAATGTTCACGTAGATCATTTATCCTACCAATGAGATCCTCCTGTGGGGGGGGTAGTGGCTACCCTCCAGTACTTTGCCAAGCTCTAATGGGCTGCTACCAAAACATGGGTTATCACTGGAAGTAAGTTTGGGGGAAGAAGGTCCAACCCAATATTAAGACTGACAGTGGCCCCTCTAGAGGTAAAGGGAAACTTATCAAGGTCCCGATAAGTGCCACTTGATTCCCAAATTCTCTTATCTTGGGGCACCACCCCAACATATGACCCATACCTTTTTTTTTTTTTTTTTTAAATCCTATAGAACAGACAATCCATGTTCATTTGAGTATTCTACTTAAGTATTTCTGCATCATGTCTGGTGGGTCAGGGCTCCACCAAGCTGGAAATGTGCACGACTGGATAAAATGACACATTTGGAGGTACTGATAAAAGCATGTTTTGGGAATCTTGTAAAGTTGGGACAAAACTGCAAAGGAGGGGAATACAGGGCCATCTAAGTTTGTCAAATGTGCTTACACCTGATTTCACCCACAGCTGTAGGGACAACCCAGAGATATGTGCCTCAATTGCTTTCATGGAAATGTATTTAAATACAGATTTTGTCTGTTCTATCAAGGTTATTCCAATAAGAATTCGATGAGGACATTGTATGTAAGGGAAAATTCAATTTCAGGGGCTTCAGTAGCTTTAGCAAATGTCTAGTAGACCTCTGTGGAGCAAACTGTCTTTCTTTTTGGAGCCATCTAGGATTAAGATCCCCAGCCCACCAATCCTTTGTACCACAAGGCAGCCATACTCAAGGCCGCAAAGAATTTAGTACACCCATTCCAGCACAAGAATATTGGAAATGTAGAGCCTTGACCGCCACTCTTGGTTTTTGTTTTTACAAACAAACTTGCCATGTAAGGATTGTAGGAGCCCTATCCATCTAGATGGGAATTTGAGGGAGACATCTGAACAAGTAGGTAATGTTGGGCAACATCATTTTTACAATTTGTATTCTGGCAACCCAGGACGGTGGGAGAAGGCTTTGTCTTTCCAAGTCTCCCCCACCCCAAACATCCAAAATCAGTGATTCACAGTTCATCTTAAGCAGACTTACACATTTTATTTTAATTCCCAAATATGTAAATCCTGCTTCCTCCTACTTAAAGGGAGAATGCTCTAGTATTCTATCCTTTACCAAAGGTGTGTTTATGGGGAATATGGTACTTGGTGGCGTTTAATTTGGAATGAGATTCTGGAGAATTCAGCCAGGGTGTCCATGACGCCCACCATGGACCCCTCCACGCCAATGCAAGGTAATGTCACATCATCTGCCTACAATCCCATCACATGGTCCATATCTCCCACACTGACTCAATGTATGCTTGGATTATTTCTAAGAGCCGCTGCCAGCAGCTCCATTAATAGAGCAAAGATAACTAGTGAAAGGGCAGCCCTACCAGGGTGTCATTAGTTATTATAAGCCAGTCCAAGGTGTCAGACGCACTTACCACTGCATTCGGATTAGAGTGTAGGGATATAGCCTTTTTAATATCTCCAACAAAACCAAAGTTCTCAAAGTTGTCCAGAACCTCACCCATATAACCCCAGTGCACTTTTAAACACTTTCTCGGCATCAAGAGACTGTACATCGGGGAGTTTTAGTCTCCATTATCTCCAAATCTATTACTCTTCTAGTGCTGTCTTTTGGCTTGTCTCCTAGGGACAAACCCAACCTGGTCAGGTGAGATCAGAAGGATGGACAGACATTATTCTAGCTGCAAGGATTTTTGAATATTTTTAGGTCCGTTTATTAAGGAGAGAGGCCTAAAATTACCAGGAGTGTTCGGGTGTTTCTCGGGTTTAGGAATGGTTGTGATTACTGCCTCAAGGTTTTCATGGCTTATTGAAGAGCTACATTTTCAAAAATTACAAGTTTTTTTAGGAGGTAAGGAGCTAACGTTTTGACAAAACAATGATCATGGGTGTTAGAAAAAATATCTGGGCAGAGGACTTTTTAGTAGAATGGATTATTTGTTCTATTTCAATGATAGATATGGTAGTATTTAGATCACTTAGCTGAGTTGCTGATACTTTGGGGAGTAAGAATTATTATTATTTTTTTTTTTTTCCTGGGAAGTTGACAATTTCTTGTGGATTAGGCTGAACTGTATGGGGATCCTCTTTTAGGTTGTACAGTGAATAAAATCGCCTAAATTATTTAGCTAGGTCAATTGAATTTAGGAGTTTAGTCTCATCAGGTTTATTCAGGCATGAAATCCTATTTCTTATCTCCTTTTTTGAGTCTCCTAGTTAAAACCTTCCCTGCTCGTTCCCATTGCATAATATTTTCTTTTTGGGCTTAAGAGCTTTTTCGTACTGGAATAAAAGTAGAGCATGCAGCCTCATTCTATGTTATTTTTTTTGGACAACTGTGGGGTGGGGGTTTTCTACTTGCTTTGTTCCAAATTGTTAATGAGTTAGTAGGTCTGACACTTCTGCCTCTCTTCTACTGCTGCCATTTTAATAAAAAATACCTCACATATGCCTTGTGGTCTGACGATACCACTTTGTCTGAGGTGGATTTATCATTTATCAGACTTTTTAACTTGGTTTCTTAATGCAAAGTTTTGTTTGTTGGTCAGTAAAAAAAAAATTATTTAAACGCCACCTATTCGCTTTGACCGAAGAGTCTCTTATCGAATATGGTGAGCGAGACAGGAGCATGGTTAGATCATGAGATCATAGCTATCGTTGTCTCATATAGGAGAGAAAGCTACTTGCAACAAAAGGGTGATCAACCAATTGAGAGTTCAAATTATTGAGCAAGAAAAACAAGTAGACAAGTTAAATTAAGTCTTTACACAAAGCCTACATAAGGATCCCCTTTGGTTGTCATAAATGGAAAAGCACCTTAAATTTAGTAATAATGGCACATTTGCTGTATCAAATTTAAACAAGCAAGAGAAACCAAAGGTGCAAGAAAATAAAGGATGGGATGTAACCCCAGTAGGAGAGTTGTTACAGAAATAAGTACAAGGAACAATAAGGTTTTGGAAGGGCTTGGAGAGGGTGAAGGTTTGAAACATACAGGCTGAGGAACAAGTAACTGCAGATGCCTGGTGCTTGATATTGAGCTATAGTTTGCCAAGATGAATGTGTGGTGCGAGTCCTAAAAACAAGAATCACGTGAAACAAAGATCTATTGTCCTGTACAAAGGACCAGGACCATGGTTCATATAAATCACAATACAAACCAGCACTAGGTATACTAAAGTGCTATCAGCAAACTGGTACAACGCTTTCCATAGCCAAGATATCAATGAACCAAGTACAAGAAACAAAGTAGTACCTACTGGGGAAAGATCCAAATGACTGAATGAAGGTGCACCCCCTTTTAGCCACACGTATCGTTAGAGTAACTTTTTCAGGGGAAGGACTTCCCCCTGAAGTTGCTCAGTAATGAAACGTGAGATGTACTGTGACTAGAGGGGGTCCCCCTTCATGCCCTGTCATTTGGATCTTTCCCCAGTAGGTATTACTTTTTGTTCCCTGTACTTGGTTCATTGAAATCTTTGCTATGGAGAGCTTTGTGCCCGTTTGCCTGGTGGCACTTTAGTTTTGTGTGTGTGTGTGTGTGTGTGTGTGTGTGTGTGTGTGTGTGTAGGCCTCTCACCACACCTTCATCTTTGCCAACTATAGCTCAAAAACAAGCACCAGGCATCTGCAGTTACTTGTTCCTCAGCCTGTATGTTTCAAACCTTCACCCTCTCGAAGCCCTTCCAAAACCTTATTGTTCCTTGTACTTTATTTCCATAAACCTCCTACTGGGGTTAATATCTCTTCCTTTATTTTCTTCCACCTTTTGGATTCGCTTGCTTGAAATGGATACAGCAAATGTACCATTATTACTAAATTTGTTTAAGGTGCTTTTCCATTTATGACAACCAAGGGGGATCCTTGCGTAGGCGTTCTGTGTAAAGGCCTTTTTTTTAAATTGTTTTTAACTTGTTTGTCTACTTGTTTTTATTTTTCAATAAAATTATTTGAACTTTATCAATTGGTTGATCACCCTTTTGTTGCAAGTAGCTTTCTCTCCTATAAATTGCTAATTTTACTTGCATGGGTGGATCCCTGTCTTTACATAATTTTTCAGTGGTGCCCTCAAATCTTCTTTGACCTATCGTTGCTACAAGCGCACAACCTAGAATTCTACCATTCACAAACAGTCTATCCTGCTATAGGAATTAAATATAGAGGAGAAATGGGTGTAATCCCTCAGATATCTCCAGATGTCATGAAAGTTATATTTGGAAACAAGTGATTTCATCTCTCCCATAGATTGCTCCAACAGACGTACCTCTAACACATAAATTAAGTGGAGACCACTATGGAGTTTGAGTTACGTAAAATATAACTTTTAATAGTAATTTAAAAGCAGACACATAAACGTTATGAAACGAAGTACAGGGAAGTTCCAAAAACAACTGCATTGAGGTGGTAACCTCCTGGGTAAAACCAAAAACAAGGCACAATTCACATTATTATCAAATTTGCACAGCAAGGCAAGTGTTAACAAACAAGTTAAGGCATAATACCATTAAGTCATACACTCACCCATAGTGTGTTGTTAGTGAAAACCTGGCGGTTCCCCAGGGGGCCCTGTCCTGCAGCACGCCCCTAACAGCTGTTTCGCCACTGCTTGGTCGCAGGGGCTAGTTCTCATTGTGATCCTGGGCTGTTAAATACACTATCACTAGAGGCCGCCGCCCGCCCTGCACAGCGTCATTGCCACCTGTCATAAAGCTAAACTAGTGATTAGGCAGGCGCCGGACGTCATGACGTCATCGGCGCGCATGCGCAGTGCACCCGTCGGTGCTTTCAAAAGGTAGAGCGATGTGCACATCTTGGAAAATACTCGCGGCGGCCATTTTGTTGAAGACCAGACCGGACTAATTAACCTGGAAGTCTAATAATCTTATTAACATATCTCTGAGGACATATAAGGGAAATTTTTTTTTTTTTTTTTTTTTTTTTTTTTACATACTGGGTTTTGCTGTTAAGCAGTGAGGAGTAACATTTATATAAAACAACATGTCAAAATGAACTTTTCTTGTGCTCAGTGTAATTAAAAGGATGTATACATTTATACAACATTATTATTATATAACAGTTTAGAAACAGTGCATGAACAATAAATTCAATATAAAAGGTTTAGGACACAGTACCAGCTGTGAATAAAGTGATAAGTGAACTCATCTCGTTTTTCTGCCAATTATTATTATATCATATAATTATACAAAGATCAGTTTAAGAACATGGATTCAATACATTATTTACAGTCCTCATTTATAAGCAAAAACAGACAACCACCAATTGTTTCTTCTTCTATATGTATTCATCAAGGAATTTTCTAGAATGTTAGATATCCCATAGGTTCATTTTCAATGTGAAATGAGAGTCCGGTATGGTAGGACAGTGGTTCAACACTGCTCCGTTCATCTCCGTTATCAGTTATGAAAAACTAAAATATACAAAACGTGAGTTAAAATCACAAATAGGCTTCAAGGACGCACACAAGCACCAGTAACAAGTCTATACAGCTATATAAATGTTTGCACAGGAGGTCGGCTCCCTATAAAAAAGGGGCATAACTTATAACTTCATTAAGTCCCTTTGGGGCAAGTGTTTCTAACTTGACTATCCACCTGCACTCTTCTTGGGCTAGTGTTTTAGCCAAATCTCCTCCTCTGATGCCTCCCTGAATTCGGTCAATTCCCTTAATAATCAATCCTTTGGGATTACAATTATGAAAAAGCCTAAAATGTTTGGGCAGGGTTTTCAACATATTTAGGTCAATGATTTTAGCGGCTCCCTCTATATCCCTAACATGCTCACGCACTCTTATTCGCAATTGTCTCGTGGTAAGGCCAATATAGATCCTACCACAAGGACAAGTTGCGTGATAGACTACGTGAGTAGTGCTGCAATTGATGTATTTTTTTATCTTGTATGTTTGATTGTTGGAGGAGAGAAATTCCTTTGCACGTTTAATGTTACCCTGAGTGCAAGCTAAACAATCGCCACATGGATAACATCCTATTAGTGGTCCTATTGTTCTTTCTCCAAAGAAATTGTTCTTTTTAGGAACATAATGGCTTGCACTCAGGATATCCCTTAAATTTCTACCCCTTCGTGATGTTAACAGAGGTCGTGTTGGTAAATGTTTAGCCAAAACTATATCCGTACATAACACAGGCCAATGTTTGCTTAAGATAGTTCTTATGTTTGACCACTGGGAATTAAAAGTCGAAATAAACCTGATGGGACCGTACTCAGCTGGTTTGACCTTGGGTTGAAATAATAATTGTTCCCTCCTTGTTTTTTTGGCCTTCACATACCCTTGCCTTATACTGCGATTGCTGAATCCTCTGGATACAAACCTCTCACGCAGATCTACTGCTTGTCTTTCAAAAATGGTGTCACTTGAGCATATACGTCTCATTCGTAAGAATTGACCGGCTGGGATAGATTTAATAGTACTCCTATCATGCGCTGATGAGGCGTGAAGAAGGGAGTTTACAGCGGTACTTTTTCGATATACATCGGTTTGTATAGTACCATCTATTCCCACCTCTAAGAGCACATCTAAAAAGGATATACATTGTCTACTGGCCTGATGGGTCAATCTAATGTTGAGATCATTCTTATTGAGAGCATTCATAAATTGATCCAAACTTGGTTTAGATCCTTGCCAAATAATTAGCAGATCATCAATATACCTAAACCAGTGTATGATGCTCCCATTACCCACAACGTCTTCAGAATATGTCAATGACCGCTCCCAGCTTCCTAAAAATAAATTTGCATACGATGGGGCGCAAGCCGCCCCCATCGCTGTACCTCGTTGTTGCACATAGAAGCGGTCATTGAAAACGAAGACGTTGTGGGTCAGAATGTATTCAAGCAATTCCTCAATCAGGCTACACAGACTTGTATCCCAGCCGGTCATATTCAAAAATAGGCGTACTGCACGCATCCCATCACCGTGCGCGATACACGTATATAAGGACTCGACATCGGCCGTAACGAGCCACATGTCCTCGGTCATAATGAAGCCCTCTAATTTCGTTAATAAATCAGTAGTATCTCGCACGTAGGATGGAAGTTGGACAACCAGTTTTTTTAAATAGAACTCAACAAATCTGCATGAAGGTTCACATAACCCCCCGTTACCCGAGACGATGGGGCGTCCCGGAGGGCTGTTGAGATCTTTATGTACTTTTGGGATTAAATAAAAAGTGGGTGTCTTAGGATTTTCAACCAACAAACCCTCAAATACTTTTTTAGAGATCACCCCATCGTCTCGGGCACGTTGTAGGATCGCAAACAATTCAGCAATGTAAGCAGAGGTAGGGTCATGTGTTATTTTTTGATAAGTGTCTTTATTATTTAATTGTTTGTAGGCCTCTTTCTCATAAAGCGTTTTTGGCCATATAACCACATTCCCCCCCTTGTCAGAATTTCTGATGATAATATCATCTAAATCTTTTAACTCTTTTAATGCCTGTCTTTGTGCAGGAGTTAGATTGTCTTTACCTCCAAATTTCGACAACTTTTTGAAATCCTCTGTAACTAATTTAGTGAAGATTTCAACCTGCGGGCACAGATTCAGGGAGGGGAATGTGGTTGATTTTGATACCAAACTAGGAGGGAACATACCTGGTGGTGTTGGAACATCACTCCCCAAGTCTTCAAGGTCAAGTTGCGCAGCTGATTCTAGTCTCACCAGGTCAACCTCGTTATCCGCACTTTTATCATATAATTTTTTCAGGATGATTTTCCGTGCGAACAGATTAAGGTCCTTCACAACTGTGAAAAAATCATAACAATTTTTAGGGACAAAATTAAGACCCAAACTCAGGACCTCTTTTTGGGCCTCAGTTAGAGGGTGGGAAGACAGATTAATCACCTCCAGTTGGTTGGGTCTTCTCTTACTATCCAACTTGTCAATTGGGGAGTTGTTTTTCCTTTTATTGGAATTTTTATTGGTGTTAGGGAGTTTTGGTGCAAGTTGTTCTCCTTTATTGATTCCAATTTCCGAGCCATCTGTGGATACTACTGAGACTGTTGAATCAGCTCTGGGTTTCTCCTTTTGTGGTTTCCCTTTTCTCCACTTATAGACTACATTATTTGTAAGATCAGTCTGATCTCTCTTGAATTTTTTTGTTTTTGTTGATCTTATCTCTTTCTCCCACTTTGTCATTTCTTGGTCCAAATCCTTATTTAATTTCTCCATAAGTTCAGGAGTGGAATCTGTCCTTAGAGCTGTTTGGATTACTTCTATTTCTTTTTCAATCTCAGAGATGGTTTGGCCATTGAGTTTGCACAATAACTCCATAAACCCCCATGAACAATTGTTGGAAAGTTCCTCCCAACTCTTCTTAAACCACTCATCCTGGATTTCAAAAGAAGGGAAAACCTGGATTCGCAATCCCCGTGGAATAAGGCCTCTCTGGATGTAGTTCTCCAGAAAGGCCTTATTCCACCAGAGTCGAGTCCTCCTGTGCATAAGCTGTTTCAACCTGTCAACATGTGCTGTATGCGTCCCCTTGCCAGTGTCAGGAACCGTTTTGGGATCTCCCCCAAAGACTTCGTTAATTTGGCTGAGCCAAGTGGATTCACGGGCTCTGTAATCCATTGATTTTGAAAATGCTGTGAAAAACACAGAAAGATTTATAATGTAAATATACAAAATCACTATACACCTTATATCTATAAGGATCCTCATGGTTAAAAGTGCATCCTAGTCACAAGGTGTATATGTGAATGGAAGTAAGTAACACTCCTATGAACGTATAAATTAAGTGGAGACCACTATGGAGTTTGAGTTACGTAAAATATAACTTTTAATAGTAATTTAAAAGCAGACACATAAACGTTATGAAACGAAGTACAGGGAAGTTCCAAAAACAACTGCATTGAGGTGGTAACCTCCTGGGTAAAACCAAAAACAAGGCACAATTCACATTATTATCAAATTTGCACAGCAAGGCAAGTGTTAACAAACAAGTTAAGGCATAATACCATTAAGTCATACACTCACCCATAGTGTGTTGTTAGTGAAAACCTGGCGGTTCCCCAGGGGGCCCTGTCCTGCAGCACGCCCCTAACAGCTGTTTCGCCACTGCTTGGTCGCAGGGGCTAGTTCTCATTGTGATCCTGGGCTGTTAAATACACTATCACTAGAGGCCGCCGCCCGCCCTGCACAGCGTCATTGCCACCTGTCATAAAGCTAAACTAGTGATTAGGCAGGCGCCGGACGTCATGACGTCATCGGCGCGCATGCGCAATGCACCCGTCGGTGCTTTCAAAAGGTAGAGCGATGTGCACATCTTGGAAAATACTCGCGGCGGCCATTTTGTTGAAGACCAGACCGGACTAATTAACCTGGAAGTCTAATAATCTTATTAACATATCTCTGAGGACATATAAGGGAAATTTTTTTTTTTTTTTTTTTTTTTTTTTTTTTACATACTGGGTTTTGCTGTTAAGCAGTGAGGAGTAACATTTATATAAAAACAACATGTCAACCCAGGAGGTTACCACCTCAATGCAGTTGTTTTTGGAACTTCCCTGTACTTCGTTTCATAACGTTTATGTGTCTGCTTTTAAATTACTATTAAAAGTTATATTTTACGTAACTCAAACTCCATAGTGGTCTCCACTTAATTTATACGTTCATAGGAGTGTTACTTACTTCCATTCACATATACACCTTGTGACTAGGATGCACTTTTAACCATGAGGATCCTTATAGATATAAGGTGTATAGTGATTTTGTATATTTACATTATAAATCTTTCTGTGTTTTTCACAGCATTTTCAAAATCAATGGATTACAGAGCCCGTGAATCCACTTGGCTCAGCCAAATTAACGAAGTCTTTGGGGGAGATCCCAAAACGGTTCCTGACACTGGCAAGGGGACGCATACAGCACATGTTGACAGGTTGAAACAGCTTATGCACAGGAGGACTCGACTCTGGTGGAATAAGGCCTTTCTGGAGAACTACATCCAGAGAGGCCTTATTCCACGGGGATTGCGAATCCAGGTTTTCCCTTCTTTTGAAATCCAGGATGAGTGGTTTAAGAAGAGTTGGGAGGAACTTTCCAACAATTGTTCATGGGGGTTTATGGAGTTATTGTGCAAACTCAATGGCCAAACCATCTCTGAGATTGAAAAAGAAATAGAAGTAATCCAAACAGCTCTAAGGACAGATTCCACTCCTGAACTTATGGAGAAATTAAATAAGGATTTGGACCAAGAAATGACAAAGTGGGAGAAAGAGATAAGATCAACAAAAACAAAAAAATTCAAGAGAGATCAGACTGATCTTACAAATAATGTAGTCTATAAGTGGAGAAAAGGGAAACCACAAAAGGAGAAACCCAGAGCTGATTCAACAGTCTCAGTAGTATCCACAGATGGCTCGGAAATTGGAATCAATAAAGGAGAACAACTTGCACCAAAACTCCCTAACACCAATAAAAATTCCAATAAAAAGGAAAAACAACTCCCCAATTGACAAGTTGGATAGTAAGAGAAGACCCAACCAACTGGAGGTGATTAATCTGTCTTCCCACCCTCTAACTGAGGCCCAAAAAGAGGTCCTGAGTTTGGGTCTTAATTTTGTCCCTAAAAATTGTTATGATTTTTTCACAGTTGTGAAGGACCTTAATCTGTTCGCACGGAAAATCATCCTGAAAAAATTATATGATAAAAGTGCGGATAACGAGGTTGACCTGGTGAGACTAGAATCAGCTGCGCAACTTGACCTTGAAGACTTGGGGAGTGATGTTCCAACACCACCAGGTATGTTCCCTCCTAGTTTGGTATCAAAATCAACCACATTCCCCTCCCTGAATCTGTGCCCGCAGGTTGAAATCTTCACTAAATTAGTTACAGAGGATTTCAAAAAGTTGTCGAAATTTGGAGGTAAAGACAATCTAACTCCTGCACAAAGACAGGCATTAAAAGAGTTAAAAGATTTAGATGATATTATCATCAGAAATTCTGACAAGGGGGGGAATGTGGTTATATGGCCAAAAACGCTTTATGAGAAAGAGGCCTACAAACAATTAAATAATAAAGACACTTATCAAAAAATAACACATGACCCTACCTCTGCTTACATTGCTGAATTGTTTGCGATCCTACAACGTGCCCGAGACGATGGGGTGATCTCTAAAAAAGTATTTGAGGGTTTGTTGGTTGAAAATCCTAAGACACCCACTTTTTATTTAATCCCAAAAGTACATAAAGATCTCAACAGCCCTCCGGGACGCCCCATCGTCTCGGGTAACGGGGGGTTATGTGAACCTTCATGCAGATTTGTTGAGTTCTATTTAAAAAAACTGGTTGTCCAACTTCCATCCTACGTGCGAGATACTACTGATTTATTAACGAAATTAGAGGGCTTCATTATGACCGAGGACATGTGGCTCGTTACGGCCGATGTCGAGTCCTTATATACGTGTATCGCGCACGGTGATGGGATGCGTGCAGTACGCCTATTTTTGAATATGACCGGCTGGGATACAAGTCTGTGTAGCCTGATTGAGGAATTGCTTGAATACATTCTGACCCACAACGTCTTCGTTTTCAATGACCGCTTCTATGTGCAACAACGAGGTACAGCGATGGGGGCGGCTTGCGCCCCATCGTATGCAAATTTATTTTTAGGAAGCTGGGAGCGGTCATTGACATATTCTGAAGACGTTGTGGGTAATGGGAGCATCATACACTGGTTTAGGTATATTGATGATCTGCTAATTATTTGGCAAGGATCTAAACCAAGTTTGGATCAATTTATGAATGCTCTCAATAAGAATGATCTCAACATTAGATTGACCCATCAGGCCAGTAGACAATGTATATCCTTTTTAGATGTGCTCTTAGAGGTGGGAATAGATGGTACTATACAAACCGATGTATATCGAAAAAGTACCGCTGTAAACTCCCTTCTTCACGCCTCATCAGCGCATGATAGGAGTACTATTAAATCTATCCCAGCCGGTCAATTCTTACGAATGAGACGTATATGCTCAAGTGACACCATTTTTGAAAGACAAGCAGTAGATCTGCGTGAGAGGTTTGTATCCAGAGGATTCAGCAATCGCAGTATAAGGCAAGGGTATGTGAAGGCCAAAAAAACAAGGAGGGAACAATTATTATTTCAACCCAAGGTCAAACCAGCTGAGTACGGTCCCATCAGGTTTATTTCGACTTTTAATTCCCAGTGGTCAAACATAAGAACTATCTTAAGCAAACATTGGCCTGTGTTATGTACGGATATAGTTTTGGCTAAACATTTACCAACACGACCTCTGTTAACATCACGAAGGGGTAGAAATTTAAGGGATATCCTGAGTGCAAGCCATTATGTTCCTAAAAAGAACAATTTCTTTGGAGAAAGAACAATAGGACCACTAATAGGATGTTATCCATGTGGCGATTGTTTAGCTTGCACTCAGGGTAACATTAAACGTGCAAAGGAATTTCTCTCCTCCAACAATCAAACATACAAGATAAAAAAATACATCAATTGCAGCACTACTCACGTAGTCTATCACGCAACTTGTCCTTGTGGTAGGATCTATATTGGCCTTACCACGAGACAATTGCGAATAAGAGTGCGTGAGCATGTTAGGGATATAGAGGGAGCCGCTAAAATCATTGACCTAAATATGTTGAAAACCCTGCCCAAACATTTTAGGCTTTTTCATAATTGTAATCCCAAAGGATTGATTATTAAGGGAATTGACCGAATTCAGGGAGGCATCAGAGGAGGAGATTTGGCTAAAACACTAGCCCAAGAAGAGTGCAGGTGGATAGTCAAGTTAGAAACACTTGCCCAAAGGGACTTAATGAAGTTATAAGTTATGCCCCTTTTTTATAGGGAGCCGACCTCCTGTGCAAACATTTATATAGCTGTATAGACTTGTTACTGGTGCTTGTGTGCGTCCTTGAAGCCTATTTGTGATTTTAACTCACGTTTTGTATATTTTAGTTTTTCATAACTGATAACGGAGATGAACGGAGCAGTGTTGAACCACTGTCCTACCATACCGGACTCTCATTTCACATTGAAAATGAACCTATGGGATATCTAACATTCTAGAAAATTCCTTGATGAATACATATAGAAGAAGAAACAATTGGTGGTTGTCTGTTTTTGCTTATAAATGAGGACTGTAAATAATGTATTGAATCCATGTTCTTAAACTGATCTTTGTATAATTATATGATATAATAATAATTGGCAGAAAAACGAGATGAGTTCACTTATCACTTTATTCACAGCTGGTACTGTGTCCTAAACCTTTTATATTGAATTTATTGTTCATGCACTGTTTCTAAACTGTTATATAATAATAATGTTGTATAAATGTATACATCCTTTTAATTACACTGAGCACAAGAAAAGTTCATTTTGACATGTTGTTTTATATAAATGTTACTCCTCACTGCTTAACAGCAAAACCCAGTATGTAAAAAAAAAAAAAAAAAAAAAAATTTCCCTTATATGTCCTCAGAGATATGTTAATAAGATTATTAGACTTCCAGGTTAATTAGTCCGGTCTGGTCTTCAACAAAATGGCCGCCGCGAGTATTTTCCAAGATGTGCACATCGCTCTACCTTTTGAAAGCACCGACGGGTGCATTGCGCATGCGCGCCGATGACGTCATGACGTCCGGCGCCTGCCTAATCACTAGTTTAGCTTTATGACAGGTGGCAATGACGCTGTGCAGGGCGGGCGGCGGCCTCTAGTGATTGTGATCCTGGGCTGTTAAATACACTATGAGAACTAGCCCCTGCGACCAAGCAGTGGCGAAACAGCTGTTAGGGGCGTGCTGCAGGACAGGGCCCCTGGGGAACCGCCAGGTTTTCACTAACAACACACTATGGGTGAGTGTATGACTTAATGGTATTATGCCTTAACTTGTTTGTTAACACTTGCCTTGCTGTGCAAATTTGATAATAATGTGAATTGTGCCTTGTTTTTGGTTTTACCCAGGAGGTTACCACCTCAATGCAGTTGTTTTTGGAACTTCCCTGTACTTCGTTTCATAACGTTTATGTGTCTGCTTTTAAATTACTATTAAAAGTTATATTTTACGTAACTCAAACTCCATAGTGGTCTCCACTTAATTTATACGTTCATAGGAGTGTTACTTACTTCCATTCACATATACACCTTGTGACTAGGATGCACTTTTAACCATGAGGATCCTTATAGATATAAGGTGTATAGTGATTTTGTATATTTACATTATGTACCTCTAACACAGCAGACATGGGGAGGTTGAAATCTCCAGACCATTTTAAACTCTTTGGAGGACACCTGAACTCTTAAGTGTTTATCTGATAAATGAAATCTGGTGCGTATATGGGCCATATAGAGATACAATCATGTACCTAGTGTTGTTTAAAGAACAGTCAAGAAAAATTTAACTCCCCTTTGGATCACTAGTAGTGTCATACAATTTAAAGGTTAGTGAGTTTCTTAGAAAAATAGCTATTCCAGCTTTTAGTCGTCTTGATTGCAAAAAACTGATGTGGATATCGAGGGTTCTTTAACCAAGCATTGTCCTGCGTCGTGTTTCTTGAACAAACTACATCAGCAGTTTCTTTACACATACTCTCTCAGAAGAGTGATCTTTTACCTGGCGAGTTCAAACCATTGGCATTTTATAGATATCACCTTTAATATGCATTAATACTATATACTTCTTTATGTGAAATGATTGCTCTAAAATGAGTGAGAAACATGGAGGACTGACAGGGAATCAAATTTGTTTGTATAAACAAATGAAGGGTTATCAAACATAACTTTTTGCTTCACATAAGAGGAAGTCCCCCTTACAGTTCAAAGCTCATCAAACCGTAATGAAAAAGGATTAAAGGGAACCTGTCAGCTAGTTTATGCCTCTCTAGCTATCATTGTCTGTAGCTGCAGCTTCATAATACTATTCTAATCATCCCTGTCTCAGCTCTTGGTGTAATGTAAAAGGTGAAAAAAAAGCCTTTATACACTTACATTTCCTTATGTAATGAGGCAGTCAGTCTCCAGCTTGGAGGACGGGGACTGTTTGGCAGGTTAATAGTTAACATTTCAGCCTTGTGCTAGAACATGTTGGGAGACCTGATGTGATGTCACAACCATGTGACTACAATAGGCGGAGCTAAGTTCATATAGAACATAATACGTTTGCTGGCTTAGCTCTGCCCACTGGTCACATGATCGTTACATCACACAGGTCCTTTAGCTATCCAAGTTAAAAGTGAGTTAACTATTATCCTGCCAGACAGTCCCCCTCTTCCAAGGTGGGGACTGAAATGTAAGTGAATAAATGCTTTTCTTTCACCTTTCACATTACACCATGAGCTCAGACAGGGATGATTAGAATAGTATTATGAAGCTGCAGCTACATCCAGTGATGGCTTGAGGGGCATAGACCTCCTGACAGGTTCCCTTTTAAAGTGAAAAAATAGTTTGAAAGCATGAAAGAGACACTGTAGGCAACTTTACCTGGTTTCATCATCTCCGTAGAGGCACCAGACAGTAGGTAGCAGAGAACTGCTCCCCAGTAATCAGTCATGCTGTAAAGCAGTCTGAGTCCAGTTTTTTCTTTTTCTGTGCCGCAGGAGCTCTTTTGAAACCAAAGGACTGTGTTCCAATGAACACTGTCCTTTGGTTTAATTTATGCCATGTCGCACGTGGAAGTGTGCATTCAGCGGCAGCTGTACAAATTCAAAAACTGGTTGTGGGTCACACAACCAGATCAGGTGAGCACTTTCAATGGGCTTGCACCCTCCTTTTTATAAAGATAAGACTCCATGCACCTTTTTGCCTTACATCTTTAGATATTGAGGAGCTCTTTTGTCATTCGGATATATAGGCTGAATCTTCCATTTTAGCAATAAATCTCTCACCTTTTCAAAGGATGTGCAGACAAATATGGAATTGTCCTTAAGACTCAATTTCATGGGAAACCCGCAGTGGTACTTTATTCTTTGTTCTGAGAGCTGTAGTAAACTGCATATAATCCCTCCTCAGCTAAAGTAACTGCTGACAAGTCAGGGAATACCTTCAGGTGGGTCAATTTATCTGGAGGTTTCTGCCTTTTCCTGAGGCCAGCTGTAAGTCTCCTTCATTGTATAGAAATATAAGAAATAACATCTCTTCTTAAATCTGAGCTGAGGCCTGTTGGTTTAGCAATCCTGTGTATTTTATCCACCATTAAGTCCTTGCTGTCTGCAGAAGGAATCACTGTATGAAGCTTTGCTGAAGACTTGGCAAGTCTTTGCCAGGAGTAGTCATGAATCCCTCTAATGCGAATATTATTCTTTCTGGACCTGTCCTCAAAATTCAGGGTTTTGTTGTGGATTCGAGAAACCTCCTTTTCTAAAGCCTCATTAGTTCATTATAAGATTTAGTAAGTTCTGCCAGCTTCTGCCCCAGATCTATTCTAGTGCCCATCTCCTGTATTATTCTCCTGAACTCTACCTTAAACTCAGTTATCATTTATTTACATAGCACCATTAATTCCTTGGTGCTGTACATGAGAATGGCTTGCATATAAAATTATATAGTTTACAGTGAACAAATTAACAATGGCACTGGTACAGAGGGGAGAGGACCTTGCCCTTGTGTGCTTACATTCTACAGGGCAATGGGGGGGGGAGAGACAGTAGGTCAGAGATGCAGCAGATCTGGTGGTGAGGCGGCAGCTTGGTCACGGCAGACTGTAAGCTTTCCTGAAGAGATGGGTTTTCAGGTTCCGTTCTGAGTGGTGGATAATCTGACATGTTGGGGCGCAGAGTTCCAGAGGATGAGGGTTACTTGGGGGAAATCTTGGAGCCGCTTGTGTGAGGAACAGATGTGTGGAGGAGGAGGTCTTTGGAGGTTCGAAGATTACGTGAAGAAAGATAGTGGGAGATTAGTTCAGACATATAATGAGACAGGTTGTGGATGGCTTTGTAGGTCAGTGTTGAGGTACCGTCACACGCGGCAACATTGCTTGCAGTTTCACTGGTAATTTGCTGGTTGCAGTGAAATCATGGACACATTGTTCAATTTGTACACGGCAATAAAATAGAACGTGTCCATGATGTCACTGCAACCAGCAAATTGCCAGTGAAACTGCAAGCAATGTTGCCGCGTGTGACGGACTTCAGCAAAGCCTCCATTGTTTTCTGTGTAAGGGGAATATCTGTCTGAGCTTCCCCTTCTGAGACTGCTGCATGTGAGCCACCTTGTGATGAACAGAAAGAATGAGTTAGGGAATGAGCAGCTGCAGCCATTTTGGAGGCTGGAGAAATATGCAGTCACCTTCCTTGGGGAATTCTTTGCTAACTTGCCAAGCATCATTCAAAGCACTGTCCTCAGGTCACTAGGTAACTTAAGGACCTTTCAACACTTGAGGTTTTTTCCTGATTTGGAAGATCAGGAAAACACCTGATTCTTACAGGATTTTTTTTTTTTTTTTTTTGCCCATTCTCTTTAATGATTTCAGGAAAAAATATGAAGCAACAAGATTCTACCTGACAAAATTAAAGTGAGTGTGCAAAATACTGTAAGAATCAGGTTTTTCCTGATCTTCCAAATCAGGAAAAAAACGCAAGTGTGAAAGGCCCCTTATTTAGAGCTTCCCAGAGTGGTTTTTCACCTTGTTGTGCCGAGTTGAAGCCAATCTCTGGTGGAGCTCCTGCACTAAGCAGCCTGTGCAGTTCAAAGCTCAGCCACGCCCCCAACACTTTTTCAATTTAAGCCTTTAAAGGGTACCTGTCGGGTCTCCTATGCCCTCCAACCCAGCAGCATTCACATCTGTATGACTAAATTTTGACTAACCAGCCCTATATTTTCACTTCCCTCAAATTTTAAAAGATTAGAAGCTTTGTTGTTCCAATGCTAAATAGTTTGACTAGCTGGAGTGTTTCTCTAGACTAGTCGACCCTCTTTCTATGTTATCACAACCCTGTGGAAGTGTTGACATGATTTCTATGAGCCAACGTCTCCTCCAGCTCCTGGAAATCTTCACGCATGTGTGCGCCTCATGGAAATCATGTTCACTCCCACAGGGACATGACAACATGGAAAAAGGGCCAACTAGTCTGAGGAAAACTAATGTGACATTGACTAGTCAAAGCCCTAATTGGCATAGGGAAAGTGGCAGTGTTAAATCCTTTAAGACTTAAGTAAATATTAGGGAATTCGGAAATACAGATGTGAATGCTGTTGGGTTGGTAGGGGACCAGAGGTTCACTTTAACCCCCTTCATGTCCAAGGGTGTTTATATAGACCCTTGGCCATCTCCCTCCCTTCGATGCAAGCTTACACTCTGAGCCTGCATCATTTCCTGTACAATGTCAGCTGATCTGATCAGCTGACGTGTAGGAAACAGCACTGATTGGATGACTGGCACCGTTGACCCTTTAAATCGCACTGTCAATCACTGACTGTTCTAAAGCAGTGGTCCCCAACCTTTTATGCACTGGGGATCGGCTTCATGCAGGAGCATTTCTCTAAGGCCGGTTGAGGATGGGCATAGGGGCCGGGCTTTGGTCATATGGTGTGGTGCTATGGGGAAGGGTTACGAGCTCTTGTGCCCTGTAGAGTACCCAGTTTCCCTGAAAGATGTGCTGCGTCTTACTTGCAGGGGATGACTTCTTTTCCCATCTCTTTGCAGCGCACAATATCCACATCATCCTCCTAGTCTTGCAGCCTCCATCGTCCTAGTCTTGCAGCCCCCCCCCCCCCCACCCCACCACACCCCACCCCTTGTTCACTGGGCCCTGCTGTACCTGCAGAGTCACGGCGCCTGTTGGCTTCTTTGACCGATGGCACGCAGCTGAGAAAGAAGTAATCGGTGCAGTAACCACTGGCCAGTCAGGGCCTGGCTGCCGTACTGTGATTGGCTGTTTGCTCTGCTGTACATGCATGCAGCTGAGGAAGAGAGCCCTAATGCTGCAGGTGCGGATTGCGGTGGATGGGGGTAGGGAAGCGGGCAGCATCCACCCCTCACAGTATGGACCAACAGAGACCCCCGCAGCCTGGTGGTTGGGTACCACTGCTAGGATCAAGCTTTTTCCTGCTGGCTGTGTAGCCATGACAGCATTGTGTCAGCTGACTCTGCTGTCATGAATCCTTTTCTGCCAGTGATGCCCGCTCTATCAAAACATCAATCAGATTTTTAAACTATGTAATGAAAAAACAAGTCAACTCCCAATTGTTTGGTTTTCTCTTTATCCTCTGGCACCGCAGCATTGCATTAATGAGCAGCCTGGTATGGTGGTATTTTTTATTTTTCTCAGGCATTTCAGAGTAAACCCAGTTTAACGATGGTCAGAAAAATGAGTCTGATGCAGCTCTGATCTGCTTCAGGTGATTCTTATGTACATGGAGAGAAACGTTTTGGAATTGTTCATCAAGGGGGAGGGGAGAAGATGCTTGGGGTGAAACTGAGCCATATTGGACTTGCCTCAACTTTCCCACAAGGATTAACCTGTAGAATAACTCCACATCTATAGGTCAACAGCGTTTGCACAGGTGACAGGTTTCCTGTGAGAAATAGAGATTTCTCCCCCCCCCACCCCCTTCCCCCCTCCCCAGGTCCTCCTGGTTGTAGTTGTGAATGACACAACTTGTTTTCCCATATAGTGTACTCCATATCAGAATGCCCCTGCCCAATATGGCAATTTGTTAGTCAATCATGTGGGGTTCTGGTAGTGTCAGAAGTGTTTGCTACAACTTTTAAATCCTGACATGTCACTGTCAAGAGTGACAACGGCATTACAAAGTTTAACTGATGTGATCAGAGCCAGCACCAATTGCATTGGACAATGTCTGGTGCTACCTATGTTGGCAGTCAGTACCTGTGCTGCATGGAGCATGCTCTTCTGAGTACACTTTCACTTTGATGCACAGCCACTATGTGTGCTGGTTGCTGGAGGGTTGAGCTCGTGTCCTGTATGTTCACACATTTGTTAACCATGGGTCATCCAGTTAAGACCTTGCCATGTCAGTCTAAAGGTGTGTGCATGTGTTTTCCCAATACATATTTTGAAGCGGTCTTATCACCTATCCAAAGAATAAAATGTATGATCATTTGTGGTCTAGCTGATCACTGGAGAATGGGCGTCCCCTGTGATGAGTGGTAATGGGCAGTGCGTGCACATGCTCAGTTCTGTATTCTCCAGTCACCAAAGTGACTTTAAAAACTGATAGGATTTTCCAATGGTCACTTTGATCATACTTTTGCACATCCTGTGTAGATGTTTATGGAACAATTCTTGCATGCAAACTGGCAAATGCCTACTTTACTGCAGCACCCATCAAACTTTTAACCAGTGTTTTTTTTATTTGTATTTTTTAGTCTACCTAAAATAGTAAAAAGACGAGTGAATGCCCTTAAGAACCTTCAAGTAAAATGTGCACAGATTGAAGCTAAATTCTATGAAGAGGTCCATGCCTTGGAAAGGAAATATGCCGATCTTTATCAGCCACTTTTTGACAAGGTAATTTATGGCTCTGTATTATAAAGTTTTATTTTCCTGTTCGTTTGAGCCTTATGGGATTTCTTGTTTCTCTCCAAATAGAGAAGTGAAATTATAAATGCCATTTATGAACCTACAGAAGAAGAGTGCGAATGGAAAGTAGATGAAGAGGAAGAAATTTCAGTGAGTATCTTTATTTGCATTTATTAGACTTTAGTCTGGACACAGCCTAACTAAAATACAGACTTGCCCAATGAAGAGGGTAATGCCAGTGATTAAAGAATAGTGTTCTTGTGTGGATAAAATTGCAAAATATACGGTAAGTGTTATGTTAAGACTCTGGCAGCGTTTAGACTTGGCTGTTGCTGAAGTACTGCAGGTTTTAGCCATAGTTTTGCAATTGATAGAACCTACTGTAAAATTGCAGTACAAATTTGTCTAGTAGCAGATCAGATTGCGTTGTCGACTTTGTCAGCTGTATGGATAACTTGCAAAATGTAATGTGAATCCAGTTCATTGGGGATGTGTGTGGCTCATTCACATAACTAATAGTGTGAAACTAAATAGAGGAGAGCGAACTGGGCACTAGACGTTACCACTGTCAGGTCCTGGACAATCTTCCAGTAATGGCGTGTTCTCAAGCGGCGGTGCACAGCCAAAGCACCAGCATTTCATCAGCAAAAAGAAAGGGCGTCACTCACCGGAGTAGACGGGATAGTTCTTTATTCCAGAAGTTCATGGAAATACAGGGTGCAGGGAGGGGGCACGAAGGGCCGCTGGCCCTTCGTGCCCCCTCCCTGCACCCTGTCTTTCCATGAACTTCTGGAATAAAGAACTATCCCGTCTACTCCGGTGAGTGACGCCCTTTCTTTTTGCTGATAGTGTGAAACTAACCTTTTCACTTCCGATGACACCGGGTGTGTTCCATTCCTCCTCTTCTCCCCCCCACCCCCACCCCCCACTATGATGCAGGCTCAGCGTCTGAACCTGGATCTCTCCTTGCACTTGATGGCTGATTTAACCTGATCCACCTGTGGCTGTTAACCTGACATTTGACACTCAGACTGAAAGCTCTACACTAATCCCATCCATCAGAATGCCCATCCTGTGATTGCAGGGTGCTGATGGTTGTCATAGTAGCCAGGGTTCAGCTGATGACTGTCTGCATTTGTCATGATCATCCTGTGAAAGCCAGCTATGAGCTAGTATGCATAGATCGTGATTTTTGCTGTAGAGCAGGGTTGATGTATTGCACTCTATATAGCATAAGTGAATGGATGATCCCAGCTTGATGTCTAAGGGGACTATTTAAATATAGTAAAATGCAAAAAAAATTAATCGCCATCCTTCTGCCCCATTAAAAATTTAGCAATTAAAAAAAAAAATTTCTTTAGGATCACCACACTCTGAAGAAAAATCAAAACGTCAGTATTGCAGTTTTGGTTGCTGTGATATTGCAATCAAAGGCTATCAAGGCATTATCTACCCTAAAATTGTATCTGTAAAAAACCTGCTCAGGGTGCAAAGATAAGCCCTTACACACCCCCAGATTCTAGAAATTGAGAATGTTATGGGTTTCGGAAAACTAGTATAAGGCTGCACTTTGCAGTTTCCTTGCTCTTGAATTTTTATTTTCCATTACACCGTGCGGCAGAATGGTGTTTATTCAAAAGTACTGTGTAGAAATCCAGCTTGCCCTCAAAAGGACGTTTACCACTGGAGCAGGGAAACGTGCTATTCAGATGGGAAAAGTAGACTAGGCAAAAAATGCCAGCTCTATAGTGTGCAGAAAGATGTAATAGAAAAGTGAAGGCTTGAATTCCAGACCTCAAATTAAACTTCCAAAAAAATGCTTAATTAGGATTACGGTTGTTTCTCATTTGAAATGCACAAATCTATATTGTTATGGATTTCTGAATTTTCAACGCCTGGACTTTCTATGAAATGTTTCTGCACACTGTGGAACGTGATTAGTTTTTGCCTTTTCATACAAACCTGTCCTGCAAAAAACACACCCTTCGACTACATTCAATTTTTGCACCTTTTTTTTTTTTTTTTCTTTTAACTAATCCTCTATTCACACACTGCATTTTTGACCTGGTTTTTCTACATTTTGGCTGGTGCGTGTTTTTTTTTTTCTTCCACATTTAGAATGGTTCCCTGTGGGAAAAGCAGATTAGAAAGCCAGACTAAGGGTGCTTTCACATAACGATTTTCGGATTTCCGATGCTGTCCGAAAAAAATCGGACAGCATCGGACCGATTTTCGGACCCAATGTGTCCCTATGGGGATCGGACCGAATCGGATGTGCACTAAATGCCATCCGATTTGGTCCGATCCGATTCTGTCCGATTTTATTATCGGTGCTAAAATCAGAGCCTGCTCCGATTTTAGCACCGAAAATAAAATCTGACAGATTCGGATCGGACCAAATCGGATGGCATTTAGTGCACATCCGATCTGACCCGATCCCTATAACATGGGGCCCTATGGAGAAGGGTCCGAGGAAACATCTGTCTCCTCGGACCCCGTTTTACTGTACTGAGCATGCTCAGTACAGTAAAACTGCTCCTAACTAGGAGCACAAGTGTTTAAAAAAAAAAAAATAAAGGTTATTCTCACCTCCCCCCGAGCCCCCGCCGTCTTCCGCCATCTTCTGCCATCTTCTTCTAGGTTCCCGGTGGCTCTCGCAGGCTGGCGGTGTCAGCAGAGCGCTCCCTCTGCTGTTCAGGACCTGCGGTGATGTCAGTCACGTGACCGCGGGTTCACCATAGTGAACCCGCGGTCACGTGACTGTGACATCATCGCAGGTCCTGTGTACAGCAGAGGTACACCTCTGCTGACACCGACAGCCTGCGGGAGCCACCGGGAACCTAGAAGAAGATGGCAGAAGATGGCGGAAGACGGCGGGGGCTCGGGGGGAGGTGAGAATAACCTTTATTTTTTTTTTTTATTTTTTTGCAGCCCGGCGCCGATTTTATGCCGGAATCGGGTGCCTATTTGGCACCCGATTCCAGGCATCAGAAGGGAGCCGATGCTGTCCGATTTATATCGGACAGCATCGGCTCCCTTCAAATCGTAATGTGAAGGTAGCCTAACATGCCCTTTTTCTGGTCATCATAATGGGAGACCCAGACAATGGGGTTTAGGGCACTGCCCTCCGGAGGTCACACTAGGTACTACAAGTTTGTAGACACCGCCTCCTCCGCTTATAAACCCCTACCGCAGGGAACATCCTCAGTTTTAAACTTAGTGTGCTCGGAGGATCACGCTTTGCTTGCACTTCACTGCATTCTCACAGCTTACGTGATGGCGTCTGAAGACAAGGTAAAAAGGTTCCAGTCGGGACCTGCGACAGCCTCCCCGCTCACCCTTGTGGAACACGCAGGTGGAGGTACCGGAGGGCCTAGGGCCTGGACACTTTGTGTTCTCCCGGTACGCTGTTGCGCTCCTTTCCATCCCTCTCTGGGGGGCTCTGGAGAGTGGGAGATGGGAGCCTTGCACAGCTCCTCTCCGTCCGAGGCCTCCCTAAATGGTGCTTACAGACCGGACTGGAGCCAGCCCAGTCCGAGGCCTCCCTAAATGGTGCTTACACTCCGGACTGGTGCTGCACCCCCGTCCGAGGCCTCCCTAAATGGTGCTTACAGACCGGACCGGCACTGAGGCACTCTGTGTCTCCTGTGTGCCTGGGGGTAGTGTCTGTCACTTTATGTGGCCTGACACTCAGACCGCGCGTTACCCTCGGGTCCGCGGTGCTGCGGGTGTACCCTGTGCTGGGGTCACCCTGGCTGACCGCCCTGTGTGTCACAGGGGCTGAGGCCGTGGGCTGCGGATGTTTGTTTGTACATGCAGTCTGTTTATAACTTGTTACACTTTTTCCCGCGCTGCGGGCTCCGGCTCCCTCATGCTGAGGCTGCTTGGAGGATGGGAAGCAGCCCGTGCGGTGACGTCACCGATGGGCGTGTGTGTGTGTTTCCCGCGTGTCTTCGGCGCCGCCCACAGTTTCACTGTCGGCGGCCATCTTTACCCTCACTTCCCGGTTGGGATTTGTATGCAGCGTGCGCCTGCACTCCAAGAGGGGAGACCGGAAACCGTCGCGGAGGTCACACACACACACCGCTTCCTCATACCGCTTTACTGCGGTCGGTAAGCCACCGGGACTCCCGGTTTTGTTGTACTGCATTTTGGCTTATCTTCCCCTACTGTGGCGATGTCCTCAGCCGGGAAGCGTGCTGCTAGGGCGGCAGAGACCACCATTACCTGTGCTACATGCAATGGAACACTGGTGGAGGGGTCCTGCAATAACTGCGGACGCCCAGAGGCCCGGGCTGGCACTGTTGAGTCAGCAGCTCCGGTGCTATACCCTGAGGTTCAGGTGATCTCAGGGCCATGGGAGACTCAGAATAAGATCAATGAAAATCTGTTGTCTCAGCTGTCCTCCATGTCGCAATCCCTGGAGGCACTTAATAGGAGGCTGGATAGCCCAGCTACTCCGTCCAGTTACCCCCGGGCGTCTCCCTCTTCTGCTGTGAGACCCCTTAAGCGGGCTCGTCGTGAGGAGTCACCCGAGCTCCAGGCTCCCTCTGAGGAGGAGCGTTCCTCTGATGGTGAGGACGATGATGGGGGTTCAAATTTCGGGTCTGTGTCCGTATCTGAACCACCAGACGGGGTGGAGGATCTGGTGTCCTCCATCAACGAGACTTTACGTCTCGTGACACCCCCTGAGGAGGTGATGGTGCACCCGAAGGAGGTCTATCAATGGCTGCGGCCTGAGGCTAGACCAAGTGGCTCCTTCATGGACCACACTAATTTTGGAAGGGTGGTTAGAGCTCCCAGGTTACATCCTGGGCGGCGTTATGTCCGTAAAACCAAGGACCATCGCTTCCCCTTCCCCCAGGAGGTGCTTCAGGAGTGGTCGCAGTCCCCGAAGGTGGACGCTTCCATGACCAGGATTGCTGCACGCTCCCTTTTCTCTGCCTCTGATAGCTCCTCGCTGAAGGATGCGACGGATAGACAGGTCGAGCAGCTCGCCAAGTCTTCCTATGAGGCTGTGGGGTCTTCATTTGCCCCTAATTTTGCCACGGTCTGGACCTTACAAGCGATTACTACCTGCTTGGACGGTATCACTGACATGGCAAGATCCAGTCCAGAGGTCCTAGCACTTACCGAAAGGGCAAGGGCCTATGCGGACTACGCCAGGACGGCGACCCTGGAAACTGCCACTCGCTCAGCTGTGGCTTCGGCCAATGCTATAGCGATCCGCAGGTTGTTGTGGCTGCGTCTTTGGGACTCAGATGCCACATCCAAGAAGATTTTGCAGAATCTTCCGTTTGCTGGTGACAGGCTTTTTGGCACCGAACTGGACAAGCTGATTAAGGATTCTGCTGAGTCTAAGATACCGCAGAATAAGCCTAAGCCACGGTATACCGTTAAAAGGAACCCAAAACAGTGGTCCTTTCGTTCCAGCTCGCAGTCATCAGCACCGTCCGCTCGCACGGACCGAGGGGGAAAGCCCGCTTCCCAGTGGCGCTCTAAGAGTCGTCCAAAGAAGCCGGCGGGGGCGGCAGCTGCCACCCCCAAACCCGCCTCTACATGACTTGCTCTCTCATCCTGCCTCCCCACAGGTGGGGGGCCGCTTGTCTCGCTTTCAGGACAAGTGGCTGCTTCACGTTCAAGATCAGTGGGTTCGAGACGTGATCTCGCGAGGGTACAGGATAGAGCTGACGTCAAAGCCGATATCCCGATTCCATCGGTCGGTCCCGTCACCAGAAAAGGCTCAGGCTTTTTACCAGGTGTTGGAGGGTCTCCGCAGAGACGGAGTGGTAATCCCGGTGCCTTCCGGAGAGAGGTTCAGGGGTTTTTACTCCAACCTCTTTATCGTCCCAAAGAAGGACGGATCCTTCCGCCCAGTACAGGACCTGAAGTTGTTCAACCGTCACGTGTTGGTTCGGAAGTTCCGTATGGAATCACTGCGCTCCGTGATCGCAGCTGTGTCACAGGGGGACTTCCTAGCGTCCATAGATATCAGAGACGCTTGCCTTCACGTGCCCATTGCACCGGCTCATCAGCGCTGGTTGAGATTCGCAGTGGGGGAAGAACACTTCCAATTTGTGGCGCTGCCGTTCGGGTTGGCCTCGGCACCGCGGGTGTTCACAAAAGTGATGGCCTCCATGATGGCTCTCCTGCACATGCAGGGACATGCCGTCATTCCCTATTTAGACGACCTGCTGGTCAGGGCGCCATCAGAACACCTCTGTCAAGAGAGCCTGGATGTGACCATGCGGTCTCTGGAACAGTTCGGTTGGCTCCTCAATATTCAGAAGTCAACGCTAGTTCCGACCCAGTCTTTGACATATCTGGGCATGGACTTCAACACAGCCTCAGCCCTGGTGTCTCTGCCACGAGTCAAACAGATGGCGATCCAATCAGGAGTACAAGCAGTCCTCCTGTCACCACAATCATCCCTACGGGTGTTGATGAAGCTGGTGGGGCGCATGGTGGCAGCAATAGAGGCGGTGCCGTTCGCACAATTTCGCCTCCGTACTCTTCAGCTGGAGATTCTCCGCAGGTGGGACAAGAGGATGATCTCTCTGAATCGGCTGGTGACCCTTTCCCTACCGACCAGGGATTCCCTGCAGTGGTGGCTACAGCCACATCACTTGTCTCGGGGCCGGTCCTTCATCAAACCGTCATGGTTAGTGGTGACCACCGACGCCAGTCTGAAGGGCTGGGGGGCGGTGTTCTTGCACCACAGGGCCCAAGGCCTCTGGACTCAGTCGGAGTCGGCGTTGCAGATCAACGTACTGGAGATCAAGGCGATCTATCTGGCACTCCTGGCTTTTCAGAGATTCCTCTCAGGACAACCCATTCGGGTTCAGTCCGACAATGCGACGGCCGTCGCTTATATAAATCATCAAGGAGGAACCAGGAGTGCAGAGGCTCTGGCCGAAGTCCACCGCATCCTGGCCTGGACGGAGGACAACAACTGCCTGATCTCCGCAGTTCACATCCCAGGGGTCGAAAACTGGGAGGCCGACTATCTGAGCCGGCAGGGGATGGACGCCGGAGAGTGGTCTCTTCATCCAGACGTCTTCCAGGACATCTGCAGCAGATGGGGCACTCCGGACGTGGATCTGATGGCCTCACGGCTGAATCATCAGGTTCCGCAATACATGGCGAGGTCATGGGACCCCCAGTCTCTGGGAGCGGACGCCCTGATCTTGACTTGATCCAGATTCCATCTACCGTATGTGTTCCCGCCTCTGGCTCTGATTCCCAGGGTGCTGTGGAAAATCAGGTCGGAGTGCAGCGTAGCCATTCTAGTGGCTCCAGACTGGCCCAGGAGGTCCTGGTATCCGGACCTGTGGCAACTGTCAGGCGGACACAGGTGGGCTCTTCCAGAACGCGCAGATTTACTCGCGCAAGGCCCATTCTTCCACCTCAATTCCAGGGCCCTCAGATTGACTGCATGGCTCTTGAGGCCTGGCTGCTGACATCCAGGGGTTTCTCCCCTACAGTGGTTGCCACTATGAATCGGGCTAGGAAGCCAGTTTCCAGGAAGATGTACCACAGAACGTGGAAAATCTTTTTTACTTGGTGTGCCTCTGGCGGACGGTCTCCGTGGCCCTTGTCCATCCCGACGTTGTTGGCTTTCCTACAGTCGGGTTTGGAATTGGGATTATCCCTTGGCTCTTTGAAAGGTCAAGTATCAGCACTTTCTGTGCTGTTTGACAGGCGATTGGTGCTCCTCCCGAAGGTCCGTCAATTTCTGCAGGGGGTGTCACGGATGGTTCCGCCCTACAGAGACCTCTAGACCCTTGGGACCTTAACATGGTCCTGGCGGCATTGCAGAAACCGCCGTTTGAGCCTCTGAGGGAGGTTTCTCTATCTCGTCTATCCCAGAAAGTGGCCTTTCTGGTGGCGATTACGTCTCTGAGGAGGGTCTCAGAATTGGCTGCACTATCGTGCAAGTCACCCTTTCTGGTGGTTCACCAAGACAAGGTGGTGTTGCGTCCACGGCCAGAATTCTTGCCGAAGGTGGTTTCAACTTTCCACCTGAACCAGGAGATTGTTCTCCCATCATTTTGCCCCGCTCCCGTTCATCAGGTTGAACGCGACCTCCATACTCTGGATCTCGTGAGAGCTATACGCATTTATGTGTCTAGGACCGCCTCCTTCAGGAGTTCGGATTCCTTATTTGTTCTTACGACAGGTCGCTGTAAGGGGTCTGCGGCGTCGAAATCGACATTGGCCAGATGGATTAAGGCATCCATCCAGGAGGCTTACCGGACTTCTGGTTTGCCTCTCCCGGTGGGATTGAAGGCTCACTCTACCAGAGCCGTAGGTGCCTCCTGGGCATTGCGACATCGAGCGTCTGCTCTACAGGTGTGTCAGGCGGCCACTTGGTCCAGCCTGCACACTTTCTCTAAGCACTATATGGTGCATGCCCATGCCTCTGCGGATGCAAGTTTGGGCAGGCGGGTTCTCCAGGCGGCGGTTGCCCACCTTTAAAAGGGAACCATGTGTTATCCGTCTTGTTGAGGAACTCTTCCCGCCCTGGGGTATTGCTTTAGGACATCCCCATTGTCTGGGTCTCCCATTATGATGACCAGAAAAAAGAGAATTTTGTTTACGTACCGTAAATTTTTTTCTTTAATCATCAATGGGAGACCCAGCACCCACCCAGTTGTTCCTTTGCATGTTTTGCATTTGCTCTGTTCTCTGTTGAGACAGTGTTTGCCGGGTTGTTGAACCGTTTTGTGTACGGCATTCTTCCCGATGTTTCGGGTGTGGTTTATTTCCTCCTCGCAGCTTGTAGACCAAACTGAGGATGTTCCCTGCGGTAGGGGTTTATAAGCGGAGGAGGCGGTGTCTACAAACTTGTAGTACCTAGTGTGACCTCCGGAGGGCAGTGCCCTAAACCCCATTGTCTGGGTCTCCCATTGATGATTAAAGAAAAAAGAATTTACGGTACGTAAACAAAATTCTCTTTTTCTTTGACGGATCACTTTACTAGGAACAAATGGATCACATCACAAAATCACTGTCTGAATGGAATAAAGTGAAAACCCATCGACTTTACTGGGATTCCATTTGAGTGATCTATTCACTTCAAGAAACCAGATGCAAAAAAAGATCAAACTGTGTGTGAATGTAGCCTTATACTGCTGTGACTCTTGCAAGAAAGGGTGGGTGGGGAAAAAATAAATTGCCTAGTGAAGGGGTTAATTACAAAAATGCACTGGCTTGAAGTTGTGGAAGCATTTTATATTCACACAGACTAAAGGGCAGGATCAAACCAAAGCTTAAAAATATACATAATTAATTACAAGAGCATAGACTACAATAGGCATGCCCTAGCTGTGTCTGGGTCTTTTATCATATATACTTTGCACTAGGAGGAATTGAAAGAGAAAGCAAAGGTTGAAGAGGAGAAGAAAGATGAGGAAAAAGAGGACCCTAAAGGAATTCCAGAATTCTGGTTAACTGTATTTAAAAATGTTGATCTCCTTAGTGACATGGTTCAGGTAAGGTTGTCAAATCTAATCTGTAGTTATAAATAAAAAAAATGTATTTTTTATTTTTTATATATATATAAAAAAACACGCCTTACTCCCTGACCCACCCCCTTGGGTGGGAAATGGGGGTGTGCCTTATAATCCAGAAATGTCTTACCAGGGAGGCACAGAGGAGCAGTGTCACAGGAGACAGGCTCACCGCTGATGGGCAGCAGCATGTGTGTGGCAATGCTGTGAATACAGAATGGGGGGAGTAGGGGGGCGACACTGTGAGCGCTGCCATTTATGTTGGGGCAGCATATGTGAAGGCATAAGGAGAATGGCTGTGGAGGAAGTGCATGCCCAGATTAAAATCTAAGTACGTCCAGATCTCAATCTCTGCTGCTTCTAAAGTGATGGACATCTGGGAAATTGCTGCAGATGCAGCGCGTGCACAGATTGAGAACTTGAGGCTGTGATCTGTCAATCTGCACATCTGCTACATCTGCAGCTGTTTTCCTTATGCCCATCACGTACACTGGCTGGACATCAATGGCGCCAGCATCACGTCGCCCCCAAACCCCCCCCCCCTCCCCCCATCCCCCTCCTGTAATACTCTGACGCTCAACATTGCCCCACACATGCCGCCGCCATCTTCATCAACAGTGACCCTGCCTCCTGTGACGTCTCCCCACCCCCCACTCCCGGTAAACTGTGCAGATTATAAATGGCATTCTATCCAGGATTATAAAAAGACCACTTTTTTTTTAAAGGGCTCCTATCACCCCCAAATTGCCTCATAAGCTATTAAAACATGTCCCTAGAGCATATTAACACTTATCGTACACTCCTTTTTGCTCAGAAATGCATCTAGTGAAAAAGTATAAGGTATGTGCACACTGGGCTGTTTTTCGGCGGTTTACCTGTGTAAACCGCCGTTTTGCCTACATTAGTTTTATGTTAATTTTATGTTAATCCAAACCAGCGTTTGGATTAACATTAAAACTAATGTAAACAGCCCAAGGCTGTGCACATTAAGGCGGTTCCCCAGCGTCATCCGTTGCTAACCCGCAGGTTTCCCAGCGGGTTAGCAAAGAATGAACATGCTGTAAAAACCGGCGGTTCTGCAGCGGCTGCAAGCAGAAACATGTGCTGCTTCCAGCCGCTGCAGAATCGCCGCCGAGAACCCGCTGGGCAGCCGCCGGATACCGCCCGGCTCCCGCTGCACATACCCGCACGGAAGCCGGTGCACGGCGCCGGAGCTTCCTAGCGGGTTCCGCCCACCCGCCGCCCAGAAACCCGCCGGTAAGTGTGAACTTACCCTAAAGGTTATTTAACTCACTCATTAGCCATGGTAATGAGTGGTGGCTATATTCAGTCACCCAGGTGGGCTCTCCTCATAATATCACGCCTTAATAGGCGTGATCTTGAATGCTGATTCAAATCTGCGTCTCCCCGCTGTCCTTTGTGCTGGTGGGGCTGTAATGACGCGAATTGCGTCATTTCCGGCATCAAGTGACATGTGTACACCCGCACCGCTGTTATGCCTCCAGCACTGCATTGTGCATGTGTGCTGGAGGCATAACAGAGCGGCGCGGGTGTACACACGTCACCCGATGCCGGAAATGACGCGATTCGCATCATTAAAGCCGCACTGCAGCCCCGCCAGCACAGGAGAGCGGGGAGGCGCTGAATAGATTCTTTGTTCAAGGTCACGCCTATTAAGGCGTGATGATATGAGGAGGAGAGCCCGCCTGGGTGACTATGAATATAGCCACCACTCATTACCGTGGCTAATGAGTGAGTTAAATAACCTTTTTATACTTTTTCACTAGATGCATTTCTGAGCAAAAAGGAGGGTAGGATAAGTGTTAATATGCTCTAGGGACATTTTTAAATAGCTTATGAGGCGTTTTGGGGATGACAGGATCCCTTTAACATGCAGTAATTTCCCCTTCCAACCCCATTTTCATCTAAAATTTGTGATGCATCTTATCTGCAAATTATGGTATAATCTGATATTGTCTTGACCCTTTACAGGAGCATGATGAGCCAATACTGAAGCACTTAAAAGACATTAAAGTAAAGTTCTCAGATGTTGGTCAGCCAATGGTGAGTCCTGATTTCCCCTCCCACTATGAAAATAAATCCTTTCTGCCCTGGCATGAAATTATCAGTCTCCTTTATAGTAAAGGGAAGATCTGACTGATTATCAACTTCACTCAAGTAGTGGAGAAATATGTGGGAATAAGCATCTGAAAGATTTTATATTCTGCTAGTTTGTAAAATTCTGAATGGTTGTTAAATGGTTCCACCATTCAAGTGTTTCTACTAGGACTTCATAAGCAGGCCAAAAATAGGTTGTCATCTGCTAAGAACAAAAGAACTTGTATTTATAATTTTGATTGCTGCAGTCACAAAAAAAAGTTGTGCCCAATTGAATCTATTAAACTGCCTGAACAATTGTGTAGTACCACATTGGTGAGGCCAGTCTGCTTTAGTCAATGTTCCCATGTAGCAAAATAATGCAACACTCTCCACTATTGACTGTTAGAACATATTTTCAGTTTTGTTTTTTTTTTTTTTTTTATTAAAAAAACCATTTTATTATACATATCAAAATGCCATACACCAAATTACATTCTGTAAGTCATTTTAGTAAACTATTGCATAATAGAGAACAGAAAAATCCCAACTTGGCAGCTACTGACTGCCACCAACCCCAGCTGCCTCGTTTTACCCGGCTGGCAACCAAAAATACAGCGAAGCCCATTTTATTTTTATTTCTAGAACAAATTCTAGAAAAAAAATGACTTGGGGCTCCGCCATATTTTTGGTCCAGCCAGGTACAACTAGACAGACAGGGGCTGGAATCCGCAGTATGGAGATGCCCAAGCGTTCTGGGCCCCCCATGCTGCGAATTGCAGCCCGCAGCCGCCCCAGAAAATGGCGCATTCATTGAAGCGCCATTTTCTGGCGCTGTACCCATGCTCTTCCAGTTGCCCTGGTGCTGGTGGCAACTGGCACTAAGCCCGAGATTCATAATATTGGGCCAATGTTAGACCCGCCATTAGGAATCTCTGGTAAGTAGTCATACACACAGAGAAAAATATTTTTATTTGGAAAAAAAACATACACAAAATTCAGACTCCATCTTTATTAGAAAGATCCAATGTAGTCCATAACAAAGGTCCCACGATGCTCTATCGCCTCTGCTCCAGAGATTGCAGCAAGGGATCAAGTGTCCTCTTCCTACAGTCTCTGGGGTCAGAGTTATGGTGCACTGTATGGCAATGATCTGTCAGAGTGCACCATGACTGATCTCTAAGACTAGAAGGACACTTGGTCCCTTGTTGCATCCATCCACTCATCATCCACGCATGTACACATCCATTCTTGCACACATCCATGCATGCAGTCACACATACGCGCGCATCCACGCACGCGTGCATCCACGCACGCGCGCACCCATCCATCAATGAACCCACTCACTCATTCAATCATTCATTTCATACGGTACTTACCTCTGGGCGGAGCAGCACTGGAGGAGGGGCATTCCAGCGAGGAGAGGAGGCAGAGCGGCGGCTACACCGGTGGGATCGAGGAGCGGTGAGATCAGACACGGGGATTGAGGGGTGAATGTCAGGGTCAGGTGGGGGCCATCCGGGGGATGGGGAGACCTGAGGAGGGGGAGGGCATCCGCCGCCAGCAGCGCGGCGGGTGAACCCGACAGCAGACCCAGCATCGGAGGTGGGGGCCATCCAGAGGAGAGGGGTAGGGCATCCGCCCCCACGGCTGGTGAAGCTGCAAACCGGTCCCGGCATCGGGGGTGGGGAGCTGTGACAGGTGGGGGCCATCTGGAGAAGGGGGAGGCCTGAGGAGGGGGAGGGCATCCGCCCCTGCTGCCAGCAGCGTGGTGGGTGAAGCCACACGCAGGTCCCGGCTGTCAGATCACAGCCTCAGTACCTGGTGGGGCCGGTCCGACGGGAGGCTCTGCGCAGCTTGAGGGCTCTGGCTCACGGTGGTCTGCGGTGTGTGCCCTGCTTCTTCCCGCACACTTTTTGAAATGTGTGTGCCGGAAGTGTGTTTTTGACGCGCGAGACTCGCACTGTGATTGCACGGTGCGTTGTTTTAACGCACCCATTGTTTTCTATTGACAGCTGGTGCATACAACTCGCATGCAGTCGCAGCATGCCGCGACAAACTCTTTGCGAGTTCAGTGCTTAAAATGCGCACCAGTGTGCCCGACATGATAGAAAATCACTTGCCCTGGTGCAATGCGAGTTTATCTCGCATTGCACTCGTGCGAGGCACTGGGATCATGTCGGATCATGTGCATTCAGCCTACTTCTGAGATTGTCGCTGCTCCGCAGCAATGGCTATGGATTTTGTTCACGGTTTAGTGCAGAATCTCCAGACATTTGGTGTTATGCCACTGCTCTGAAACAATGGTCATGGAATCTGCCCACTCACTGCTCAGTGCAGATTCTCCAGACACCTGGTATGTTACATATAGTATGTCACTGACTGCAACATTGGTCACACAGACCTGTGCAGAATTTCCAGACATCACATATGTTGTCACCTCCAGCAACAGACACAGAACCTGCCTGCTATCCAGTTCGCCAGAGTCCCCAGTCATCATTTTAGGTCACTACTGGCAGCAATGTCCAGATAACATGCCAACTATTAAGTGTTCCTGCATTATCAACTGTCACATACATGGCAAGGGCCATAGAACCGGTCCATTATACAGTATAAGGTTGTCTATAACAATAGTCGCTGAATCACTATTCAGGATGAATAGTCTTGTTCGGCACCTTCTGCCAGTGGCAACAAGGGTCTCGGAATCTGTTTACTTTTCAGCGCATCAGAGTCCCTGACCACTATCACATCACTGTCTGTGACTGGCACCTTGGAACTAGTCATTGTTCCTGTACGCAGGTTTTATTCCAGTGCTATTCAGGATGTGGTTGCCAACGTTACTGGTTACTTTATTTTTTCTGACTACTGCCTAGTGAACCAGATTCACCCTTGATCACGCAATGCATACACTGGTTATGGAAGCAGACTACGGAGTCCAGTGGGCCCAGTACACCTCTTGGCTCAATGCTTCCAACCAAGTGTTTCCACATGGCTACCTACAACCGTGGCTATTTGACTAGTGGACAGGGTCCATCAGGGTCTCTACTTGACGCTCCTTGAATATACCATTGAGAACAGATAGCTACCACTACAGTGACCTTTATACCCATCAGGTCTCGTGGTCCATTACTGCACCCAGTAATCAGAACTTTAACCTGCGAGATACCACGTTCCGGCCTCAGATACTTCTACATGCAGTAGAACTGCTGCAGTCTGTTACCATGTAGCCACACTGTCATCTCCAGCTCCGGCTACTACTCAAGATGCTTGATTCTATAGCTACCAGGACCCATGTCCTGTCCTGTTGGGAATTGGACACCCTAGTTATTTTGTATCCCTACTGTGGCTACAGTACTGATTCTCTATCCACACCTTATTGTCTCTTGGGCTACAACATCGGGGTCTCTAATTTTTTCTTCTGCTTTTTTGCACAAACTGATCAGGCACACTCCATCCTGGGGGTGTATACTGCTGAGGAGCCAAATTTTTATTCTTGGTTAGCATTCGGTCTTCTCCTGGTGGCAGCAAGCATACACCTATGATATCCTGTATCCCCAATCATGGTTCAGATTTTAGTGAGTACACAAATTTATTTTGTTGCCTACAAGGAAATGCCCATTTTTCGTAATAAATTAAATCTTGCCCAGTAAATGGGACAAATTGGTGGCTGTTTAACCCCCTTCATGACCCAGCCTATTTTGTCCTTCCTGACCTTGCCATTTTTTTGCAATTCTGACCAGTGTACCTTGATGAGGTAACTCTGGAACGCTTCAACGGATCCTAGTGATTCTGAGATTGTTTTTTCGTGACATACTGGGCTTCATATTAGTACTAAATTTAGGTCCATAAGTCTTGCGTTTATTTGTGAAAAATCAAAAAATTGGCAAATTTTCCAATTTTTATTCTGCTAAACCAGAGTTATGTGCCACAAAATAGTTAATAAATAACATTTCCCACATGTCTACTTTACATCAGCACAATTTTGGAAGAGAAAAAAATTTGGGTAGGACGTTATAAGGGATCAAAGTTCATCAGCAATTATTTTTTCCAGCAAAATTTACAAAACTTTTTTTTTTTTGTGACCACATCACATTTGAAGTCCCTTTTGAGCAGTATACATGACAGAAACACCCAAAAGCAACACCATTCCAAAAACTGCACCCCTCAAGCTACTCAAAACTACATTCAAGAAGATTAACCCTTCAGGTGCTTCACAGGAACTAAAGCAAAATGGAAGGAAAAAATGGGCATTTTAATTTTTCCAACAATGTTCTTTTAGCCTCAATTCTTTCATTTTCACATGGGCAACAGGATAAAATGGATACCTTATATGTAGTCATAAACCACTGTTTGGGCACACAGCAGGGCTCCGAAGGGAAGGAGCGCAATTAGACTTTTAGAGCTAATTTTCCATTCAAAAAGTCAAATGGCTCTTCTTCCTTCTGAGTCCTGCTGTTATGACCACATATGAGGTAACTGTGTACTCAGGAGAAATTGCCCACATTTCCAACAATTTTTTTTGGCTCCGTTTTGTCCTCTTCCCCATGTGAAAATGAAAATTTAGGCTAAACTGTGGGGGGAAAAAAAGTACTTTTTCATTCTTGCGCATGAATTTGTGAAGCACCTGGGGGTTCAAAATGCTCACCACCCATCTAGATAAGTTCCCTGGGGGCTCTAGTTTCCAAAATGGGGTCACCTGTGGGGGAGCTCCAATGTTTAGGCACACAGCGGCTCTCCAAATGCGACATGGTGCCCACTAACTATTTGAGCTGATTTTTGAGCCAAATTGTTAGCTGATACCATGTCGTGTTTGGAGAGCCCCTGTGTGCCTAAACATTGGAGCTCCCCCACAAGTGACCCCATTTTGGAAACTAGACCCCCTCCCTTGCCCTCCCCCAAGGAACGTATCCAGATGCACAGTGAGCACTTTAAACCCCCAGGTGCTTCAGAAATTGATCCATAAATATGAAAAAGTACTTAACTGATTTAAAAAAAAAAAAAAAAAGATGTGGGGCTCAGCCATATTTTTGGTCCAGCCAGGTTACAACTAGGCAGCTGGGGGCTGGAATCCTCAGCATGGAAAGGCCCAAGCGTTCTGGGCCACCCATGCTGCGAATTGCAGCCTGCAGCCGCCCCAGATAATGGCGTATTCATTGAAGCGCCATTTTCTGGTGCTGTACCCAGGTCCTTCCAGTTGCCCTGGTGCCGGTGGCAAACTGGGTAATAAAGGGGTTAATGGCAGCTGGCACTAAGCCCGAGATTCATATCGGGCCAATGTTGGACCCAGCCATTAGGAATCTCTAGTAAATGGTCAAATACCACACAGATAAAAATCTTTTTATTAGAAAAAACACAATTTGGACTCCATCTTCATTATAAAAAGATTCGACTTAGTCCACAACAAAGGTCCCACGACGCATGGTCGCCATGCAGGCAGATCGGACTGCAGAGCAGCGATCTAGCAGCCCGGGTGCAGTGATCCACTATGTGATCACTGCGCCACGGCTCTCAGATCCCTTCACTGCAGCTGGATCGAGCTGCAGTGAAGGGATCCCACAGGCAGGGGGACTCTCCCTGAGCGGTGGCGGCAGAGATGAGCAGAGGCGGCAGGATGTCAGTGACGGCGGCAGGAGGCAGTAGCAGCGGGAGGAGGTGGTGAGCGGCAGGAGGAGGCCGCTGCCGCGGGCTGGAGTAGGTGAACAGCAGCGGTGGGGAGGTGATCAGGACAGGGGGGGGGGGGGGCGGCAGGAGACAGCGGGGAACAGGGCGGACGAGCGAGGGGAGCACAGGAGATGACTGGGGTTGATCGGGGGGGGGGGGGGGCATGAAACAGGAGGTCTGTAAGGTCGTGGTAATTTGCAGTTTCATTTTCAACTGCCAATCACTGCGGCTATAACCTTGGGGAGGGGGAGGGGCAAAGCAACCTTCCCTCCCGGGCTATGGTACATGTCCCCATGTACCTGGAGCTCAAGTGACAGGTCAGTGAGACCCTCACTTGAGCTGCAGCAGTGCATTCCCCAGATGTCTCATACGCTGAGACATGGTTTGGGAAGGGGTTAAAGACTTGCCATTAATTGTTCGGATTAGTTCTTATTTTATTCTATAGCTTGAGTTAACTAATACAGTTTAAAAACTTTACAAAGGACATGTCATAATAAATACATTTTAAATGTGAATTAAAAATATTGCTGCTTTTAATTTAGCATTTGACATGCAATTAGGATGAGGCTGTATTTAAAAAAAATCACACTTCAAAATACGATCCCACGGAGAGCCCAACTTGAATCTTGTAACATGTTAAAACCTAGTTTTTCCAAAATTGCACATCAAAATTTTGACAACGCAAACAATCTCAACAAATGTACAACCTTGTGATTTGTCAAATTAAAGCTTGTACCATTCTAAACAGTGCCTTCTTACCACTTTCTTAACCCAAAATGACACCAATGTAACCTCATACAATCCCAAAATTGAATTTTTCAAAACTTTAGAAATCTTAAGTTGACTAATGATGATAAAAAATGCAAAATGTATAATTGAATTCACTAAAGTAGCACTTAAATCCGTCAGGTTAAAGAGAAAAAAAACAACTGTGATTACTTGACATGGAATGACACTAATATATTCCTACTAACTCCATATTCCTTCAAAATTGAAGTTATATTTACTTTTTTTTTTTTTATATTAGAGCTTCACATTAGAATTCCACTATGAGCCAAATGAGTTCTTCACAAATGAAGTTCTGACAAAGACGTACAAAATGAGGTCAGAACCTGATGAGTCTGATCCATTTTCCTTTGACGGACCAGAAATCATGGGTTGCACAGGGTAAGTGATGAGGGGGGCGTGTGGGATTTTTTTTTTTTTTTTTTTTTTTTTTTCCTTCTTATATGCTCATATTGATTTGTGATTTGAAATTCATTAAGGTTTTATTTCTTATGTAAGGTGATCACTAGCTAGTCTTATCCATATTCAAGATGCTGTAAAATGTAGTGAATGTGTGGCAATATTTGATTACCACCTGGATGTTTAGTTTTCCTTAGATTCATATGAAATATAACAATTTCATGTAATTTTTTTTTTTTTTATTATATATATATAAGGTGCCAGATTGACTGGAAAAAGGGCAAAAACGTTACTTTAAAAACAATAAAGAAGAAACAAAAACACAAGGGCCGTGGTACAGTACGGACTGTCACAAAAACTGTTCCCAATGACTCATTTTTCAACTTCTTCTCTCCTCCTGAAGGTAAGCTGGTTATTAAGTTATTCGGATTGTGAGCCACACTGTCCTCAATTATGCTTTCTTTAAGTAATAATATTAATTTATTTTCATAGCGCGTTACATACATTTGCCACACTGTCACCATTGAGGCTCATAATCTAAATATCCTATCAGTATGTCTTTTTAAGCGTAGTGAACCTGTCGTCCCCTTTGGGCATTCTAAACTGTGCCCACCAGCTATAACATGTCATTGAGCATATAGACTGGGTTACAGGAACCCCAGACGTCCCCCTGTACACCTCAGAAATTAACTTTTTTATTCTCTCCTGAACTAGGCAAATGATGCCCGAAAAGGTTTAAGAGGGTCTGCTCTGCTCTGTGGTCCTTGACGCCCCACTGCATTGAAACTGCCACCCCCTCCTGTGTATACATGTCGAGTGACGGGAACTACTCTCGCACCTGCTCAGTGGAGTGGTCACCGTGCTCCATTGAAGCTGCACAGTGCCTGTGTCTCTCGTGATATTCTTCTGCACAGGCGCGGTACTTCACTTCGTGAGACTTCAGGCACTGTGCAGCTTCAATTAAGCACAGTGACCTGCACCACTGCGCAGGCATGGGTAGTGCCCGTCACTCAACATGCATACACAGGAGGGGCAGGTATTCCAGGCAAGGGGTGGCAAGGACCACAGAGCAGACCCTCCCGGACATGTGCAGGAGAGAATGAAAGTTAATTTCTGAGGTATGCAGGGGGGCGTCTGGGTATATAGAGGGCTTACAAAAACCCCAATTACATAATGTTACAGCTGGTTTGCAGAGTTTACATTTTAAAGGGAACCTGTCACACCCTTTGGGCATTCTAATTAATGGGATGTTTAGATTCTTAAATCTAAAGTACAGGAATGTAAAAATGCAGCATGTCACATGCAGCAATGAGAAGCAAAAGCTGACGTCGTGTGGATGCAAGTATGCAGATTGCATATAAGCAGGTGACTTGCTTACCCTGAAACAGAAGGGTCCTGATGGCTGATGCCATAAATTCACAATTAATGGTCAGTGGTATCCTGATTGGCCTTGGAACCGGACCAAAACATTGCTCATGGGGATATAGGAGGCTAAGGCTGCCTCCAGATTTGCAGATGCCTCCGCAGCGTTTTGTGGAGGCATCAGCAAGCATCTGCATGCATACCACAGCCCCTATCTTTATAATGGAGCGCACGGCGGTCTGCAGGTGCTTGCAGACCGCCGTGCGCTCCCATTGCCTGCCACGAGTGATCTGTGCGCAGGCGGATGCCTGCGCACAAATCGCACACTCTCGCCCGCACCAGAGACGCAACATGTCGCGTCCCTGGTGCGGACGAGACTGTGATTTGTGCGCAGGCATCCGCCTGCGCACAGATCACATATGGCGGGCATTGGGAGCGCACGGCGGTCTGCAAGCATCTGCAGACCGCCGTGCGCTCCATTATAAAGATAGGGGCTGTGGTCTGCATGCAGATGCTTGCTGATGCCTCCCCAAAACGCTGCGGAGGCATCTGCAAATCTGGAGGCAGCCTAAGTTCATGTCAGACATGTAGCCAGTCCATGAGTGGCAGTCTATTCTGCAGTGTGAAACTGGCCTGAGGATTCCCATATATTAAACTTTCAAATCTGTGTAATTTTATACCCAGCTGAAGTGTCTGCCTTCTTCCTTTCTTTGGATTAATTTCCAGAAACCGGATGGGATGGCCCTTCCTGCTTGTGCAGTTCTTGCTTGTGAATGAATTAACAGGGACTACACTTAAGGCCCTGTTACAAAAAGCGATGTTCCAACGATCCGACCTGGCCGGGATCGCTGGTACATCGCTATGTGGTCACTGGTGAGATGCCAGACAGGCAGACTTGCCAGCAATGCGCCGACACCTGTTGGGATCTGTCAGGTTCAGCCGCAGAATGGGGATCACTGGTCATTGCCCCTGTAACACACTACGATGCAGCATGCCCAGCAGGAGATCGCCGATTGAAAAAAAAAACTGTCCAGGTCATTGTTTAACGATTGGCGATCTAATAGCGGGGGGCCGCTCACTGGTGTCACACAACAGATATCGCTGGTGAAGTCGATGCTATGTCACAAAACCTGTGAGGTTGCTGTGATATCGCTATCTGTAACGGGGCCTTTAGACTAAAGTTTTTAAAATTGATGATAATCGCCCCAAACTGACAATATAAACTACCTACATTTAGGGATTAAAACCCCTATAAAGTTTCCTGTAGGACACATTCAGTATTTGTAAGCTAAAACCAGGAGTGGGTAAAAATAATGCAGAAGTGATGTTTCTATTATACTTTTTTCTTTGGTTTCTATTGGTTTTGGCTTACAAATATTAAGGTAAAATACTGAGTGTGGCCTTGGTGCCATAACTGCTCCCTCTGTTCTGCAGAAATTGAAAATTAATCAAATCCACACCTCAGTGCACCCTTATGGTGGCGTTACATGCAAGGATATCCTGAACGATATGCTTAGTTAAGTCACGTGACAGACATCGTACGAACAGTATAGAATTATCGTTCGTGTGTTTTCGCACACAAGGATATCGTTAACTGTCCATTTTGGCAGCGCAGCAGTTAAATTGGAGAACTGAATGATAAATTAAAGCGGCAGGAATAGGAGATTTTTGAACGAGATTGTTCATAAAGGTGTCACACTGAACGATGTAGCTTCTTCAAGCTGCGTTAATTGGACGACCAACGATAGATTTGAGGTCAGGATCTCAAATCTAGGATGAACGATTTTTTTCATCATATATCGTTGGTTTACACGCAAGGACACACAAATGATATCTTTGGCCGCCCTATCCTGTCTCATCCTCTCTTCCCCCTTGATCTGTTTATCAGTCAGTCCTTCTTGCCCTAGGTAGTTTCCCACTTCCACCTCAGTGAGGACATCGTCCTATCCCCTTTTTGCCCAGCACCAGTACACTGCTTTTGAAAAGAGCTTCACACTCTGGACCTAGTAAGGGCTCTCAGATCTCCTGAACAGCCCCCTTCCATAAAACTGAGACGCTGTTTGTAATCCCTGAAGGACCTAGGAAAGGAATGGCTGCTTCGAATTCCACATTAGCAAGGTGGATACACTTGGCAATCGGTCCTACCGCGTCAAACAAGCCAATCCCAGCAGGAATCAAGGATCACTTAACTCAATCAGTGGGCGCCTCATGGGCTATAAGTCACCAGGCCTCAGCAGCCCAAGTTTGCAAAGCTGCAACTTGGTTCAGCCTACACACTTTCACCAAACAGTACAAAATTCACACCCAGGCCTTTGGAGATGCAAGCATAGGGAGAAATTTTGCAAGCGGCAGTCACACATCTGTAAACAACTGGCACATGATGCTCGACCGCTACTCTAATTCCCACCCGGGGACTTTTGGACGTCCCATGGTCCTGTGTCCTCCGAAGATACAAAGGAGAAACGGATTTTTGTGTACTCGCCATAAAATCCTTCTCAAAGTTCATCAATGGGGGACACGGCACCTGCCCTAACTGCCTTTTATTGGCTTACACATAACCTTGACTTAAGCCTCTTGTGCCTTATTACGTTAATGTGTTCTCCTACTGCTTTAGTACTAAACTAGCTACCTGCTCCTACTGGTGTGTGTATACTGCAGGGAGGACACACGTTTTATCGTTACTTAGTGTCTCCTAGTGGCAAGAAAGCATACGCCCATTGTCCTGTGTCCCCCAATAATTAACTTGGAGAAAAGTATTTTATGGAGAGTACGCACAAATCCCTGTATTTTCTGGAAAAGTACCAAAAATGCAATGTGTGGGTTTTCCCTGCAAAACTGGTGCAGAAAATTCTGCATCCAATACTCGGCGTGGGCATGCAGCCTTGCAAGGGGATATAAAGTGTTTTAAAAAATCTTATTGGAAGAAACAAGCCACTTCTCTAATTGTACAGTACCCTTTTTAAGAGCGTCTTTCTAAACTTTCTCTTTTCTTTCCCCCCCCCCCCCCTCCACAGTACCAGAAAATGGAGAATTGGTAAGTGATATTAACAGTGCCTCTACTTTTAATGATAGATTATTTGAGCACGGGGTCCACATTACTGAAGCCTGAGAGATTCATATATTCATATATTCCAAGCACAATTGGAGGAATTCAAAGTGGCGTGCAAAATATGCAGGAGGGTTTTTTTTTTGTTTTTTCCCCCCCCTTCATAATTTATAGTACAAATGACCTGGAAATTACATACGCCAGGTTGATATGAGTAATGCAATCAAGCTTGCAGATTTTTTTGTCTGCCCCATAAGGAACCATGACTAGCAAGTTCCAAAATTCAGCACCATTTGGACTATCTTTACATAGGTTAAGATTGCTGTTGTGGCCAATGCTGCAGTTTAGTTCCAGCTTAAAATGTACATGTTAATCAAAGGTTGTATCCCATTCTATTTCCAGTTTCCTCAATTGGCATTACAAAAGTGGATCATACTGAAGTGAAACATTGCTAGCGTGCATGGCCTTGTGCTGGCCATCTACAATTCATGTGAATGGGATTTAAAGGAAAGTTAATTAAAAATGGCCTTTTTCCCTTCAATTAGATTTGATTTGAAGGGATGGCAAAAGTATTTAATACATTTAAAAGGGCAGCATGGAATTGCGGCTGATCATTTCTGCCTGTTCCACTCACCAGACGAGCATGAACACTGCCAGGATTAAATGCCCTGTTTTGCTATTGTTGCTCTTGGTGGTCAGGCACCCACTGATCTGTGTCACATATATCCTGTAGATGAAAAGTTAAGTGATAAAGGGGCCATCAAAGTTAAGTCTTGCAGAGAGACCTTGTTGTTTGTCTTGTATTTGAAATTGAGATCTTATTGCGGTTGTCTTGCGTATAGTGCATATGATGCGAACTAAGACTATCATTAGGTCTGTACAGTTGCTTACTGCTCTCGTTACGAAAATGCTATAGTTGGCAATTGAATGATTTTCACGACTGTCAGATATAATTTTTTTTTTCTTCATGTTATGTCACTAGGATGATGATGCAGAAGCTATTCTTACAGCAGATTTTGAAATAGGACACTTTCTCCGTGAACGTATTATTCCTCGATCTGTTCTGTACTTTACTGGTGAAGCTATTGAAGATGATGATGATGATGTAAGTTCACTTTTTTACAGGGAAAAAAAAAATTTTTTAAATGGGGGTATTACCTAAATGAAATTAAAAATTTAAACATCTAAATGTTTTTTTTTCTCCTACCCTATGTGATCAGTATGATGAGGAAGGGGAAGAAGCAGATGACGAGGTAAGTCTTAATATGGTATTCGGCTATGACTAAATGTTTAAGCATTTCACATTAATTCTTTTTCTGCCCATTTTGAGTTTCATAGAACAAACAAATGCTCCAGATTCTCAACCTCCTTTTCAAAGGAAGGTTAATTTTATAGCTTCCAAACAGTTTTCAGCTGTGCTAAGACACAAGGGTTTTCTAAACATTCGTTCACCTTTCACAGTTAGCAAACACAATGTACCATTAAAACACTGGAGTGGTGGATATTGGAAATGGGCCCTAATACACCTATGTAGATATTGCATTAAAAACCAGATGTTTGCAGCTAGAATAGTCATTTACCACATTGACCATGTATAGTGTATTTCTGATTCATTTAATGTTGGCTTCATTGAAAAAAATCTGCTTTTCTTTCAAAAATGACATTTCGAAATGACCCCAAACGTTCAGTAGTGTATTCAGTATTGAGTGATGGCTGCACAGCCGCTGCTGGTACCAATAGATGCACTAGCTTTCAGCTGCAATCACACACCTGTTTTTATCACAGCACATGGACCCGTTCATGTTAATGGATCTAGGATCTATACAGATCTGTCATAACAGAACCTTAAGTCGATCCATGGAACTGAGCATGGCCTGTTCTGGTCAGAATAGAACAAAAGTTACATTGGAAAGTACATGTACACTTCAGTGTGTGGGTTTTTTTTTTCTCCTCAATGTTGCCTCCCCCTTCTACATCCCCCCCCCCCCCAAAAAAAAAAAAATCAAATACCTTTTCCAAACTTAAATTGGTTCTTAATTGCAACTTCTGGTTTCTCAGGATGGAGAAGAGGAGGCAGATGAAGAAAATGACCCAGATTATGAACCTAAGGTGAGTTTTAAGTGTTAAATGTGGTGACTTGCGGTTAGCTTTGGATATTCCTGCATTTCACCCCTACTCAAACCTTCATTTTTATGGATGGATTGTACTTTGTGTCCTGTTTGCTCATATGTAATTTTCTAATGAAGCATGCCCTTGCTAACATGCAGATGCCGGAGTTTTCGGTGATAAACTTTCCACTTGTGTCTACCCTTGACATTTTTCGTTACTAGGTTTAAATCGTGCCAGAATGCTTACCCTTGGTATGTAACTCTTGACACTGAGTATTTTAATGCACTAACGGTCTGTGTGCTTTTGGTTCATGTGCATACACTAATACCTGGTAAACTGCATAGCTTCCTCTTAAAAACACATCAGGTCCAAAACCCATAACTCACAACTTGTGCTGGTCAACTGTGTTGTATGTAGGGGCTACCACCACACAATTGTTACATTATAAAAAAGTGAAATGGATTACAATGTTGTAGAGCAGAGCTTCACACCTTTCAGATGTGTGATGGTATACAATACACTATTAATCCTGAGGGAAATTTAGAAATGATGGAAATGGGGTTAGTACCCTTGACTTTTTTTATTTAATTTTTTTTTTTTTTTTTTTTTTTGTGCAAAATATATTAAGAATTGGAAACAAATGTGCACAAGAAAATTTATGACAAACTGTCTTATGTAAGAAGATAATTGCTAAAGAATAAAATTGCTGCATTGTTACAATGACATATCTGTCCTAGACTGATGGGATTTAGACAGTAGGGAGCTGCACTGCTGGAACTTGTTTCCAGATATGGAAAAGATTGAATTCTTTTTTTTTTTCTTGCCTCCAACACTACTGGTATCTCCAGAAATCAGATATGAGGGTAGCAGTGTGAGCAGCCTCTTACCTCAGTACTCCTATGTTTATCTCCAGTTCAATTTGAAAGTCTGCCCAGATTGACTGTTCAAAACATACAGGAGCTCAGTGTACCCTTGGTGTGGCCTAACAACTCAGTGCACCTTCTCACCTGCTTGTTTTCCCTCTCTCTCTCTCCATCTCCCCTCTATTTGAATTGACTGACTAATCTGGCTTTATAGAGTCAAAGAAGGGCATAGGTAGGTGGAATAACAAGTAGATGGAAAGTTGCACTAAACTGACTGGCATTAAAAATCCACATCCGTTTGAACACTGAGGTTAGACGTAAAGGTACCGTCACACGCCCCCATATCGCTGGCAATTCCCGACTTCGGCGTGGAAACCCCATTGCATGTGCATAGTGGCATGTGACTGGGCTACTCTACGGCGAGAAATCGCAGATGGAGCATCGCCTGATTGCCCTGCCACGCAGAGAAATCAGGCGATATCCACCAGGTGATCTCAGCGCATCATGCCGTTTGACAGGGCAATAGTGACGTACACTGTGATCCTGAAATAAAAAAAAATCAAAGCACACCTACAGGAATTTTTTTTTTTTTTTTTTACCGCACCGCATCTGTGGCAATTGGTGGGTGATACTGCGTTCCAATTGTCTGGCTGTGTCCGAGGCGCCTTATTTGATGACTCGTGCGTTCACGCAAGGCTGATCAATAGGAGTGTAGTTCCATCCACCAATCGCAGTGATGGGGGCATGCTAGTGTTTCACTGCGCCCCTATCAAGACAGTATGCCCACATCGCTGCTACGATTGTGGCATGTGACGCGGCGATGTGTGAAGGGAAATCGCTTCCTGTCTTCTGCAGGTGATTTCGGGAACGCAGGATCGCCGGAGATTTCACACGAGATCGATACGTGTCACTGCTCCACGGCGGTCACAAAACATTGCCTGAAACGTGCGCGCTCACGTCAAATCGCCGGCGATATGGAAGCCATGTGGAGGCGTGTGCCAGTACCTTAAAGCACATGCTAGACATAATCATATAGCGCCAACATATTCCGCAGCGCTTCACATGCTCATGGGCACCTGTGCTAACCTTGTAGAACAGGTTTTTGTTGGAGTGAGGCTGCTTTCACAAATCTAAAACACTAACTGATCTTGCTCAGGTTTGATTTTGTAGTCGTCTGGTTTCCTGCGAGAACGATTTCATGGATGTGTGTAACCAGCTTAATGAGGTGGCTACCATTTTAAAGGGGTTATCCGGTCTTAAATCATTCTGTAGTAAATGTGTGACTGCAGAATCCTCAATTTTCCCAGTGCCTGCACTGTGCGCTGCAAAGATTTGTGGTTTTTAAACTGGGAACACTCCCCAGGTATGCCATATATGAATGTTCTCAGCCATTGCAGCCAGAGCCTCTGGCTAGTGGGTGTGGCCTCACTTAATGTATGGAGCAAGGCTGTGCCCACTTGTCACACACCACTTCCACACACTTAGATTACACTGGGGAACACAATTTTTTAGGAGTTAGGTCAAACAACTGTTCTTAATTAATTTTTGGATGCTGAATCCAGAAATGATCTGTTTTTCTCGATCACGTCAAGTTTTTGAACTATAGGATTTTTGTCTTCTCAAAAATATGTAAACTACTGTACCTAAAGTGTTTTTTTTTAATAGTACAAATATGAACAAAAAATGAAATGTATAAGAAATTGGCATGCCAAATGCTTTTTAACACCATGTTTTTTACAAAGGATATATATATATATATTATATATTTTATTATATGCGCAAGTATTTTTAAGGTAAAAATGTACATTTATAGCTTTTTCTGGAGTGTTCAACTTGAGGACAATCACTATTGATGCTCCAGCAATAGTCAGCCATCATATGTACATCCCATCTGGTAATGGTCTTCCATAACCTTCAATTCTTGGTGAAATCGTTCACCTTGCTCATCGCTAACAGCACCAAGATTTTCCGGAAAGTTGGTAAGGTGGCAATGCAAATGGAGTTTAATACTCGTGTTGCAACCAAGCGCTTTGTAGCTCTCCAATAGTTTCTGAACAATTTCTTTGTAATTACTTGCACGTGTATTTCCAAGAAAGTTCTTGACGACGTCTTTGAATGATAACCAAGCATTCTTCTCAAGATTTGACATAGTCCTGGTGAAATGTTCATCTTTGAGCTGTCAAATTTTTGGACCATCAAACACACCAGCCTTGGTTTTTTTTTTTGTTTTTTTTTTTCCAATGGACAGTCCAGAAAGTGCCAACATGATTTACTTAAAACAGTCGCCGTCAGTTGGCAATGCTTTTACAAATTGCTTCATGAGACCTAGTTTTATGTGCAGAGGTGGGAATAGTATATTCTTCCTGTCAACAAGTGGCTGATGTAGAATGTTAGGATCTAGAAGTTTAAGACAAGATCTTGGAGGCCAATTCGACTCAACCCAATGCTTTTCTCGAGCTCTGCTATCCCACATAGAGAAAGCAGGGATACTTTGTGTACCCACGTTGCTGACCAAGAAGGAAGCAAACCATTTTAAGGTCAACACAGATGATCTAATTGTCATATTTCAATAACTCTTTACATCTGTTCTTCACGAAGAGACAGAATGCCCATTAGGGACTGCACCAAATAAATTGCCATTGTGTAGGACACACTTAAGACCTCGCTTTGAGCTATCAATAAACAGTCGCCATTCATTTGGATTGTACATTGAAAGCCCTAATTCTTGTAGTAAACCAGGAATATTATGGCAAAACACAACAGCTGTCACACCGAAAGTACTGCAAAAATGTACTTTCTCTAGTACGAAAGTATGTACCTTCCCTCCTTGTTTAAGTAACTGTTTCTCATTCAGCCTTGATGCTAGTAATTCTGAAGCTTTTTTTGATAAGCCCAATTCACGTGCTAAATCATTTAACTCGTGCTGATCAAATCCATGTGAATTTCAAATTCTGCATCATTGCTGTCACTGTGTTCGTCAACATCACTCAACTTCTAGAGATGGTAGCTGTTCGAAAACTGGCACTGGAATTTCAGCTGAATGAGGCATTGGTCTGATAGCTGACGGTAGATTTGGATATTCTATTTTACTTTTATTTTTCCTGTTTAAATCCTGATGTTTTCACTAAACAGAAGTAACAGTATGTGGAATGACTTTTTTGCTCTCTCCACACCATGGGGATACCAAATGCCAACTTTTCACGTGTTCCTTTGGTCCACATCCGTAAACTCTCGACACACTGCTTGCACACTGTGGGGCCCATGGCTTATCTTGATCACCGAGTTTTACTTTAAAATATGCTTGTTTGACAAATGCACTGATGTTTGCCCTTTGAAATGGAATGGTGAAAACACCACAAATATAGCAGGAGTCAGGGTTGTTTAGGCATTTACGACGAGAGGAAGAAGGAGCAGACATGATCTGAAACAAAGGAAATATGTACATATGTAAATAAAACACTGAGATGGAAAGTTACAAGCTTTGAAAACTAACCAAGAAAAAAATCTTAAGATATATAAATTATAACTATCACAAATTCTATTTATTCCTACTATGATACATTTTTTTGTGTAAAGATATTGATAATTATGACGTATTGGGAGCTGCATACACCTCTCACCACACTGTCTCAGTTGTGACTACTCTTACAAGTTGCCACGCAGCTCTGAGTCGAATTGTAATCAGATAAGTCTTATTACAGATATCCATGCAATTGTGCTTCTCTGGCAGGTAAGTTGTGGAGGAAAAACTTGACATGCTAGAAAAAAACTGACTACATTTTTGGAATCGGCATGCCAATTTTAGTATAAATCAGCTCAAAAACCTAACTCAACAAAAAAAAGTCATTGTTCCCCAGTGTTATTTATATAGTGCTAACATATTCTGCAGCACTTCACAATTGAGAGGTTCATATTTAAACAATCATAAACAGTTATCAGAAAATACAATACAAAGCATAATAAAATAATTAAAGCAAAATGACAGCCCTCAGAGCTTACAATCTAACAATAAGGTGGGGGATCACACCAATGATTTACTATTTATTTATTTTTTTTTCCTTTTTTTTTAAAAATATTTACAATAATGGTATAGTCAACTTGATGAGATGCGGAACAGATAGGAGCAGTATAAGTGGCCACCAACCATTATTTGTGATCTTCTTGAGACCGGTGAAGTCTATAGGCTATGTCTAAATGACTTTGACTAGGGATCATGATAGGCTGCCCTAAAAAGATGTGTTTTTAGGGATCGCCTGAAACTAAGTTGTGGATATACAGAATTTCTTGGGGTGGCGCATTTCAGAGAATTGGTGCAGCTCGGGAGAAGTCTTTGAGCCTGGGGTGGGAGGTTCGGATTAATGCAGACGTGAGTCTAAAGTCACTTTCAGGGCGAAGAGAATTGGTGGGGTGATAGAGATGAGGGTGGAGAGATGGGCAGGTGCTGCACCGTGACGAGCTTTGTGGGCGAGAACAAGCAATTTGCATTGTATCCTGTAGTGTATAGGCAGCCAGTGCAGTGAATGGCATAAAGCAGAAGCGTCTGAGTAACTGTTAGCTAGATGGGTGATCTGGCTGCTGCATTAAGGATGGACTGTAGACGGGAGAGTGTAGTGCGTGGAGGCCGCTTAAAAGAATTAAAATAGTCAAGGCAGGGGTGAATTAGGGCCACAGTGGGGGGTTTTGGTGTTTCCAAGGTGAGAAAGGGGTGAATTCTAGAGATGTTTTTCAGGTGCAAGAGCGGGCGAGAGATTGTATATATGGGGTGAAGGAAAGATTAGAGTCACAGGACACCCAGACAGTGAGCCCACTGCCTAGGTGTTATCGTGGTGCTGCACACAGACATGTCAGATTTAGGAAGGTCAGTGGAGGGCAGGAGCAGAAGTTCAGTTTTGGAAAGGTTTAGTTTCAGAGCAGACATATTGGAAACTGCAGTTAGGTCAGTGTTCATTAGAGCAGGATTAAGGTCAGGGGAAGAAGTGTACAGTTTTCATCAGCATAATGATTGTACTGAAAGCCAAATCTGCTAATGGTCTGTCCAATCTGGGCCATGTAGAGAGAGAATAGAAGAGGTCCAAAGACTGAACCCTGAGGGACCACAATAGTGAGAGGAAGAGGGGAGGAAGTGGAGCCAGCAAATATACACTGAAAGAGCGGTCCGAAAGATAGGAAGAGAACCAGGAGAGATGCTGTATTGAGAGGCTGTTCCCACTAGTCTTTCTGTTGCCGAGAACATCCATACTGCATAATTGCGGTCTATTCCTGGCTTAGAAACCACAAATCGTCACAGCACCCAGTGCGGGCGCTGGGAGGATTGATAAGTCTGCAATTAGAATGACGAACGAATTATCAATTTTAACCCCTTAATGACCAATGATGGCTTTAGCCGTCATGGCTTTGAACTGTCACTGCATGTAAACTATTTGGTCAAAGAAATGCAGAAAATATCACCCTAAATTTACTACTAACATGAAGTCCAATATGTCATGAAAAAATCAGTCTTGGAATCCACTAGGATATGTTGAAGCATTCCAGAGTTATAACCTGAAAAATGACACTGGTCAGAATTGCAAAAATGAGGCTTGGTCCTTAAGAGCTCAAACCAGACAACCCCTTTAAGATTAGTGGTTAACTTCCTTGACAAGACTAACTTATTTTGCTAATAAGCTATAATAATTTTCTTATTTTTGGTGGGGTCTTATCAGAATGTGTATATATTCACCTAATTGTCATTTTTCAGGTATAGCACTCCCTTGGGGTGTCCATCGGTATGTCCAGTGCCAGTGGTTGCACATGCTCAGCCCAGATCGCTTGGATCCTCTTGTTGAAGTCATTTCTGCCAACCAATAAGCATTAACTCAATATAATTTTGTTCTGTCAATCACTGAACACTAAAGGCCTGGTTACACGCGATGTCCCAGCGATCCGGCCAACTATCAGGATCTCTGGGACATTGCTATATGATCGCTGGTGAGCTGTCACACAGGCAGACTCTCCTGCGAAAACGCTGGTAACCAGGGTACACATCGGGTAACTAAGCATTGCGCTGCGCTAAGTTACTTGATGTTTACCCTGGCTACTGTGTCCCAGTGTCTAGTGTGCGGCACTGGGCATCAGCCGAGAGGTCGTTAATTGTTGGTCTCCCGCTGTCGCACATGCCGATGCTGGCTGCCCAGCGGGAGACCCAACGATCGAAAAATGATCCTGGCCATTTACCAACGATCAGTGAGCTGGTCGTTGGTACATGTCACACGCAGCGGCTTCTCTACGAGATAGGTGCAACGATATCGTTAGTGATATCGTGGAATGGAACGGGCCCTTAAGAGGTGCTATAAGTATGTAACAGTATGTATGCATCGCCTACACAGGAGCCTTGGTGATCAAAAATGGCTGTGATCTAATGTGGGGGAGGGAGTAAAATAGTGCTCACACACAACCTTCAAAACTCCTTAGAATTAATTTATAAGGCAATAGAACCCGGAAAATGTTGTTCTGGATTTCAAGAGCCAACTTTTGACCTGGTTTCCATAGAAGATTTGCTTTTTGATTTATTAAACTTTGACAGTTGCTTCTCAGTATATGTTAACATGTCTAGAGTTTCATCCAGTGCTAATCTGTGAGTCTTTCAGGGATATGATGAGAATGTAAACTATGCCGGGAAGTTTGTGCGCCACGACAGATTCTTTGTTCAGAGAGGTGCATATTTAGGGTGTATGATGTGCTGGATGGTATCCTATGATGACCTTCTTCTGTAAAAATATATATATCCTTTTTTTCTTTTACAGAAAGATCAAAACCCAGCTGAGTGCAAGCAGCAATGAAGTGGCATATACGTGGCCTTGAGGATTACCTGCACTGTAATAAGTTAAACAACTCTTAGTTACTTACAGCCTTATGTTTTGTATCTTGGTAGAATAAAGTCAACAATTTTTGTTAAAAAAATTATAAAATTTAAACCTCTAAAAATCTGTTTAAATGGTAAGATCTTTGGACTTAGTATTAAGTGTACTTTCCTGCCAAGTATGTAATAGGATGCTGAAATCCCTTAAAAGCATGTTCTTCACTGCTTCATAGTCTTGGTTCTTGTGAAGTCTCTACCATATAGATCTCCGCAGTTCTAATTCATCACAGCTGCCGTCAGACCAGTCTGTTTAGATAAAACTCTTAAGGAACCAAAGTATTTTCTCAGCCCAGTAGTTCAAACAGGTGTAAGTAGCTTGCAATAGCTGTGCCTTCATGACCTTGTTCTAGAATTACAGTTCTTACCTTGAAAATGGTACATTCAATAACTTATCCTTGATATGAATTTGCATTCAAGCCATGTCCATTGATCATATCTGCTTATTATGCTATGGGTTTTTGTAATATGTGACTGTGATCTACAAAGCAATCTGATGGTCAACATGACAAGGTTATTGTTTACCACTGGGGTGTGAATAAAACCTAGTATTTTCAGAAAGCTGTATTTTGTGTTTCTTTTGCATAAGCTCCATTTACACAAATTTTTGCTTGGAAAGTTGGACATCCTTTATCCTTGTACTTTTCTGTAGATTATACAGCATCTCAAAAATCACTGTCCTATGATAATCTGGGTATGTATTCTGTACATTGGCATAAAGTGGGAAAATTACTACTGTTCATAACACTCAATTTTGCCCGCCACTATACCTCTTATTTAAAGGACGTGTGCAAATAGTTTCAAGCTACGGGTTTTTATATTGTAGGCTTTTTTAATCTGATTATTAATAAATCAGATATACAAAATGTCCATGTTTTTGTGAAAGCTTAAACTCCACCCCTTTCCCCAACCCCCTCCCCCCATAGATGGCATGCAAATTTACTAATTCCTAGTAACAGTAAGCGTGCTTTCAAATCACGATTTTGTTGGATCTGTGGCTGTCCGTTGTAAAACGGACAGCCACGGATCCGATTTGGCTCCAATGTATATCCTATGGGAGTCAGATTATATTTGGCCTAATTGCCATCTGATTTTGTGGGATCTGATTTGTCATCCTGTGACGCATCAGATTTTTTTTTTTTTTTTTTTTTTTGCTGGACCCAAAATCTGAGACTGCTCCGATTTTGGGCACAGGATAAATCGGATCCCACAAAATCAGTTGGCAATTAGGCCAAATCCGATCCATGGCCATTAACATGGAGCCAATGAGCGCGGGTCCGAGGAAACAGCTTATCGTTCCTCGGACCCGATTTTAGTGTACTGAGCATGCTCTGTACACTAAAATTGCTCCAACCCTTCTAATCACACTTCTGCAATGTATAATATACATTTCAGAAGTGTAAGTAAAAAATGACTATGCTCGCATATCCTCGATCCACCGCTGCCTCCCAGCAAGGTCTGGGTGCTTACAGGACCTGTGGGGATGTCACAACCCGGAGCATCATCGGGTCACATGACCGCAGTTACCGCAGTAACTGCGGTCATGTGACCCGATCGGCTTGTGATGTCGCCACAGGTCCTGTAAGCACCTGGACCTTGCTGGGAGGCAGTGGTGGATTGAGGATATGTGAGCATAGTCATTTTTTATTTTTAACTTTTTTTTACTATATTTCACTTCTGCAATGTATATTATACATTGCAGAAGTGAAAGTGCCCTGCTGTGTCCGGGTCTGTGATAATCATGGATCCGGATACAGAATAGGTCACCCCCTGTGGTGTCCTTTCCAAGCTATGGGATCCTACAAAAAGTAGGATCCCACAGACAGGGTGCTTTCACATAACGATTTTCTTTCTAAGTGGTTTATCTCAGCAAGTTAACTTTAACTCACTAAACACATGCCCTCTCGTATTTCCTCTCCCCTTACCAGCTATGTCAAACCCTTCTTATGTGCCATATTCCATCCACTGAGACCATGTTTTTTTTTCCACACACACTCAATTTCTCACATTTGTCATGTATTCCTCTTTCCAACCAAGAGATCTAGTTTGCCTGAGTTAAGAATTCTCTCCTGGTTGGGGGTTCCTCTCTTTAATCCAGTATCTGGTGATATATTACCTTGCTAAATATAGCTATCTTTATACTGCTATCCACATAAAATTCATCTACTTACCGCCATAGGCACATCACTGGCTCTTGGTAGTACACATTTTCTGGTCGTCATAATGGGAGACCCAGACAATGGGGTTTTGGGCTCTGCCCTCCGGAGGTCACACTAGGTACTACAAGTTTGTAGACACCGCCTCCTCCGCTTATAAACCCCCACCGTAGGATACATCCTCAGTTTTAAACTTAGTGTGCTCGGAGGATCACGCTTTGCTTGCACTTCACTGCATTCTCACAGCTTACGTGATGGCGTATGAAGACAAGGTAAAATGGTCCCGCTCGGGACCCCCGACAGCCTCCCCGCTCACCCTCTGCGGAACACGCTGGTGGAGGTACCGGAGGGCTTTTAGCCTGGACACCTCAGTGTTCTCCCGGTACGCTGTCGCGCTCTCTCCTTTCCATCCCTCCATGGAGGCTCTGGTAAGGGGGAGCCTGGAGCCTTGCACAGCTCCGCTCCGTCCGAGGCCTCCCTAAATGGTGCTTACAGACCGGACGGAGCCAGCCCAGTCCGAGGCCTCCCTAAATGGTGCTTACACTCCGGACTGGTGCTGTACCCCCGTCCGAGGCCTCCCTAAAGGTGCTTACAGACCGGACCGGCACTGAGGCATCTGGTGTGTCTCCTGTGTGCCTGGGGGTAGTGTCTGTCACTGTGGTGTCATGACACTCAGACCGCGCGGTTACCCTCGGGTCCGCGGTTCTGGCGGTGACCCTGTGCTGGGGTCTCCCTGGCTGACCGCCCTGTGGCTCACAGGGGCTGAGGCTGTAGACTGCGGGTGTTTTTGTGTGTACATGCAGTCTGAGTGTGTGTGTAGTGATATTCACACTCTTTTCCCGCGCTGCGGGCTCCGGCACCTCCATTGCTGAGGCAGCCTGGAGGAGGAGGAGGCAGCCCTTGTGGTGACATCACCGCTGGGCGTGTTGTGTGTTCTTCCCGCGTGTTCCAGGCTCCGCCCACATCTTCACTGTCGGCGGCCATCTTCTCCCTCACTTCCCGGCTGGGACCTGACGGCAGCGCGTGTCTGCACTTACAAGGGAGACCGGAACTCGCGGAGGTCGCACACACACACCGCTTCCTCCTACCGCTTTACTGCGGTCGGTAAGCCACCGGGATTCCCGGTTTGTTTGTGAACTTTGGCTTATATTCCCCTCACTGTGGAGATGTCCTCAGTTGGGAAACATGCTGCTAAGGCGGCGGTGGTCTCCATTGCCTGTATTACATGCAACGGGACACTGGTGGAGGGGTCCTGCAATAACTGCGGACGCCCAGAGCCCCGGTCTGCTACTACTGAGTCTGCAAATCCGGGATTATACCCTGAGGTTCAGGTGATCCCGGGGCCATGGGAAACGCAGAATAAGATCAATGAATCTCTGCTGTCCCAGATGTCCTCCATGTCGCAAACCCTGGAGGCACTGCATAGGAGACTGGAGAACCCAGCTACTCCTCCTAGTTACCCCCGGGTGTCTCTTACTTCTGCTGTAAGACCCCCTAAGCGAGCTCGTGAGGCTTCTCCTGAGCTCCAGACTCTCTCTGAGGAGGAGCGTTCCTCTGATGGTGAGGAAGATGATGGGGGTTCTACTCTCGGGTCTATGTCTGAACCTCCAGATGGGGTGGAGGATCTGGTGTCCTCCATCAATGAGACATTGCGTCTTGTCACTCCTCCTGAGGAGGTGACGGTACACCCCAAGGAGGTCTATCAATGGCTGCGGCCAGAGGCTAGACCAAGTGGCTCCTTCATGGACCACACTAATTTCGGAAGGGTGATTAAAGCTCCCAGGTTGCATCCTGGGCGGCGTTATGTCCGTAAAACGAAGGACAATCGCTTTCCCTTCCCTCAGGAGGCGCTCCAGGAATGGTCGCAGTCTCCCAAGGTGGATGCTTCCATGACTAGGATTGCTGCGCGCTCCTTGTTTTCTGCCTCTGATAGCTCCTCATTGAAGGATGCTACTGATAGACAGGTCGAGCAACTCGCCAAGTCTTCATATGAGGCTGTGGGGTCTTCGTTTGCCCCTAATTTTGCCGCAGTCTGGACCCTACAAGCGATCACTATCTGTTTGGATGGTATCACTGATCTAGCTAGGTCCAGTCCAGAGGTCCTGGCGCTCACTGAGAGAGCAAGGGCCTATGCGGACTATGCCAGGACGGCATCTTTGGAGACTGCCACTCGCTCTGCTGTGGCCTCGGCCAATGCAATTGCGATCCGCAGGCTGTTGTGGCTGCGTCTTTGGGACTCAGATGCCACATCTAAGAAGATTTTACAAAATCTTCCGTTCGCTGGTGACAGGCTTTTTGGCACCGAACTGGACAAATTGATAAAGGATTCTGCTGAATCTAAGATCCCGCAGAATAAGCCTAAGCCACGGTACACCGTGAAAAGGAACCCTAAGCAGTGGTCCTTTCGCTCCGGTTCACAGTCATCAACGACGTCCACTCGCTCAGACCGAGGGGGCAAGCCTGCTACTCAGTGGCGTTCCAAGAGTCGTCAGAAGAAGCCGGCGGGGGCAGCAGCTGCCACCCCCAAGCCCGCCTCGACATGACTCGCTCTCTCATCCTGCCTCCCCACAGGTGGGGGGCCGCCTGTCTTGCTTCCAGGACAAGTGGCTTCTTCACATTCAAGATCAGTGGGTTCGAGACGTGATCTCGCGAGGGTACAGGATAGAGCTTACGTCAAAACCGATATCCCGATTCCATCGGTCGATTCCTTCTCCAGAAAAGGCTCGGGCTTTTCACCTGGTGTTGGAGGGGTTCCGCAGAGACGGAGTGGTGGTCCCTGTGCCCACGGAAGAGAGGTTCAGGGGTTTTTACTCCAACCTCTTTATTGTCCCAAAGAAGGACGGCTCCTTTCGTCCGGTTTTGGACCTCAAGTTGTTCAACCGTCACGTGTTGGTTCGGAAGTTCCGCATGGAATCCCTGCGCTCAGTGATCGCGGCTGTGTCACAGGGAGACTTCCTAGCGTCCATCGATATCAGGGACGCTTACCTTCATGTCCCATTGCACCAGCTCATCAGCGCTGGTTGAGATTCGCAGTGGGGGAAGAGCACTTCCAATTTGTGGCACTGCCATTCGGGCTAGCCTCGGCACCACGGGTGTTCACAAAAGTGATGGCCTCCATGATGGCTCTCCTGCATGCGCAGGGACACGCCGTCATACCCTATTTGGACGACCTGTTGGTCAGGGCGCCATCGGAAGACCTTTGTCGGGTGAGCCTGGAGGTGACCATGAAGTCTCTGGAACGGTTCGGGTGGCTTATCAACATTCAAAAGTCGACCCTGGTTCCGACCCAGTCATTGACATATCTGGGCATGGACTTCCACACGGACTCGGCCCTGGTATCCCTACCTCAAGCCAAGCAGCTTGCGATCCAATCAGGAGTGCAGAATGTCCTCCTGTCGCCACAGTCATCCCTACGGGTATTGATGAGACTGGTGGGTCGCATGGTAGCGGCGATAGAGGCGGTGCCGTTCGCACAGTTTCGCCTCCGTCCTCTCCAGCTGGAGATTCTTCGCAGATGGGACAAGAGGACGATCTCTCTGAATCGGCTGGTGACGCTGTCACAACCAACCAGGGACTCTCTACAGTGGTGGCTCCAGCCACATCACCTGTCACGGGGCCGGTCCTTCCTAAAACCGTCATGGTTAGTGGTGACCACAGACGCCAGTCTGAAGGGCTGGGGCGCGGTGTTCTTACACCACAGAGCTCAAGGCCTCTGGACTCAGTCGGAGTCGGCGTTGCAGATCAACGTACTGGAGATCAAGGCGGTTTTTCTGGCGCTACTGGCGTTTCAGAAATTCCTGTCAGGACAACCCATTCGGGTGCAGTCCGACAATGCGACGGCCGTCGCCTACATAAATCATCAGGGAGGGACCAGAAGTGCTCAGGCCCTCGCCGAAGTCCACCGCATTCTACTCTGGGTGGAGGAAAACGGCTGCCTGATCTCCGCAGTTCACATCCCAGGGGTCGAGAACTGGGAGGCCGACTATCTGAGCCGACAGGGGATGGACGCCGGAGAGTGGTCCCTACATCCAGACGTCTTCCGGGACATCTGCAGCAGATGGGGTACTCCGGACGTAGATCTGATGGCCTCACGGCTGAATCATCAGGTGCCCCATTACATGGCGAGATCTTGGGATCCCCAGTCTCTGGGGGCGGATGCCCTGATCCTGAGCTGGTCCAGCTTTCAGCGGCCATATGTGTTTCCGCCTCTGGCTCTGATTCCCAGGGTCCTGTGGAAGATCAGGACAGAATGCAGAGTGGCCATTCTAGTGGCTCCAGATTGGCCCAGGAGGTCTTGGTACCCGGACCTGTGGCAACTGTCAGGCGGACACCGGTGGGCTCTTCCAGAACGCGCAGATCTACTCGCGCAAGGCCCGTTCTTCCATCTCAATTCCAGGGCCCTCAGATTGACTGCATGGCTCTTGAGGCCTGGCTGCTAACATCCAGAGGTTTCTCCCCTACAGTGGTTGCCACTATGAATCGGGCGAGGAAACCTGTTTCCAGGAAGATATACCACAGAACGTGGAAAATCTTTTTTACCTGGTGTGCCTCTGGTGGCCGCTCACCGTGGCCTTTGTCTATCCCGACATTGTTGGCCTTCCTACAGTCGGGGTTGGAGTTGGGATTATCCCTTGGCTCTCTGAAAGGTCAAGTATCAGCACTTTCAGTGCTGTTTGACAGGCGATTGGCGCTCCTCCCGAAGGTACGTCAATTTCTGCAGGGGGTGTCTCGGGTGGTTCCGCCCTATAGACGACCTCTGGATCCTTGGGACCTCAACATGGTCCTGGCGACACTGCAGAAACCGCCGTTTGAGCCACTGAGAGAAGTCTCTCTCTCTCGTCTGTCCCAGAAGGTGGTCTTTCTGGTGGCGATTACGTCTCTGAGACGGGTCTCAGAATTGGCTGCACTTTCGTGCAAGTCTCCTTTTCTGGTGGTTCACCAAGACAAGGTGGTGTTGCGCCCACGGCCTGAATTTCTGCCGAAGGTGGTTTCAACGTTTCACCTAAACCAGGAGATTGTTCTCCCATCATTTTGCCCCGCTCCCGTTCATCAGGTTGAGCGCGACCTCCATACTCTGGATCTCGTGAGAGCTGTACGCATTTATGTGTCCAGGACCGCCTCCTTTAGGAGTTCGGATTCTTTATTTGTCCTCACGATGGGTCGCTGTAAAGGGGCCGCGGCTTCGAAGTCGACCTTGGCCAGATGGATCAAGGCTCCCATTCAGGAGGCATACCGGTCTTCTGGTTTGCCTCTCCCGGTGGGTTTGAAGGCACACTCTACGAGAGCTGTAGGTGCCTCCTGGGCCTTGCGACATCGAGCTTCTGCTCTACAGGTGTGTCAGGCGGCCACTTGGTCCAGCCTGCACACTTTCTCTAAGCACTATATGGTGCATGCCCATGCCTCTGCGGATGCGAGTTTGGGCAGGCGGGTTCTCCAGGCGGCGGTTGCCCACCTTTAGAGGGAACCATGTGTTATCCGTCTTGTTGAGGAACTCTTCCCGCCCTGGGGTATTGCTTTAGGACATCCCCATTGTCTGGGTCTCCCATTATGACGACCAGAAAAAAGAGAATTTTGTTTACGTACCGTAAATTCTTTTTTCTTTAGTCATCAATGGGAGACCCAGCACCCACCCAGTTGTTCCGTTGCATATTTTGCACTTGTTCTGTTCTCTGTTGAGACAGTGTTTGCCGGGTTGTTGAACCGTCTGTGCACGGCATTCTTCCGATGTTTCGGGTGTGGTTTAATTTCTCCTCGCAGCTTATGGACTAAACTGAGGATGTATCCTACGGTGGGGGTTTATAAGCGGAGGAGGCGGTGTCTACAAACTTGTAGTACCTAGTGTGACCTCCGGAGGGCAGAGCCCAAAACCCCATTGTCTGGGTCTCCCATTGATGACTAAAGAAAAAAGAATTTACGGTACGTAAACAAAATTCTCTTTTTTATATGCCCTTTCAAGTCTGGTAATTATCATTAACCAGTATGTCGACAATCATGGGCATGACCTAATCATGTGGAATATGCCTGCATCCTCCGTTTTGCATCTAGGACATTCCGAAGTGGGTCTCAAATTCACCCTGAATACAGAGTCTACCAGTCACCAGAATTTGTAAAGTAGGTATAACTGGGATAGTCTGCCTGGTTCATTAATGGTTTCGGTACCCACTCCAGAATAGACTTCCAGGTATCATCATGGCTCCCACCTCAATTTCCCACCTTGTTTTTGCCCTTGTCAGGTATTGTGGTAGGCATGTATGCAACATATGCAACAAGTCCCTGTAAGTCATGGATATCACTCCTCTTGTGGGTCCCCCTCCCGCACACATAGTCCAGCACTATATCATGTTGAATGGAAAGCGCCCCAATTTAGTTTTGAGCCCGAATGGTGTGTGCTATTTGTGAATATTGGTATTCCCGTGTGTCCCGGAGGCCGAACTCCTCCCTCAATTGTGAAAATGGCTTGAACCCCTGTCGGTCCAGTACTTAGTAAACATACCACATACCTTTGGCACACCACTGACAAACCTCCCATCGCCTGTATTTCAGGCAGATAAATATTATGCCATAGAGGAGAGTATTTTGTCAGCTGGGTCACCCCTCTGACATGTTTCAGTTTCCCCCACAATTTGTGTATCAAAAGCATGGCAGGGTGTGTTCTCCCAGCTAGTCTCATTGAACAATCTTCTAAACACTGCACCAGTGGACTTTTTTCTATATCATATTTTCTAATATTCTTTGAGTGGAAGGGATTATTGCACACTGTGCCCATCCTCCTAATATGCTTGCTCTGAGCTGCAAGATAGTAGTGGTATGGGTACGGCAATGCCAGTCCCCCTTCATCTCTGGGCTGCTGCAGCAGCTCCAACTGAAGACTGGCCTGTTTTTTCCCTCAAATCAAGCCTCTAAACGGAATTGACTTCTGCTTAAACTTCCCCTGCAGTATCCAGATGGGTGTATTGTGCAATATATATATGTCAGTGGTAGGGGACACACACACGCACAAAGACGCAATTTGTTCCAAGCTCGCACCTTCGCTTTAAGAAGTCCCTAAACGGGTCAAGTGCACATTGAGGTATTCCATAATTGGAGTTGATATCCAGATGCCCAAATATTGAGTTTGAAGCATCTAACGGTATCTTTAGATAGTTGACAATGTTGTTAAAGGTAACCTGACCCCTAAAAGTGAGCCCCCAGTCTTTTAAGAGCAGTCCCTGCACCATCCTAATCTTTCTAGACATCCCTTTGTCTTACAAATAACAACTTCTAAACTTTACAAATAATTTTGTTACCTGCACCACTGCGGCTTTTCTAAGCTTGAGAAGTCACATAGGGCGTTCCCTGTGGCTTTGCCTTGCCGCCTGCAATGTAATTATGCACGCCCCTATGGGTGTGCTAAACAATAGTGCCTCCTCGTTATTGTAGATAGGCGGTATAGCCGCTATGACGATACTTGCATCATACCTGGCTATACTGACATCGGTACACCCATTTGGGTGTATTGAGGACCTCGTGAATGTGCATCGTGAAGTCGGCAGTACACCCATTGGGTGTACTGACGTCAGTATAACCGGATATGATAGAATTCAGAACATGCGGTTCTATAGTAGAGTTCAGGGATAATACGGGATACTTTAATCTTAATCTCCGTAACTTTATTAATAAAAAGCTCCAGACCACAACGCGTTGACGTACAGACGTCTTCCTCAAGCGGATGAGGAGCTATTAATAACAGACCATTATATACATACATATCCTATAACCGGATATGACTTGATTAGGCGGTATAGCTGCTTTGACGCTATTTAGCATGCCCATAGGGGCGTGCATAATTACATTGCAGGCGGTGAGGCAAAGCCACAGGGAACGCCCTGTTTGACTTCTCAAGCTCGGAGGAAGCCGCAGTGCTGCAGGTAAATAAAAATAACTTACAAATAACTATTTGTAAAGTTTATAAGACAAAGGGATGTCTAGAGATTAGGATGGTGCAGGGACTGCTCGCAAAAGGCTGGGGGCTCACTTTTAGGGGTCAGGTTCCCTTTAAGATATCGCCATCTATCTCATGGGCGCGTGGTCGTTGTGACATCTCACCAGCGATGACAAAAATGTTCCAAGTTTAGATATAGTGGACGACGCACCAACGATGTGGAGAGCAGCTATCGTTCTCACAACCCAACAAATGATTCTTGTTCACTGGTGTGAATAGGAGAAGTCGTTAACTACATCATTATCGTGGTGCCACACACAATGAAGCAGTGGGTTGGTTGATCGAGGATAGTCTGATTTGAGAACATGTTCTCATCTGCGATCAACAATCCAATGATTTATCGTAGTCGTATCTGTTACGCAACGACGTCCTAACTATGTTTAAACTACTCCAAACCTGTGATGTTTGCGCAATATCGTTCACTATATCTCGTACCATGTAACTGGGCCTATAGTCCCACTGTCTCAATGTTGGTCTGACATCTGCCTATGTAAGGCCAGGGTCACCCATACCATCTGGCTTTGCCGTAAATCTGTTTTTGGGAGCATTTTGGACTTTTTTTTTTTTTTTTTATTCTTTCAAAGTCTGACATCGCATATGCGTTAACGTGTGCATTTTCTTTTTCGCTCCATTGGGAGACCCAGACATTGGGTGTATAGTTTCCGCCTCCGGAGGACACACAAAGTACTACACTTAAAACAAAGTGTAGCCCCTCCCCTACTGCCTATACACCCCCTTCAGGAGAAATCCCTTTAGTTCTTAGCTTTGTGTTGAAGGAGGCACACTCTGCACTCATCCACTCTCACTTTAGTCAGACACACTCTCCCTGGAGAGTGTCGGATGGAAGAAAAGTGGATCCATAGGATCTCCAGCATGTCTCCTTCCTCACCCTCGCAAGACAAAAAGGGGGGAGGGGGTGTGAGCGCATGTGAAGAAAGTTTTTGAAGTGGATTTAGGCCCAGGGTTGTGTGGCCACTCACCAGAGGTGGTTGTGCAACCCTGCACAACTGCAGTCTTACGCCTGTGAATCCACCTCCGCTTGGAGGTATAGTGGAGGCACCGAAATTTGCTCCGGGAGCTCCAGCTCCTGCTGCGGTCACGTGACCGGATTGATGTCACCACAGGTCCTTCAACGGTGACCATGTTGTATTGCTAGGTCATGGAGCTCAGGATCTAGGATTAATGGTATCTCTTGTCCAGAGCTGCTCTTGCCAGGTGTGCACAAGTGCAAGAAGCTGAGAGTAAAAAAAATCCCTGGTCTGTGGAGCGCTAGGACTTGAGATAAAATGGCACTAGGGTTATTTTTAGAAAATTATTTCTTTATTAACCTCTTACAGGCCACTACGCGTTTCTACAGCAAAGCGCTGCCTTAATCAGTTGCTTCACCTGATGAAGGCAGCGCTTTGCTGCAGAAACGTGTAGTGGCCTGTAAGAGGTTAATAAAGAAATAATTTTCTAAAAATAACCCTAGTGCCATTTTATCTCGAGTCCTAGTGCTCCACAGACCAGGGATTTTTTTACTCTCTTCCTCACCCTCGGGCAGAGGCGGTTGAGGTACCCATGGGGTAAAAACGGGCTGGAGCCCTCATGCTGTTTTTTCCTTCTCCATCCCTTTGGGGCTCTGGAGAAGTGGGATCTTCAAGGGCTTCCATGAATTCTGGAGCTCTAACTCCATCCACAGCTCCTCATGGATCTGCTGGCCAGAGTTGTTACCCTCAGGGACCGGGCCCTGCACCTATAAGGTACTCTGTGTGGGGGTACGCTGCAGCTGCAGTCTGACCTCCGGTTCCGTTTACCTGGGGGTATTCACTGTGCGGGGTATCCTGGGCTCCTCAGTCTCCTAGTCCTGGCCATGCTGCGGAATCTCAGTTTTTTTCCGGCTCTCCGCTGTTCCCCGCTCCTGACGCCAGGCGACCACAATGATTTAGGCCCCGGCTTGCCGCGGCCTACTTTCGGCCCTGTATTTGGGCTCTGTGGTGGATTTCCTGCCCCCTCATGAGGCGAGGAGGTAGCCTGGTCCCCGGCACTAGGAAGAGGAGGCACCCTTCACTCAGAATACGCTCCCTCCAGCTTTTTCCTGACAGGCATCTGGGGCTCCGGGGGCTCATTAGACCCTTATACTCCGGATCGCGGGAGTTCCAGATCTGGACCTCCTGCGGGCCCCAGCGCGTCAGGACTTGGGCGTTGTAGCGGAGTCCGGGTGTTTTTGTGCACTCGCCCGGACCTCCGCGCCAGCCCCGCGCCTTTCGCAGCATGGGGTTTCTAATTTAGGTCGCGGCTTTGGCCTGTTGGGAAGCCGCCGCCTATTGCCCGCCCCGCCTTTCCGGATGACGCGGTTCGCGTCATATAGGGGGTGGACCGGACACACATCGGGGGCGGGACAGTTGTTCTTGCCGCCTCTCGCTCTGAGGGCTGCTGCGCGCCATTTTTTCTGGACTGGACCGCCCTCCCCATAGGCAGTGGCGGCCACTTTCAGGAGGGCACTCGGGGCACCGTTTTTAGAGTCTGGAGATGCAGTGCATATTCCTACATGACAGGAGACCCTACAGTAGTAGTAGTCCCCCCGGTTCCCCTGACTCTAGCAGCTGCCCTTTAGCGCCTCATCCTCTCCTGGGGCATAAACCCCAGAAATAGTATGGGGGTATCCCCTCTCCTTCTGGCGCTGCCATATCACAGCCCCCAAACGGTCGCAGAGAGTCCCCTCTGCCTCCTCTCATTTCACCGAGACCCATACAGTGGGATCTCGGTTTGATAGGGAGGAGGATCAGCTAAATTTTGTAGGTCTCTAGTCTTGACCTCTGGGAACAATCCCTTAGTGGATTGATTTGGTCCCTTCCGGTAAATCCGTGCTGGACCTCACTGCTCTCCCCTCCCCATCGGAGGCAGAGCTCTCGGAGGAACTGTCTCAGTCTCTTCCTCCGTCCAGGACACACGAGTTGTTCTTTTTGATCTCTCTACCTTCGGAACATCTAGGCAGACGTCCAGGGCTTGCCCTGATAAACGTTTCTCTAGGAAACGGATAATGTCTCGTTATCCTTTCCCCCCAGAGGTTGTTCAGGCTGGTTCGGTCTCACCTAGGGTGGACCCACATGTCCCTAGACTGTCTGCCAATACTGTCGTGTCAGTTACAGATGGCTCCTTCTTAAAGGACTCCACTGACCACCAAATTGAGCTCCTGCAATGGTCATTGTACGGAGCTACAGGAGCCTCGTTAGCCTCTGCTTTCGCGGCAGTGTGGGCTTTGCCTGCTTGGCGGAGCTCATCGTAGTAGCTCAGGATACTCCTGAGGTGACTACCTTATCTCTCTGACCTCCACATTCGCAGAATTTGCAGGACGGCGGTCATAGGGTCTGCTAGCTGTACCGCCAGTTGCTCGCAGCCCACAGAATGTTGGGGCTGCGGGATTGGAAGGCTGACGCCACTTCCAAGGGGGGGATCTCCCGTTCTCGGGGAACAGGTTTTTTGGGGCTAAGGGACTCTTCCACCTCCTTGCCTCAAAGGGGCAGAAGTCTGGACAGCATCAAGGGCGTGCCAGATTTCGGGCCTTTCGTCCCTCTTCATGCCCTCCCCCTCTTCGTCTGTTCAGTCTAGGATCATACGGACAGGTCGGTCTATGTCAGTCAAAGCCTCTGCCTCCCAGGCAGCCTCCGCTCCCAGCAGCATTCTCTGTCGGTGGCAGGCTCTCTCCGGTTTTGAGTCATCTGGCGCTGCCATATCAAAGACCGGTGGGTGGTAAACGTCTTTCCCCTTGGCTACAGGATAGAACCATCCTCGCGTCCTCCGACTCTCTTCTGTCTCTCCTCGTTACAGCCAGCTAGGGCTTCGGCCTTTCATCTCTGGACGCCCTGTAACAGGACGGGGTCGTGATTTAGGTTCCTGACGTGGAACTCCTCCTGGGGTTCTATTCGAATCTCTTCACAGCTTCTAAGAAGAACAGTTTGGTAGGGCCAGTTTTAGCCGGCTCGTGAGAGGCAAGACTTTCAGGATAACATCATTTCGGCACATGATTGCCTCACTATGGCAGGGGCACTTCCTAGTCTTAGGGGATATCCAGGATGCCCATCTGCTTGTCCCCATTGCTCCCGCTCATCAGCGTCGGCTGAGGTTCGCGGTGGGGGAAGGGGCGCTTTCAGTTTGTGACTCTGCCCTTCGGCCTGGCCTCGGCTCTGAGAGTCTTCTCCAAGATGATGGCAGCGAGGGGGGCCGTACTGCATTTCAGAGCCACGAAGTAACCCCATGCTTGGACGACCTGCTTGTCAGAGCTCTCTCTGGAGCAGTATCATCTGAGTCTTTCGATAAACTCCCGACGCTTGGCAGCGGTTCGGATGGCTGGTCGACGTGCCGAAGCCCTTTCTTCTTCCTGCACAGACGCTAACGTATCTGGGCATGGGCTTTCCCTCCGGCTCTGGTCATGCTGACTTTCAGCAAGCAGATGTCTATTTCAGAGAAAGTCAAATTCCTTCTTTAATCGGGTTCTGTCTATCAGACGTCTGATGCACATTCTGGGAAAGATGGTAGCTGCCATACGAGCAGTACAGTTTGCGCAATTGCACCTGCGTCCTCTGCAATTGCAGATCCTCCAAGGTGGGGACAAGACTCCATCATCTGTCGACAGGCGCATCTCGCTGTCTCCGTCAACGAGGGATCGCGCTGCTGGTGGCTGCTGGCCATGTCGCTGCCACGAGGGAGATGCCTTCTGCCCCCCTCTTTGTTAGCAGTGACCACGGACGCCAGCCTCCGGTTGGGGCGCCGTGTTTCCCCAACACAGGCATCTATGCTCCTGGGCGGAGCAGGAATCCATTCTACTGATCTACGTCATGCAAATTCGGGCCATTTACTTGGCTTCACTGGCTTTTTGGAAGATTCCTGGTGGGGAATCATATTCGGATGCAGTCCATCTATGCGACCGCGGTCGCTTATATTGATCATCAGGGAGGCTCTCTAAGTTCTCAGCCAGTGTCTGAGGTCCACTAAATCCTTCAGCGGGTCGTGGACAACGACTCGTCCTTCTCGGCGGTAAACCGCCCAGGGGTGGACAATTGGAGGGCCGACTACCTACGTCGGCAAGGTATGGACGCGGGCGAATGGGCACTCCACCCTGATGCCTTTCTGCGCACCTGCGACAGGGGAGGAACTCCGGACGTGGATCTGATCTCTCGGTGGAACCACTAGGTTCCGGTTTTCATGTCTCGCTCTCGAGACCGCAAGGATGTGGAGGCTGACGCTCTGGTCCAGGACTGGTCCCAGTTTCGCCTCCCCTGCGTGTTTCCTCCATTGCCTCTGTTGCCCAGGGTTCTACGGAAACTCAAAACGTAATGTCGACAAGCCCTGCTCATCGCCCCAAACTGGCCCAGAAGGGTCTGGTATCCTGACCTGTTTCAGCTCTCGGCGGGGGATCCGTGGAAGCTCCCGACCCGGCCAGACCTCTTGTTAAAAGGTCCGTTCTTTCGTCACAATTCTGCGGTCCTCAGCCTGACTTTATGGCACTTGAAGACTGGTTCCTGTCACCTTCTGGCTTTTCTTCTGAAATCGCCGCAGCCATGAGACGAGCCAGAAAACCTGCATAGGCAAAGATTTACAGAGGAGTCTGAAAGATCTTCCTTTCCTGGTGCCGTCTCAACGAAAAGACTCCTTGACCTTTCTCTTTTCCAACCCTTCTTGTCTTCCTTCAATCAGGGTTACGTAAGGGCTTGGCCCTCAGCTCCCTCAAAGGACAGATCTCTGTACTTTCGGTGCTGTTCAACAAACGTCTGGCTAACCTTCCTCAGGTGACGACGTTTGTGCAAGGGGAAAATCACATCGTTCTCCCCTACAGACGTCCTTTGGATCCCTGGGACCTTAATCTGGTCCTTGCGGCATTACAAAAGCCGCCTTTCGATTCTCTGAGGGAGACTCCTCTCTCCAAGTCTCTCTAAGAAAGTTGCTTTGCTTCTGACCATTACCTCTCTGCGGAGAGTTTCAGGACTGGCAGCCCTGTCTTGCAAATATCCATGCCTAGTGTTTCACCAGGATAATGTGGTGCTCTGGCCTCTGGCAGAGGGCTTACCCAAGGTGCTTTCTCTGTTTCACCTGAACCAAGACATTGTCCTGCCGTCCTTTTGTCCTAATACTGTTCACCAGTATGAGAAGTATTTCCATACTTGGCACCTGGGCAGGGCTGTCAGGATTTATGTTTCCTGCACGACTCCTTTTCGCTGCTCGCATGCCTTGTCCGTCCTTACGCCCGTCCTTGGCCTGGTGGACCTAGGCTCCTATTCTGGAGGCCTACTTTGTCTCCGGTTCGCCTTTACCTGCTGGGATTAGGGCGCATTCCACAAGAGCTGTGGGTGTCTCGTGGGCTTTGCGTCATCAGGCCACGGCACAAGGTGTGTCAGGCGGCCACTTGGTCTAGCCTACACACATTCACGAAACATTCAGATTCATGCGTATGCTACTGCAGACGCTAATGTGGGCAGATGGATCCTTCAGGCGGTGGTCGCTCACCTATTATTGTCTCTGCCATGCTTGGGTCTTTTCCCACCCAGGGATAGCTTTTGGACATCCCAATGTCTGGGTCTCCCAATGGAGCGAAAAAGAGAATTTTGTTTACTTACCGTAAATTCTTTTTCTTCTAGCTCCTAATTGGGAGACCCAGCACCCACCCTGTTGCCTTTTGGGCTTTATTTTCCTTTTAAGTGGCTGGTGTTATTCATGTTGCTTTTATGGCCCTGTTGGTGACTCTTCATATCTGGACCTTTCGGTCTTGTTGTGGGTTTATCCTCCTTCCTGCTTGTGCACCGAACTGAAGGGATTTCTCCTGAAGGGGGTGTATAGGCAGAAGGGGAGGGGCTACACTTTTTGTTTTAATGTAGTACTTTGTGTGTCCTTCGGAGGCGGAAGCTATACACCCAATGTCTGGGTCTCCCAATTAGGAGCTAGAAGAAAAAGAATTTACGGTAGTAAACAAAATTCTCTTTTTTTGTGCAGCATCCCAAGAAACTCTATTTATTTATTTTATTTTTTAACACTGGGCTCTTTGTGAGATGCATGCGTTAATGCATGGTATATATAGGCACCATGCATTCGTTTTTTTTTTTTTTGTTTTTTTTTTTTTTTCCCCCCCCAAAAAACACATGCGTTAAGTCCCAAAAATAAGTGTCCCCTGAGGTCCTGGACTTAACACCCTTAGAATAACAGATCCGTTTTTCTAAGGGCTTAAAAAAGCGGATGGGCATGTGACCCTGGCCTTAGGCAAGCAGAGTAGATTTATTCCAGTTAATTTGCAGTCCAGATAGACGTTCAATGAGCCTCACGGCCCTGCTCAGTCTGTCGGATTTTCTAAGAATAGCAGGATGTCATCCGCATAGAGTGCAACTTTCTCTTCAATCTGCCTGTACCTAAATCCCATCGCTTCCTTTGCACCCCTTGTTTTTGGCAGCCAACGTCTCCATTACCAATGCGAACATAAGAGGGGACAGTGGACACCCCTGTCTTATTTCCCTACAGAGTTTTATGGCTTGAGATAATACTCCACCCTAACTCTTGCTGACAGTCGGGTGTACAGCAGCCGCACCCACAAGAGAAATTGCAGACCAAATCCTTTTTTTTTTTTTTTTTTTTTTTCTTTTCTTTTTCCGCTGAAAGAACCCGTCTGCCAAAGATCACATCAGTAGAAAGGTCCTGTTACACGGTATGACATCAATAACAATGTCACTGGTTAGGAGTCGTTCCAGCGACATCGTTAGGTCGTCGTTGCCTTGAAGATTGCAGGTTTGAAAACATGTTCTCAAACCACACGATCAATGATCAGCCAACCTGCTATATCGTTGTGTATGAAATTGAGAACTGTCGTTAACAACTTCGCCCATTCACAGCAATTAGCAGGTATCGTTTGCTGGGTTGTGCGAACAATACCTGCTCACTACTTCGTTGGTGCATCGTCCACGATATCTACATGAGTGACATCTCGCCAACTATGTCAAAACTATGACTGAAACGACAGCGCCCAAGAGATCAGTGCCGACCTTGTTCCAATGTTATGCCGTGTAACGGTACCAGAAGAAAGCTCAAGTCTGTAATGCTTGAAAAAAAGTAGAGGGAGGAGACCATAGAGTAGCCTTACAGAATAATTCTAAAGGGACATCAGTCTTCTCTGCCCAGGACGCTGCAACTGCCCTGTAGAATGTACGGTGATACTCTCTGGGACCTGCACCTGGCTAGCAGAATAAGCTAAGGCTATAGCTTCCCGAAGCCATCTAGCCAAGGTACCCTTAGAGACCCCCTGAAAACACAAATCGGTTCTGAACCTTTCTCCATTCTTTGGATCTGTCCAAGTAAGTAAGCAATCTCCTCCTGACCTCTAAGGTGTGTAAAACATCCTCCTTCTGATTAGACGGATGGTTACAAAAGGAAAGGAGCACAAGCTCCTGTACCCTGTGGAAATGTTTAGCCACCTTTAGGAATAGGAAAGGTCCAGGTAGAGAATGACCCTATCCTGCAAAAATTAAGTATAAGGCCCCACTACAGACAAGGCCAGCAGGTCGCTAAGCCGACTGGCCGACGCCAAAAGCCACCAACAGGACCACCTTCAGAGTAAGGACCTTAGGCGAAGCTGAATACAAAGGCTCATAGGGAGGTTTGGTTAAAGCCTCCAGCACTAAATTAAGATCCCACGGAGGTGTTTTCAGACAAGGGACTGGAGAGGCTCGTGTGCAGGACTGGAGAAAATCGTGAAACCCAAGATGACCCCGCTAAGTTACAATGGTAGACTGTGAGCCCTCGTGGACAGGGTCCCTGCCCCTCCTGTACCTGTACGTCCTGATCGCCTAGATTTAGTGTACTTGTTCTTGTCTCCCTCATCCTCATGTAAAGCGCCATGGAACCCAATGGCGCTATATAAATAAATAATAATAATAATAATAATAAAATACAGGGCTCCCAGGGCCGAGACCGGGAGTTTTAGGGTATTGACTGAGAGACCCAGCTCCCACACTCTCTGGAGGAACACCTCGATTGCTGCCCATGGAGCTTCCCCTCTCAGGGCTTGCCTCAGAAGGACAAAGTTTTTCCATACTTTACCATAAATTTTAGTGGTAACTGGCTTTCTACTGGACATCAGGGTGCGAATTAGACCAGCAGAGAACTCTATGCGACAGGAGCCACTGTACAAGTTCCATGCCGTCAATCAGAGACCTGAGACGTGTGGATGATGGACCGGCCCCTGGGAGAGGAGAGACTGGAAGATCGGGTGAGTCTAGGGATCCGTCAGCGACATTTGACTGCGCCAAATAACCAAGCCCCCTAGGCTAGTAGGGTGCTATCATGATCCTGGCTCTGTCCCCCCTGAGGCTGAGAAAAACTTCCCACATCTGTGATGCCTGGCCCTCTCCATCCTCCCTCAGGGATCCTGGGTTGCAGGTGCTGCTGCCAACAACTGACCCATAGCCCTCCCCATTCTCCCATAGCAGGGACCATGGGTTGCAAGAGCCAGCACCAGGAAAGGCTACTCTGCTCTCCCCATCCTCCCTGGGTTAAGATGCCTGCAGAGCAGATCAGGTAAAGATACAGCACGGGGCTGGAAGCTCCCCTCTGCATCAGGTGTGATACAGTGCAGAGGGTTCCCCAAACACAGTGGTAAACACCGCACGCAGATCCCTGCACGTGTCCCCCTCACCGGCGCTGCATTTTCCCCGGGGCCGTTATTACTCTAGGCTCCGGCCTGTTTTTCTGTGCGGTTTTGACTGCCCCCAGGTGACGTCGCTTGCAGCGGGGAGGCGTTCCGGCTGCTTGCCAGAAGGGGCGGTCCCGCATGTTTTTGGCGCTTCTTGCGAGACCTTACTGCGCGCCCTCTCTGCGGCCCTCCCACTCGTCCACATGTGCAGCTTACATCGCCGGCTTGTCTCTTGCACGGCACAGTCATGTTCTACACCAGGCAGCGCTTTGGATCCCCAGCGCTTTCTCATCTCTGTACAGTGGGGCACCAGACCACTGGGCACAAGACTCCACTGGAGACTGGACCCTAGGTCTGGGGTAAGGAGCTCAGCAGATCCTGCTCTGCTGCAGCTCATTCTCTTGTCCCTTCATCTTCTCCCTGTCTCAGTATGTCTCAGTGCCCCATAGTGACTAATTTTTTTTTTTTTTTGCACACTCCGCCCATACAATCATGCAGAGCTCAAAGACCTACAATGTCTCGAATGCCTCTTGCAATACATGCCGTTCTCAGCTGCCTAGCGGACATGCTGATCTGCACTGCCAAACTAGTGATCCCAGGAGCCCTCTGCCGACACACCACCCTGCGTCCCTAACCCACCTGACTGGGCTCTGTTCCTAACGCAATCCATGGCTCAGTCAATGTCACAATCCATGGACAAGCTCTCTGCTACCCTGGTCCAGGCCCTGCAGAGCCATCCCATGCCCTGCACCTCCAGCCAGCGTCACATTTTGACAATCCAGCACACGAGAGCACACCAGATAGGCAGGCCACGAGACAGACAACAATCTGTGGCTGGAACAGCGTGAGAGAGACCTCATGGGAGCGCTTTTCCTGCGTCCTCGCAGGGTTTCCATGCCTCCCTTGTCAGGAATTTGGACCCTGCCTCACCCCTGTCTGACGCATTCCACGATCCTGACCCAGTCATATCTTTTGACTTGGATACTCCTGACACGCAGGCCATGGTCAAAGACTTGATCACAGCTGTCAACCAGACACTTAAGGTCGACAAGCCCACATGTGAGGCCCCCGACCATGCTGTGTCTTTCAAAAGTGTAAAAAATTGCAAAGCCATCTAGGCTCTCTACCCTTTTTTCCCCTGCCTTAGGCCAGCACTGCAAGTCGATCCCCCCCCCAGTTTCCTGTTTAGCCGCAAGGACCTTACTTTCTCTGCCTGATGGGTCCTCCATTGAGGATCCAACCGACAGGCAGGTTAAACTGGCTTGCTCAGTTTTCGAGGCAAGTGGTTCATCCCTCTCGCCCTCCTTTGCTTCCGTGTGGATTGCTAAGGCGATCATGATCTGGGTGGATACCCTACATTCCTCCCTGCGGGATAGCAGACTTCCTTCTGAGTTAACGGACCTGGCGGCCCAGATCTCAGTAGCCAGGGAATATCTTATTCATGCATCCCTGGATTCAGCTAATTGCGCAGCTGTTGCAGCCTCAAATGCCATTACCATTCACAGGGTGCTCTCTGGCTCTGAGAGTGGAGAGCGGATTCCGCTTCAAATTAATCACTGACTAGTCTTCCTTACTTCAGCGGCTAACTCTTTGGTGAGCAGCTAGATAAACTAATTTCAGACACTACTGGAGGGAAGAGTACCTCACCTCCGCAGCATAGGCCGGGATGCGATTTTGTCTGACGTCGACAGATGCGTTTTCGCTCCTTTCAGAACTTGTTTGGCTTGTATACAATTATTTCACTAAAAATAAATGAAAAAAAGAATCATTATGAGCACTGCGCACAATTATTAATTCATATTTTGTAGATATTATGTATTCGGCACTAACTATGAGAATGGAATTTATCCACATGCAGTCAAGGTTTTTAATTATAAAAATACACACAATAATCACACGAAATAACCAATTTATCACTTTGTGGATTACAATGAAGTGGAAATAATTAATGTAACATATTTTTAGTTTTATTTAATTATTTATTTAATTTGCTATAAGAAGAAGCTAGTTCCAAACAACATAGGATATTGATACAATGAGACCAAAATAAATGACCATGATCAAAATTCTGAGTTCATATACTATTGATAAGAGATGAGTTCTGTTATGGTGTAGTGGCTTGATCACAGGATATATGATACCTAAGAGCAGATAATGATTGGTTCGAATCACTATGACTTTTTGTTCCAAGATTGGGTTTTATCATGTTTTATTTTCATTAAAGGTTTTATAATATATTAAATTATTTTATATATATATTATATTATATCAATATATGAATATGAATTTTATTTGATAAATATACATGTTTTCTCCATTCACCTTCCACGACAGCATTGGAGGATGTTGTCCACGCCCTATTGGGGGACAGGAACTCAGAGAGGTTAAAAGCCCCTCCCCTTCCTCTGCACTCCAGTGTCTTCCTGTTCCCCTTGGGGCATGGAGAGGTTCCAGTGCTGTCAGGCCGGCAGAGGCAGCATTGGGGTGTACTTGCAGCCGGGCCAGGGATGGACGTCGGGGGCGGCCTCCTCCTCCTTCTCGGGGCTCCCGTGGTGGGACCATCCGGCTTTCCTGCGTCCTACGGGGCAAAGCAGGCCGTGTATTGCAGCGCCGGAGGCCTGTTCAGCTCTCTGGCGTCTCCCTCCTCCAGCTGCGGTCCCTGGGGCATGCATCAGAGGTTCCTGGATGGCACTTCCTGTTTGGGCGGTGGCTCCTGTACAGACTGGGCGAGGCTCCAGGGAACCCAGCAGGCCTATCGCGCGCTACTGCCTGCGGCCGGTGACCAGGAGGAGGGAGGGAACAGGTGTCCCTCGTTGGGGGCACGGTACTTCTGGACAAGTACCCGCCGGAAGCTACACCCAGGTAAGGCTGATCCCTGAAACATGGAGGGTGATAGGCTTCCACCTCTGCTTCTGCAGAGCCCAGCGTTCCCCCAGCTCATGTAAGTGTTTCTTGGGGTGGTCACAAGGGGTAGAGTTATTTAGGCCCTGCACTCCTACTGGGACCCCCTTCTCTTCCCTTTTTTTCTATAGGGAGACCAGGGCCACCTGTGAAAGGGAGCAAAAACCCGTCCAGGAATTTTTGGCTGCGGCACAAACTTCCCTCTCCTACAAAAAGGTGTCGGCCATGACTGACAGTGTTGTCAGGATGGACTCCCCATCCCTGCTTGAGGAGCCCAATCCATTAGGGAAGAGGTGCAGGCTGCTATCTCGGCACTGCCGGTTTTTGCTGCAGCTTCCAGGCCTTCCCCTCTGTAAGAGTGGAAGCTCCAGGATTGTGACTCTGTGGACCTCATGGAGGCTGGCCAGAGCTCAGCATCAGAGGACGGCGATAATATTGCCTCTGTTGCCTCTGTCCAGACACGAGAATCTGGACACTACTATTTTTCCACGGAGTCCATGGGTGAATTGGTGGACACTGTCCACAGTACCATGGGAGTAGAGGTGGTGGAACCCCCTTCTTCTGTGCAGGACTAAATGTTCAGAGGCCTAAAGTCTAAGCGGCAGTTGGGCTTCCCTGTCCATGAGGTCATCCGGGTTCTCATCCGCCGGGAGTGGGAGTCTTCAAAACATCGTCTGCTCACCCCATCCGAGTGGTCTGGAGGGTGATGACTTTGTCTGGGAGGTCCCGAAGGTGGACATCCAGGTGGCCGAGGTAGCATATAAGACCGCGTTGCCTTTTGAAGATTCCTCCCAGTTGAAGGACCACCTCGATCGTAAGATGGAGAGTGTCCTCAAAAACTCCTGGGAGGCTGCAGCTATGTCTTTAAAGGTGAACATTTCCTCTACATGTGTGGGGCTGCTCTTGCAGCAACCATGTAACAGTTACTCACCTGCACCATGCCTCATGTACCCAGCCGTGGCTGTGGGTTCAATCCTAAGCTTTACATCATCCAAGGCATTATGTATAGGTGACACATGATGGCTGCAGGCTATCCCCCTTGCAGGCCCCGTGCTCTGGTAACTGTGGGCCACTAGCCGTGGGGCGAGGCTTTTAACCAAGTTTCTCTTTAAGTGGATCACCCAGCTGGAAGAATTCCTCCTGCAGGGTACTCCCAGGGAGGAGCTTTGGACTCCATTCCACTTCTGAGATGTGCTACGGGCTTCCTGACCAATGCCTCTGCTGAGTCGATCCGCATTGGTGCCAGGTGCGCAGTGTTGGCTAACACAGCTCACAGGGCAGTGTGGCTTACTTTGTGGAATAAGTAGGTCACGTCTAAGCTCCAGCTGTGTGGCCTCCCCTTTCAAAGGTTTTTTTGTCTTTGGTCCGGCATTGGATGACATCCTGGGAAAGGTGTCAGACCGGAATATGTGTCTCCCGGAACAGAAGCCCTTTCGGAGGCAGTCCTTTCGGCCTGAGCACAGCCAACCCTCCCAGCCTAAAGGGAAGGGTAAGTCTGGTTGCTGGGCATTCCAGAAAGGGGCCAAGACCCGTAATATCTTGCTTCCCCAGCAGCGGCATCACCAGCCGCCCCCTAAACAATGCCGCCTTCCCCATTTCGGGGCAGCTCCTGCGGTTTCTGCCACAGTGGCAAGCAATCTCCTCATGCCCTTGGATCCTCTCGACCATTTGGGAGGGTCTGCACTTGGGATTCGAGAGCCAGCCCCTCCGTGTCTTCGAGTCCCCTCGCTTCCTCAGAGGGACTCTCGCACATTTTTTCTTGTCGGGTCTGCGAGACATATTGGATTCGGGTGTGGGGTCCCCGGTTCCTCCTGGAGAGGAGGGCCAGGGGCGTTACTCCAGGTTGTTTGTGGACCTCCAGAACGCGTATTATCATGTCCCCTTTCACCCGACCCACAAGCGCTTTCTGCGATTCGTGATCTCCGGGGCAGGCGGGACGGTCCATTATTGGTTTAATGTGCTGCCCTTCGGGGTTTCGTAGGCCCCCAGAGTTTACCAAACTCATGGTGGAAGTGATCGCATTCATCCAGACCCAGGGGATATGTGTGCTTCCCTATTTAAACGACATGTTGGTGCTTGCTCCTTCGGCAGTGATTCTGCGCACACTGGTCTCCAAAACGTTGGAGATTCTTCAGTCCCTGGGGTGGGTGCCCAATCTTGGGGAATCGGAACGGGTGGCGGCAACCCATCGTCAATTTTTGGGAGTCTTGCTGGCCTCCTCCAAACAGGCCTTGTTCCTTCCTGCGGCACATCAGCTTCTGCGCTGCGTGCATCTGACCTGCTTCCGGGCAAGGAGGTCGCCCTCCTTGCGGGAAGCAATATCCCTGTTAGAGGCCATGACGGCCTGCATTTGGTCGGTAGCATGGGCTCCGGCTCCTTCCAGTCTGCTCCGGGAACACATACTTAGTTCCTGGGTCAGACGTCAGGATTCCTTAAACTCGCGGGTCCGGAACCCGGGGCGGATGGTCACCTTGCTTTCCTGGATGAATCCCGGACACCTTAGGACGAGGGTGGCCTGGCTGCAGGCTCCTGTGACCTCTGTTCCCACTTCTGCCAGCAGTTCCGGTTGGAGCGCGATGGTGGATCGCACACAGTTCCAGTGGATTTGGAGTCGCTCGGTCAGTCGCCAGTCTTCAAACTTCCGGGAACTTCTGCCAGTGGAAGAAGCGCTTCATGCGCAGCTCACATTTTCCGAGGTCATCATGTCAAGATCCTGTCGGACGCCGTTACTACGGTTGCCTTCTTGCGGCACCAAGGTAGTACTCGAGGCTTACACTTGCAGGGGCTGGCAAGACTGATCTTTTCGTGGGCAGCACGCCATCTTGTCTCCTCCTCGGCAGTTCATCTGAAGGGAATGGCCAATGTACAGGCAGATTTCTTGAGCCGCACGTAGGTCCACCCAGGAGAATGGTGCCTCCATCCGGATGTATTTCGCTCTCTTACGGACAGGTGAGGTCCCTTCGATCGACCTGTTCGCTTCGGGCTCGAATACAAAGGTGCCGCCCTTTTTCTCCCTGAATGGGTCAGACCATCCTCGGGGGCTGGACGCCTTTGCCCTTCCCTGGGCCTTCCGTTTGGTGTATGCATTTCCTCCAATCCCACTACTTCCCAAGGCGTTGGGGACTGATTAGGTTGCCCCTCTGTCTCGACCTTCTGTCCCAGGGTCCTCTTTCACCCAGGCCTTCAGTGGCTCTATCTGGCGGCCTGGCTGTTGCGGCCGGGATCCTGAGGACCAAGGGTCTCTCCCAGGCAGTGATCCGCACGCTTCAGCAGGGCTGGCAGCCTATGTCGCACGCTATTTACGGGAGGGCTGGAATCTGTTCCTGTCCTGGTGTACTCCTTCCATCCCGGCAATGCATCATCCTAATGTGGCCCAACTCTTGGGTTTTTGCAGCGTGGCTTTGATTTGGGGCTTCGGCCGAGCACTCTTTAAGTCCAGGTGTCGGCACTTGGGGCAGTTTTGCCCAGGATCTTAATTCCCATTAATGACTCAAGCGGTTTTTTACTTCTGCTTGGGGGCGGCATCCCCGTTCGGCCTTTTGTCCCTCCCTGGGATTTGAAGATTGTTCTCCACGGGTTTTCTCGCAGTCCCTTTGCACCCTTGTTGGCTGCATCCCTTACGTCTCTCACAAGGTGGCATTTTTAGTGGCCAACACTTCGGCTCCAGAGTTGGAGAACTGCAGGCACTCTGTCCGGGCTCCGTGCCTGTCCGTTGTTCGCATTACGCTTCGGTTGCATTTATCTTTTCTTCCGAAAGTTGTGTCTGCTTTCCATCAGTCCCAGGATGTGGTTCTGCCTTCATTTGGTCAATCTCCTGCTAATGCGGCTGAGGCCGTGTTTCACTCCTTCGATGTTCATTTGACTGTCCTCCACTACCTTCGAGAGACTGCTTCCTGGAGGTTAGATCAGAACCTGTTTTGTTCAGCATTTTGGGAAAAATACAGGGAAGATGACTTCCTAGGCTACCATCACTTCCTGGATCACAAAGATGATCTGTGAGGCCTACGTCGCTCCGGTCCTTGCTCCTCCGGTGGGGTTGAAGGCTCCTTCTACTCGGGCTGCTTCTACGTCCTGGGTGGAGCAGGCTGGAGCTTCATCGGAGCTGATTTGCAGAGTGGCTCTCCTCACTTTTTGTCGCCACTATAGGTTAGATCTGTCCTTCAGTCGGGATCTGTCCTTTGGTAGGAAAGTCCTACAGGCAATAGTCCCACCCTGAGGAGTATCGGTGGTATTCCCCCAATGCTGTCGTGGAAGGCGAATGGAGAAAACTGAATTAGTCCTTACCGGTAATTCCTTTTCTTGGAGCCTTCCACGACAGCATCAGTTTCCCCCCCTTGTTGGTGTTTGATTCCAGTTTGTATCAGGTAATCCATGGCTAAGGGTGATCTTGGTAAACACTGGAGTGCGGAGGAAGGGGAGGGGCCTCTCTGTGTTCCTGTCCCCCAATAGGGCGTGGACGACATCCTCCAATGCTGTCGTGGAAGGCTCCAAGAAAAGGAATTACCGGTAAGGACTAATTCAGTTTTTATATCTAATCCTGATGTGTTTTCCATATATTCTACAACAGCCCGAGACATATGTAGAAAAAAATCCTCCTTCTGACGTAATGGCACACTCCTACAGAACGTAATGATCATGTGATATGGGCGAATACGATTTATTCAGTATATATAAATACGATGTAATGTGTCTGTAACCTTATACACTCCCTGATGAAGTAGCATAGCAGGCTCTGAAATGCCTCGGTGGATCCAATAAAGGTATTATAATTTGAAGCCTTTGACTACGTGTTTTCTGTGGCAGCGCGGACCAACAGCACATTGTCCCTGGGAATCTCTGGATTATTGACCACATTGCATGTGGAAGTGTGGGTCCAGCAGCAGCCGCCATTTCTGTGCATATCATACTGGTGGTGTGTCACAACTTGGCAAGGTGAGCAGTGATAATTACGGCTTCAAAGCCACTCCGCTTTTAAACCGATAAGACCCTATCTGCGCTTGCTACTTTTTACAGTGTTACTGAAAGTGTGGAACAAGATGCTGCCTGTGCACATCAAACAGATGACCGTGTATATCGCTTAGGGTGCTTCTAAATTGCGTTCTAGCACACATTCAGTGATCCTGTAGAAGGCTTAATCTAGAAATACTGTAATTGTGCTGGATATTGCTGGAAATAAATCTGTACACCACCATTCCACAACTCCAGTCTTCAAGAAACCCCAACAGGTCTTGTTTTCAGGATTTCACAGGGGGAGTATTACATAGGGGGCTATTCCACCACCTGAGCAATACTAAGAAAACATTACCTGTTGATGTCTCTTGGAGGACTGGAGTTGGGGGAACAACACTTTACAAAGGCCATCACTGAATTTACTGCTATACAGTGACCATAGTGGTAGATGGCAGTCCCACAGAACATATAGATTACAGTTCTGGACGGTGGTGTTTACTTTTCCTCCCTACATCTTCTCTATTTGGGTCAGACAACAACTTCGAGCCACAAGTCATCTACTGAGATGACACATCTGACTTCACAGTTACAGCATTATCTCTATCTATTCCCAACCTGCAGAAACTCTTCATCCTGCTGACAAAAATGAGCCGCTGCTGTGGTACACAAATAGGGCTCCTCTGTCCCACATAATGCCTCCATTGTGTCCCTTACATGTCAATTACTCATTTGTGCCCTCTAGAAAGTAAAATTGACCATATATTAATGCTCTGTGCAAGTGCCCTTGAAGTGTCTACATTTTGCTCCTAGAAAGTAATCATTCCCCTTGTGACAATCAGAAGGTGCACATACCAAGTGTATCTATATTAAATGATTCTCAACTGCCTGTTTAACATTTAAAGGGAACCAAATGTGTAACGTCCTCGCCACCCCCCTGGCTGCAAAACCCGCCTGCAATTTGAAAATTCCCTTATCTCTGGTGACCGTGCTCCTCCATTGAAGTGCGTAAGTCTCGCGAGACTTCACAAAGCTCATGAGATGTCGGCACCATATTCATTGGAGGAGCATGGTCACCTGCTCCAGCAGCTCCACTACGCAGGCGCGAGTGTTCCTGTTACTCACCACGCCAGCCAGAGCAGGGGTGGAAATTTTCAAATTGCAGGGCGGATTTTGCATCCAATGTGGCGGAAAGGACTTTATACATCTGGACCATATAGCATGCCTTCCGGACGCAATAGGAGGCAGCACTGGACAGAATATAAGTTCACATCTCAGGTATAAGGGGCACAGATGGGGTTACAAGAACCCCATTTTAAGCTGGTGGGCACAGTTTAAAATGCCCAAAGGGGGTGACAGGTTCCCCTTAATGTCAGTCCCCCTCCCTCTGGACAATGCCCCTATACCCAGGATAATGCCCCACACCTCCCCTATACACAGTATAATGGGCCCCCATATTCCCCAAAACAATGGTTCACACAACATAAAATGGCCCCACACCAACCGTGTGACTAGTCAGTTGGGCCCCGATGCAATATTTAAAGAAACACTAAAAATATATATTCCAAAAAACCAGGCAGCACTCCTTCAACAGCGAAGTGGACTCTTTATTTCACCTCATGTGATGCAACGTTTCGGAGTGACAACTCCTTTTTCAAGCCTCAATTGCATCGGCTAAGTATATTAAGATTGTGCTGATTCTATATATATATATATATATTATATATATAATGAAAAAAACGGAACAGCACCAGATATTACCAGACTTGTGCAGCGCTTTTTCAACACCGGTCAAGTGTCCATGTAAACAATCCAAAAAAAAGGAAAAAGCAGCACCAAAAAGAAATCAAGTGAACCTTTATTGCCAATGGCGTGGCGACGTTTCGGACCGGAGGTCCTTTCTCAAGCTTGAGTAAGGACCTCCGGTCCGAAACGTCGCCACGCCATTGGCTATAAAGGTTCACTTGATATCTTTTTGGTGCTGCTTTTTCCTTTTTTTTTGGATTGTTTACATGGACACTTGACCTCATGAATCCTTCTGGTAGATTTAAACTTGATCTGACAGTCAAAGGTTGTAATGAGTTTGTATTTACAGACCGTCTGTTTCTGATTTAAAATGGCCTTTTAATATAACAACTTTCATATTGCCAATGTTATGTCCTGGACCACAGAAATATTTGGCTTCAGGTGAATGTTTTTTGTTTTTTTTTTTCTCCTTCACCTTATTGGGGGACACAGAACCGTGGGTGGTATGCTGCTGTCCACTAGGAGGCGACACTAGGCAGAATCTGCAAAAGAGTTAAGTGGCTCCTCCTCTGCAGTATACACCCCCTGGAGCAGGCTGTGCCTCACCAGTTTTAGCTTGGTGTCGTTAGGAGGCACACCTAAATTTTAATTTCTTTAAAATTCTTCACTTTTTGATTTTTTTTTCTTTCAAGAAGGAAGAAAAGTGGGTCCCTGGCGAGACTCCCGGCATGGTCCCTCCTCGGCAGGGCAATGCAAACACATTATGTTGTCCAGTACTGGATTATCCTACAGTAGTATTATGTCCCTGATACCCGCTGCCATACATACAGAGTTTCTCTGTTCAGCGCAAGTGCCACGCCACTCAGGGCCGGCGTTAGGGGGGGCAGACTGGGCAGTTGCCTAGGGCCCCCACTCTCTTAGGGGCCCCCAAAGGAGCTGAACTGAAAATAGCAATAAAACAGTGAAAAAAATGTAAAAATACACATATTTGGTATCGCTGCGTTCGTAAGAATCTAAGCTATCAATATATGAAGTAAATTAATCCAATTGGTAAATGGCGTAATGGGAAAAAAATAAAAACGCCAGAATTATGTTTTTTAGGCCACCACGTTGTTACAATAAAATGCAATAAAAGGCGATCAAAATGTTGTATCTGACTCAAAATGGTATCAGTAAAAATGTCAGCTCAGGGCACATAAAGTAAGCCCTCACATATCTATGTATCTTCAAAAATTAAAACATCATGGGTCTCGGAAAATAAAAAAAAAATATTTTTTTTTTTTACAAATTTCTGGGGTTTTTTTTATGATTGAAATAAAAATGATGTTCAGTATGTTCTTATTCTGACCTAGATAATCAACTTATGAAGTCACTCTTATCATATAACTACGGCCTGTTCCACATCTAAGGTTGGTGTGCGTTTTGCTAAATTTGCCTTTCTAGACGTTTTTACCGCTAAAAACGCATTAAAAACGCTAGCGTTTTTTCCCCCATTGATTTCAATGGGAACGCATGTAAAAACGCATGCAAAAAAAAAACGCATGCATTTTTGCGAACGCAGCACAAAACGTCTTCCCCGATGTTTTGGGCAGAGTTGGCAAAAACGCATGCGTTTTCTGTTTTTCCATTAAAAATGTGTTTCCATTAAAATCAATGGGAACAAAAACGCATGCGTTTTGATGTGTTTTTGCGGTAAAAACGCATGGAAATGCAAATTGAGCAAAATGCAGCAAAGCGTTAGATGTGAAAGTGGCCTGAGCATTTAGGGCCCACTTTAACCTTTTGCCTAGGGCCCCACTTTGCCTAAAACCGGCCCTGATGCCACTACATCGTATAGTTTTTCCTACCACCGTGTCCTATGACTGGAAATGGCCCGATCTGCTACGTTAGCCCGGGTTCAAACCTAGGCCTCACGGTGGGATAGCAAAGTAGTGGAAAGCAGCGAGCTCTTGGAGCTCGCTGTGGCTCAGTTGGTTACCTGTCGGTACCTCTATTACTACACCTAATAGCCAGCCGTTTATACGCATCCGATCAAGGATACAAATGACCACCAGGTTACACAACTGACTGGATCAGTGCTTGCGTCTCAGGGCTTTCAATAGCACTTACATTCTCTTTAGGCTGGGCACCAAAAAGAATTCCTCGTCTGCCGAGCCTAATCTGGCGGCCCAGGCGAATCGGGTCACCACCTCAGCTGACTACAGGATACACGCAGCCCTGGACGCTGCCAATTTGCTCCGCTTTAGCAGCTTCTAGTGCTATTGCCATTAGACGTCCTCTCAGGTTACGTAAAGGGAAGAACGGTTGTTGGCTTCAGGAGCCCCTCTCGGGCCTCCCATACCTCAGAGACACCTGATCAGAAAACTGCTGGACAAGTTCAAGGGAAACATCACTTCCCTCCCCCCAGCGCAATCAGGACGAGCCTCCAACCGCTGCTGGCAAGCCGGATTCCAATCCTTTCGGAATTCTTTGGGTTGGTCACGACTTAGTCCGACACTGTCGGATAATCGGTCGTCAAGCAGGGTCCTGTCCCAGGCTACCCAGAAGAGTAGCTTGTCCTGGCAGAGCCAGTACCATCAATCCACAGGAGTCACTGTACCCATATCACGATATAGGGAAGGTACTGTACGATCCGTACTGAACCCAAGACAACTAACCAAACTTGTTTGGACAAGACATTTCTGCATGGAATCTCTACGTTCCATGATCGCAGACACAGTACACCTTGCGTCCATAGATATGCAGGACGCCTACCGGTATCTTTCGCATTCAACTACCATCCGAACAAGTACACTACCAGCTTGTAGCACTCCCGTTTGATTTATCTACAAATTCCTGAGTGTTTACGAAAGTCATGTCAGAGGTCATGACTATCCCTTGATCCAGTGGTGTCGTCACCCTTCCGTACCGGGATGTTCCGCTTATCCAAGCACCGAGCCTCACGGACTCCGAACACAGAGCTTCCTGCATGGTAAAGCGCTATAAGACCATGGGAAGGCCGATCATCCTCCACAATTCCCAAACTTCCACAGGACAAGGCTCGGGGCCTGCAGCCGGGAGCTCGCGCCCTCGTTCTTGGATCCCCTCTGTCTTTCAGAATTGCTAGGCAAGTCCTAGGAAAGATGATGACAGCATAGAGGCAGTTTCCCTTGATCGGCTGCTTCTCAGATCGCCTTCACTCTCCATGCTCACGTCATGAAACAAGAACCTCAGTCACTCGACAGGAGTTTTATCTCCTGTCATCTTTCTCCTGTTGTCTTTCTCCAGGCGGTGTCCCTACTGGTGGCTTCGGTCACTCTCTCTTTCACGCAGGGAAGGCTTTTCATGCCACCATACTGAAAAGCCCTAACCACTACCGCGAGCCTAATAGGATGGTCTGTGGTGTCCCCACCACAGTACACAGGGCAAAGGATCTCGCCAAGAGTCAAAAATGCTCATTAAGCTACTGGAGGTTCGGGAAATAGTCCTAGTGCAGAAGTCCTTCAGCCATTTGTTGGCAAGCTGTCTCATCAGAATACAGTCGGATAATGCCACTGCTGTGGCATTATGTCAATCACTAGGACGGAACTCGCAGTCTCCAGGGAATGGAAGCAACATTCCATGTACGCAGTATTTTCAGCCGGTCACATACCGGATGTAGACAATTGGGAAGCGGATTTATTCAGCTGCAAAGGGATGGCGTCGGGGAGAGTGGTTCCCACACCCTCATGTTGTCCCACAAATCTACCAACGCAAGGGAACCCAAGAGGTTCCCTGTTCTCGCCCCTCAATGCCAAGGCACCAGACTTCATGGTCAGGTCCCATGACCCACGGTCACAGGGAGCACACACAATTATCCAGAGCTGGATCAGTTTCCATCTCCCACTCATAGCAGCCGTACCATGGCGTCTGTACAGACAGTGCAGACGTACTCTCTTAGGAACTGTGTTACCGTTAGGATTCCTCAATTCTGAATTGGCAGCATGGTCCTTGGACCCTGGATCTTAACCCAGGCTGGGTTTTTTCTCAGGTTAACGTAGCGACCACGATCAGAGCGTGGAAATCAACCAGCCTATCAAGCATATACCATTGCATATGGACAATCATTGTGGGTTGCCTGGTGAAACTCTAGAGGCCAATCACCTGAGCCCTATTCGCCACCAAGAATTCTCAGGTTCCTCAAACCAGCTTTCCACTAAGGACTGTCCTTAGGTTATCTCAGGGGCAGATGTCAACCCCGTACAATTCCCCATACCACAGATCACTACACCCGTGGGACCTAAACCTCATCCTCACGGCTATACAAGAACCACACTTTGACCCTCTAGGGCAGTGATGGCGAACCTTTCTGAGGCCGAGTGCCCAAACTGCAACCTAAAACAAAATTATTTATGGCGAAGTGCCAACACGATCATATAACTTAAATTACAGCAGGAGTGGTAATCACAAGCGCTGCACAGGGGGAGAGCCAGCAGATGCTAACTCTCTTCCCTGTACAGGGCTTGTAGTCCTGAAACATTGATGATCAATTCAATTATTTTAACAATTGATTTTAAACTTACCTTTGCAGTCTTCTCTTCTCTTCAGCAGTGGTCAGACAGCTCATGTGTACTGGACATTGAAGCTGAGCTGCTGCCACTGCCCTTTCTAGAAACAGCAGGTGGACTGATCTGTATGGAAAAAATGCAAAATATTAGACAGATAGGAGATAGATTTTATCATGGAATACAAGCAGATTTCATACTGAATCATGGTCCTCATCTTGTAGTAATATCTCCATCATGACCCTCTCCTTGCAGTAATGTGCCCCATCCTGACCCTCTCCTTGTAGCTATGTGCTCCATCCTGACTCTCTCCATGTAGTAATGTTTCCCATCCTGACCTTCCCATTGTAGTTATGTGCTCCATCTTGTCCTTCCCCTTCTAGCTATGTGCTCCATCCTGACCCTCTCCTTCTAGTTACGGGCTCCATACAGATCCTCTCCTTGTAGTAATGTGCTCCATCCTGACCCTCTCCTTGTAGTAATGTGCTCCATCCTGACCCTCTCCTTGTAGTAATGTGCTCCATCCCGACCCTCTCATTGTAGTAATGTGCTCCATTCTGATCGTCTCCTTCTAGTAATTTGTCCTATCCTGACCCTCTCATTCTAGTAATGTGTCCCATCCTGACCCTCTCCTTGTAGTTATGTGCTCCATGATGATCCTCTCCTTCTAGCGTTTTGCTCCATTCTGATCCTCTCCTAGCTATATGTTCCATCCTGACCCTCTCCTTGCAGTTGTGCTCCATCCTGACTCCCTTCTTGTAGTAATGTCTTCATCCTTATCCCCTTGTAGAATGTCCCATCCTTGTCCCCTTCGGTAATGTCCCATCCTTGTCCCCTTGTGGTAATGTCCCTATCCTGCCCCATCATGTAGTAATGCCCCATCGTGTTGTAATGCCCTATCCTTGTCCTCTTGCAGCAATATTCCCCATCCTGCAGTAATGACCTATCCTTCTCCCCTTGTAGTAATATACCCCATCCGTGTCCCCTTGAAGTAATATGCCCCATCCTGCAGTAATGTGTCTCATCCTTGTCCCCATGTAGTAATATGCCCCATCCAGCAGTAATGTGCCCCATCCTTGTCCCTTGGTATTATTGCACCACCATTGTCCCCATCACATAGTAATATGCCCCAACTTGCCCCCTGGTAGTATTGCCCTATTCTTGCCTCCATTACATAGTAATCTGCCCCATCCTTGTCCCCATCACACAATAATATGCCCCATCCTGCCATCACATAACAATATGCCCCATCCTGCCCCCTGTTAGTATTGCCCCATCCTGCCCCATCACATAACAATATGCCCCATCCTGCCCCATGACATAATAATATGCCCCATCCTGCCCCCTATTAGTATTGCCGCATCCATCCATCCATCCATCATCCTCTTAGTATTGCCCCATCCATCCTCCTCTTCATATTGCCCCATCCATCCATCTATCCTCGTCTTAGTATTGCCCCATCCATCCATCCTCCTCTTAGTATTGCCCCATCCATCCATCCATCCATCCTCCTCTTAGTATTGCCCCATCATCCATCCTCCTCCTCCAGGTATTGCCCCATCCTCCTCCTCCTCCTAGTATTGCCCCATCATCCTCCTCCTTGTATTGCCCCATCATCGTCTTCCTCCAGGTATTGCCCCATCATCGTCCTCCTCCAGGTATTGCCCCATCATCCTCCTCCAGGTATTGCCCCATCCTCCTCCTCCTCCTAGTATTGCCCCATCATCATCCTCCTCCTAGTATTGCCCCATCCTCCTCCTCCTCCTAGTATTGCCCCATCATCCTCCTCCTCCTAGTATTGCCCCATCATCATCCTCCTCATAGTATTGCCCCATCATCATCCTCCTCATAGTATTGCCCCATCATCCTCCTCCTAGTATTGCCCCATCCTCCTCCTCCTCCTAGTATTGCCCCATCATCCTCCTCCTCATAGTATTGCCCCATTCTCCTCCTCCTCCTAGTATTGCCCCATCCCTCCTCCTCCTAGTATTGCCCCATCCTCCTCCTCCTCCTAGTATTGCCCCATGATCATCCTCCTCATAGTATTGCCCCATCATCCTCCTCCTCATAGTATTGCCCCATCCTCCTCCTCATAGTATTGCCCCATCATCCTCCTCCTCATAGTATTGCCCCATCATCCTCCTCCTTGTATGGCCCCATCCTCCTCCTCCTAGTATTGCCCCATCATCCTCCTCCTCCTAGTATTGCCCCATCATCCTCCTCCTCATAGTATTGCCCCATCATCCTCCTCCTCATAGTATTGCCCCATCATCCTCCTCCTCATACTATTGCCCCACCCTCCTCCTCATAGTATTGCCCCATCATCCTCCTCCTCATAGTATTGCCCCATCATCCTCCTCCTCCTCATAGTATTGCCCCATCATCCTCCTCCTCCTCATAGTATTGCCCCATCATCATCCTCCTCATAGTATTACCCCATCATCCTCCTCCTCCTCATAGTATTGCCCCATCATCCTCCTCCTCATAGTATTGCCCCATCATCCTCCTCCTCATAGTATTGCCCCATCCTCCTCCTCATAGTATTGCCCCATCCTCCTCCTCCTCATAGTATTGCCCCATCCTCCTCCTAGTATTGCCCCATCCTCCTCCTCCTCCTAGTATTGCCCCATCCTCCTCCTCCTCCTAGTATTGCCCCATCCTCCTCCTCCTCCTTGTATTGCCCCATCCTCCTCCTCCTCCTAGTATTGCCCGATCCTCCTCATAGTATTGCCCCATCCTCCTCCTCCTCATAGTATTGCCCCATGATCCTCCTCCTTATATTGCCCCATCCTGGCTGCTGGTGAAAAAAAAAAAACTTTCATACTCCCCTTTCTTCCTTCACCGCTGCTGCAGCTTGCATCCTGTCTCCAGCACTGAAGGCGGTCACATGATGCCGGGCGCGTCACGTGACCTCTGTCACATGACGCTGGCCGGGAGGGCGGGCTTAGAAGTGTCTGAGAGAGGAGAAATGTCTCCTCTGCTCAGATACAGCTTAGATCTGCCGGCGGCGCGGCGCACGCCGGCAGATCAAAGCGGCAGTGTGGTGGCGAGGCTGCGTGCCAGCGGAGGCGGCTCTGCATGCCACCGCTGGCACGCGTGCCATAGGTTCGCCATCACTGCTCTAGGGGATACTCCCCTTAACATTCTCATACAAACAACAGTGGTCTTTGATGGCATTTACTTCTTTCTACGAAGTATTGGAACTTGCAGCGCTTTCAGGTAAACTGCATCATCTGGTCTTCCAACAAGACAAGGTTGCCATACATCCTTTTTTCCAATGGCGGTATACTCCTTCCGCCTAAATGAAGACATCTCTCTGTCATCGCTGCACCCGACTCCAGTTAATCAGGTCATGTAGACTCTACATACGCAGGACCTCATCAGGGCCCTAAGCAACTAATTACCTAAGACTTCACCCCTTTAGGAAGTTGGACTCTCTCTTCCTCCTTCCAGAGGGCAGATATAAAAAACATGTCAGCCTCTAAGGCTACTCTGGACAGATGGATTCCACCAACCATCCAAGGCGCTTATACCGTCGACAGCCCGCCCCTTTCTTCCGGGGTTCAGGGCACATCCTACTACGGCCGTGGGGGCTCCCTGGGCCATCCGACTTAGGAGTTAGCACAATTAGTGGAGTAGGCAGCCAAAGGGTCCAGTCTACACACATATACAAGCCACTACAGTGCTCACACTTAGTCCTCGCCAGATGCAGGTCTGGGTAGAAGTGTCCTTCAGGCGGCAGCAGCCCTTCTGTAGGCACATGGTTCTTCGCTGACCATGTTCAGCGTTCATGGTTCCATTGCTTTTACCACCACTGGACTGTTTTGGGACGTCCCACGGTTCTGTGTCCCCTAATGAGGCGAAGGAGAAAAGGAGATTTTTGTGTACTCACCGGAAAATCCTTTTCTCGTAGCCTCTAATTGGGGGACACAGCTCCCACCCTATTGTCTTTTTGGGACTTTACTACAGTTCTCATGTTGCTTCTCAATGTTACATGGTTAACTGTTTACACAGGTTTGCCTGTTCGGTTAGTGCCTGTTTGATTACAGGCCCTGTTATTCTATTATTACTCTGTTATCTCTTAACTGTTTATACATGTACCTGTTTGGTTACAGGTCTTGTTACACTGTTATTACTTTAACTTTTAACTGTCTACACAGGTTTCACCTGTTTGGTTCCAAGCCTTCTTGTGCTGTTTATTACTATATTAACTCTCCTACTGCTTTAGCACAAAACTGGTGAGGCAGAGCCTGCTCCAGGGGTGTATACTGCAGAGGTAGAGCCACTTAATTCTTTTGCAGATTCTGCCTAGTGTCGCCTCCTAGTGGACAGCATAACACCCACGGTTCTGTGTCCCCCAATTAGAGGCTAAGAGAAAAGGATTTTACCGGTGAGTACAGAAAAATCTCCTTTTTGTCTGTGATTGTGTGAAAATGAGACATCATCTTTGCTCTGATTATCTGTCCTGTTTCTCCAGCATATAAGCCCCCACAGGGCATGTAGTGCACAGAATTAAGTACACAACATTAGAAGAGGAGCATGTGAATCTCCCAAGAATCTTATACTCCTGCTGTGTGTTGGAGCTCTGGATCTTGTGTTTGGTCACTATGAGCACAGGTTATGAAGCTCTTCCCATTGAATGGATAAGTTCCTCTTGGTGTATATGAGGGCACTGTACTTCAGATAATGATGTGTCTTAATTTGGGAGGTTATCTGTAGCATAGCAAGTGAGAGTCTTTGAATAATATTCTTAGTCTGTCATTCTCGTGTAGGATATCGTGCAGTATTTCTCAGCCTCAAACTGGGTTGTATGGCACCACCAGAGGTACACATTTTTTTCCCTTCTCTGTATGGAAGTGCTTGACTTTTAGGGATCCTTGTGGCTCTAATGATCTGATAGTCGGTGGGATGGTAGCCTTGGTTTAAAAATCTTATTTTTTTTTATATGGTGTAAGTGTTTATCCCTGTCCATTGGGCTAGAACAGATACAGTTATATCTGAGGACCTGGCTGTAGACGATGGACTTTTTTTTTGTTTCAGGTAGAAATTGTCCCATCTTAGGTATACGGGACAGTCAATCGGCTTCCAAGAGACCAATGTCTGGAATTAACCATTTAGAAATTTTATGGTGGTATCCACAAAGTTGATTTCTGTTTAGGAGTGGTCCAGTGTCAAGTTTATGGTGGAATGAAATTTTGTTGAAATTGTAATGGAATTTTAGTTCTTGTTCAGATTCAGTCCAGATTTAAGATGTCATCAATGTAAAGGAAAAACCTACAACGCATCGGAACCGCTTTGGTAAGCAAAATGACACCCCAGTATGCCACCCTATTCATGTCTAAACTGGAAAATGACTTTTTAGCATCTTGCTCCATCAAACCTTTGGCCTATTTCCATTACATTGATGACCGCTTAATCTGGACTGAATCTGAACAAGAACTTCTAAAATTGCATGACAATTTCAACAAATTTCATCCCACCATAAAATTGACACTGAACCACTCAAAAACAAATTAATTTCATAAAAATTCTAAATGGTTCATTACAGACATCGGTGTATCAGAAACTAATTGACTGTCCCACATATCTAAGATGGAACAGTTTCCACCGGAAACAAATTAAAAAAAAAGTCTTGTCTACAGCCAGGCCCTCAGATATAATCTTAGCAGCATAAAAACAAGCCGGTGTCAGAGGGTTGGAGCGCTAAAGAAACCACGGATTATTGATTATATTACCAATACTTTATTACACGAACAGCAGGGGTCCAGTAAGCCACAACACGTTTCGACGCACAGTTGCGTCTTTCTCAAGTGGATGCTTCCAAAGTATTGGTAATATAATCAATAATCCATGGTTTCTTTAGCACTCCAACCCTCTGACACCGCTTGTTTTTATTCTGCTAATCTCTTTCTCCCTTTTGGGAGTGCGGTGTGTGAGATGCTCTAAGATCCACAGGACCTGGCATTAAGTCATAAAGACCCACCCTTGATTGATCAACTGATACACAGTGTGGAGCTTGAACGGAAGCCAGTGCATCAAGTCTGCCTCTTCGAGTGGAGGATTGAAGGAGCTCACCTCCATCTCCGGAGGAACTAAGGAACTAAGGAGCCGACCCTCAGGCCTGGAGTATCAAAGGAGGAGGGAACATTGGACCCTGTCACACGGCGACCCACATTAAATCATCAGTCTGGTTGTGCGGGGTGTTGCACAACCAGTCAAGGTTAGTGCACACTTGGTAAAACCGCGTAATAATTTCCTCCAGTTTCAGTGTGGCGCAATATCTGTTTTTTTCTCAGATATAATCTTATCTGTTCCAACATTCAGAATTGGGACTCAACCCTGCCTTGAATAAAATATTGGGGGACGTGTACACCCTTTGTATGACAAATAACTGAGAGAGCCTTCCCAGTTCACTCAGTGATAATTTAGACACATATTCCAAAATTGATTCCCACCTATCATCCTCCATATTTCCGACTTCTTCTTTCTTGGTCTCATACTGCATATTTTCTCTAAGTCCCCACGCACTCCCAATATCACCCCACTCGTTCCCCTTCCGCACCACAGTCTAGTAGTAAATCCTTTTGTATATCCATATTTCTTGTCTTGTATCCGTGTTTGACTTGCATATACTGAAATTCACAAGTGTTGGGTAGCTGGAATGCTGTGTTTTTAAGCCATAGAAGTGAGTTGTTTCCCTTTGAGCTGCTGTCAGAAGGATTTATGACTCGCTACAAGATCTAAATCTGGCTAATTGAGGATTCTCTACCTAAGCGCTGTTTGTTTCTTTAAATGTAGATTTATTATACCTTGCATCTGCTCTGGTTGTGTGTGCATATATTGTGTTTCTTATAATATTTTGTCATAGTATGTCTGATGGAGAGACGTGATAAGGGTTGAAAGCTGGCTTTGTAACATCAGTTACCTTATTTCTGTTAGCCATTAAAAGGTATCACAACTACAAAATTATTTTATTTCTCCCACAGAGCAATGAATCTAGGATACCTGTTGAACAGCTTACTTGAGGAAGTTTCTCCAAATGATGGGCCTGGTGCGGCCTAGAGACAATCAGAATCCCACTGCCGGGTGTCATGTGTCTGCTCTGCAGTAGTTAAAATGTGTTTTATTTCTGTTGGTACCTTAAGGGTTGATATTAGTAACAGTATTAGCTGGCTGTGGCTCTCCAGGAGAGCTGCTGCTGTGGGAGTCAGATGACGTGGTTGTCCACTCCCTTAAATCTCATTACCCATCAGCTTGTGTCGCTGAAAGAGTTCATTCACTGTTTGACTTGTGAGCCGTGTTATGCTATGTGCAGTTTCTGCTGAAGTTTTCAGGAGCTGTCTCTTCCTTGGAGTTTCTGTTCCTATTCCAATCCCTGTGTCGAACTGCTGTAACTATCTTGGTCCCTGGGTGGAGGTGAGGGGGTTATAGCCTAGGGCTGGTCAGAATCAGGGCAAGGGTGGTGGCCCAGACATCCTCACCTTTAAAGGTACTTCTGGGAACAGGGTAAGCTAGGGACCCCCAGTCAAGGGTCAGACTAGTTTCCCTGATTGCCTTCAGCCTGTCACTGCCATCCTGCTTCCATACTCCTTCATCTGTTATAGCAACCCGTGACACTGGGGTTTGGGAGCAGTTTGGAGTCTGCGAGCCCTTTCTGGAGCTTCCTTGGAGGTGGCCCCGTACACAGGCATGCCGGCTAGCTGCTTCAGAGTTCGGAGGACGGAGCTGGGGGGCGTGGCATGCCATAGGATGTGCTTGGCTGCAGGCACGAATTGTGGGCAACTTCCAGGTCAAAGACAGCTGGATGTGATGTCACGCACCACCAGAGGGTGCATTGCCGTGCACTTCCAGAATCGTAGGCATAAAATCCCCCCATGGAACAGATTTATCCAGCAGGACCCCTGCAGGGAGTGCAGGTGCGGCTCCACAACATCGATCAGAGTGTGCCTGACAATGTGACTGAGGAACCCAAGCCCCCTCCTAGCGCTATAGTTGCCGGTACTCAGGATGGGTGAGTGCTTATGATTAGGCTATATACTGATTACCTGTTATGCATGTTTTAGGGCAAGAAGGCAGTGTCTAGGACAAAGAATAGAGAATGTGTACTCTGCAGAAAGGGATTACCTAAAGCCTATGAGAAAAAGCTTTGTCCCACCTGCACAGAGAGAACAGTGACAGAAGTCCCCCTCTATGTTCTAGGAGATAAGATCTCTTATTAGGGATTAGGTTAAAGACATAGTAAGGGAGGAGATGGAGCCCCATCCTCCTCTTCTAGTAAACGCCAGCCACCATATGAGGTTAGCTCCCGGGAGTCAGATAATCCAAGACAGTTGGTACAGTCAGAAAATACAGACTTTTCTTCATCCAATGAAGATTATGGCTTTCCCAGCGGAGGAAATGGGAAGATGACCACAATGGAGGTAGAATCTTCTAAGGAACAATGATCAGTACAGGATGTCATGTTTAGTAATTTGGAGAAGTGCAGGCATATAGTGTTTCCAGTCCATGAAAATGTGATTGCCCTCTTTAAAAAAAAAAAAAAAGAATAGAAAAAACAGTTAAGAACCTATAAGGGTGTGTGCCCACATACCGGCTTGTGCCGGTGGGCGGCTGGGCGGACCCGCCAGGAAGCTCTGCAGGCGTCCGGTGGCTTCCTGGCGGGTATGTGAGGCGGGTGCGGGCGGGTGCTGCGGGCGGGTGCACAGCGGGTTAGCGCCGGCGGTTCTGCAGCGGCTGGAAGCAGTACATGATTCTGCTTGCAGCCGCTGCAGAACCGGCCGGTTTATAGGACATGCTCATTCTTTGCTAACCCGCTGGGAACCCAGCGGGTTAGCAACAGATGAGCATGTGTATACCGCCGCTGTGTGCACAGCGGGTGTCGGTTTACATAGGTTTTAATGTTAATCCAAACGCCGGTTTGGATTAACATAAATTTACATAAAACTTATGTAAACCGACCGGCGGTTTACACATCTAAACCGGCCCTAACCCGGCATGTGGGCACACAGCCTTAGTGCCTCAAATGTTAAAAAGAAAATACACTTTTTCTGAGGAACTCTGCCAGACTTGGGTGAAGTCTGAAGTCCCCAAAGATAGATGCAACCATCGCTAAAATTTTTCTTTTGAGGTCTTGGGATCCCTGAAACATCCCCTAGATAGGAAGGCAGGGACCTTCCTCAAGGGAGCCTAAGAAGCAGTGGCTTGCTCTTTCAAGTTTATAATATAGCAGCCACCTGCATAGCTAATTTTCTGATTAAATGGCTCCAGGAATTGGTGTCCCAAATAAAAGATAAATGCCCTTGGGAAAAGGTGCTGGACACTCCCCACTACGCAGAAAGCTGCTAGCTTTCTAGCGGATGCATCAGTTGATAGTGTAAGATTGTTGGCCCGAGCATGTGCTCTGTCCAATTCCAGTCGCAGAACCCTATGGTTGAAAGATTGGAAGCAGACTTTCAGTCGAAGATGAGGCTGTGTGCTTTCCCATGTCAAGGAAATTACCTATTTGGATCAGCATTGGATGATATCACAGAAAAGGCAGCAGGCAAAAAAAAAGAATTCTCCCCATCTTTTCAACCCTCAGTTCTGAAGTTCCTTCCGTTCTTTAGCAGACAGAGGAGGAATAACAAATCAGAGGGGAGATTTTCCTGGGGAGTGAAAGGGGGGGGGGGGGTTCTGGAGAGCTGAAGGACAAGTGAAAGGCTTCTTGTTTAACAAACAGCTATATAAAGGAACACCAAGGTGGCAAGGACACCAATCTCTGGGTCGGTGGAAGATAGATGAAATCCGCTTACCAGTGAGCCACTCTTTCTGCCTCACAATTGGTGGTAGATTCCCTTTATCACGGTCTCAAGTTAAATTTTTCCTCCCTCCGTCCTTCTCATGTAATGATTTCCAGTACAAATTGAAGAGAGCAAAAGAAAGAGCGGGAGATCTCCCGTTTGTTAGAAAAAGGAGTGCTAATGTACGTTCCCGACTGAGAAATTGGGGAGGGATATTACAGCAACATATTCCTAGTAAGGAAGCCAGAGATGTCCTTCAGAACAATTTTCAATGAAAAATCAAACCAGTTTATAAAAATTGAAAAATTCAGGACGGAAACTCTGAAGTCAGCAGTTAAAGGGGAACTCCAGTGAGAGAAATCTTTTTAGTACAGTTCCTGCGCTCCTACATGATGAAGCAGAGTCGTACACTGCAGTTCTAGGATCTATAGATCTCTTATAATTCCATAAAGTATACCTGCTCCTCTGCTCTAGCCCCCCACCTCAGGGAACTGAAATCTTTGTCTGAGAGCTTCATGTTGAAGCAAAAAGCAGGAGGTGTGTCATGGGCGTGGATGCTCTAGGCTGCAGGATCAGCCTACATTCATACCCCCTCACATTTCTGTATGGGGAGAGGGCATGGCAGGGTGTGTGACTGCCGGCCCCATGCTCCACACATACACTCCAGCCCCTGATATACCATCCTATGTGACAGCACAACACTGCAAATAAACACAGCATGAATACTGAGAAGAGTGCAAAAATAAAAATGGAAGAACGGACATACCACAGAGGTGAACTTTGCAAGGGAAAATAAGTAAAAGAAGTATGACCATGACATTGTAGGGATCTCAATCACTTTCCTGGTACTATGAAATGTCACATTTTTGCATGTTTTGGGCTGCATAACTGCATGGATAAATTGCCACAGACTGAAGCTTGTGAACACATATTTGTAGTGCATGTTGCAGTTCTTTACACATGGACCTGAGGTGTCATATAGCCTAAAACTGCTGGGTACAAGACCATAACATGAACAGAAAGTGCCGCCACATGGATTGATAAACTGAATAAAGCATAGTACTGTACATGTATTCCTACATTTAGATTGATATCACATAAGACAATCTATAATTGGGAACATTGAAATAGCATTTTACTTTAGCTGTTAATAGATATTACGTGATAATACAGGTGTGTACTAACAGATGCTCTAGACTTTGGATGCCTTGCCGTGCCTATTACTGAGAAGTGATGATGATGATCCATTGAAAGTTGCAAGGACAGGAATCTACCATGTTCCTATGAGGAAGAGGAGACCATGCACAGCTAAATTGATCAATGTAATGATTTTCCTCTGCTTGTATCTTCACAATAACAGTACACATTATGGATCGTCATACCGCAGAGGGTCACAGCATGTATCTGTATCTGCTTGGTGACATGATTGCTATTTGAAGCCTGGACCCCATCACAGGATGGTATAACAGGGGCTGGAATGTATGTGTGGAGCATGGGGCCGGCTGTCACGCACCCTGCCATGCCCTCTCCCCACACAGAAATGTGAGGGGGTGTGAATGTAGGCTGATCCTGCAGCCTACAACATCCACACCCACGACACACCACCTGCTTTTTGCTTCTACATGAAGCTCTCAGACAGAAATTTCGGATCCCTGAGGTGGGGGCTAGAGCAAAGGAGCAGGTATGATATTACATAGTAACATAGTTTTTAAGGTTGAAGGAAGACTTTAAGTCCATCTAGTTCAACCCATAGCCTAACATGTTGATCCAGAGGAAGGCAAAAAAAAACCATGTGGCAACACTAAGCTCCACATTGGGGAAAAAAATTCCTTCCTGACTCCAGATATGGCAATCAGACTAGTTCCCTGGATCAACGCCCTGTCAAAGAATCTAGTATATATAACTAGTAATATTATAATTTTCAAGAAAGGCATCCAGGCCCTTCTTAAATGTTAGTAGTGAGTCAGTCATTACAACATCATGTGGCAGAGAGTTCCATAGTCTCACTGCTCTTACAGTAAAGAATCCACGTCTGTGATTATGATTAAACCTTCTTTCCTCCAGACGTAGAGGATGCCCCCTTATCCCCGTCTCAGGCCTAAGAGTAAAGAGATCATTAGAAAGTTCTCTGTACTGTCCCCTCATATATTTATACATTATTATAAGATCACCCCTAAGCCTTCGTTTTTCCAAGCTAAATAACCCCAAGTTTAATAACCGGTCTTGGTATTGCAGACCCCTTAGTCCTCTAATGACTTTTGTCGCTCTTCTCTGGGCCCGCTCTAGTTCAGCTATGTCTTTCTTATACACCGGAGACCAGAATTGTACACAGTATTCTAAGTGTGGTCGCACTAGTGACTTGTATAGAGGTAAAATTATGTTCTCCTCATGAGCATCTATGCCTCTTTTAATGCATCCCATTATTCTATTTGCCTTTGCAGCAGCTGCCTGACACTGGCCACTAAATGTGAGTTTGTCATCTACCCATACACCCAGGTCTTTTTCAGTGACAGTTTTGCCCAGTGTTTAACAATTAAGCACATAATTATACCTTTTGTTTCCTCTGCCCAAGTGCATGACTTTACATTTATCCCCATTAAAGCTCATTTGCCATTTAGCAGCCCAAGCTTCTAGTTTACATAAATCCTCCTGTAATATAAAATTGTCCTCCTCTGTATTGATTACCCTGCAGAGTTTAGTGTCATCTGCAAATATTGAGATTCTACTCTGTATGCCCCCTACAAGGTCATTAATAAATATATTAAATAGAAGCGGGCCCAACACTGACCCCTGTGGTACCCCACTGTTAACTGTGACCCATTCTGAGAGTGTTCCATTAATAACCACCCTTTGTTTCCTATCACTAAGCCAGTTCTTAACCCACTTACACATATTTTCCCCTATCCCCATTGCCCTCATTTTATGTATCAACCTGTTGTGTGGCACCGTATCAAAAGCTTTTGAAAAGTCCATATACACCACATCCACTGCATTTCTTTGGTCCTGTCCAGAACTTACTTCTTCATAGAAGCTTATCAGATTAGTTTGACAGGAACGGTCCCTCGTAAAACCATGTTGATAATGGCTCATGAGGTTATTTTTCTTCGGATACTCCAGTATAGCATCTCTTCGATTTTACCCACAGTAGAGGTTAAGCTTACTGGCCTATAATTTCCAAGTTCAGATTTTGTCCCCTTTTTGAATATTGGCACCACATTTGCTATACGCCAGTCCTGTGGTACAAACCCTGTTATTATGGAATCTTTAAATATTAAAAATAATGGTCTATCTATGACAGTACTTAATTCCTGCAGCACTCTGGGGTGTATCCCATCCGGGCCCGGGGATTTGTCAATTTTAGTGATTTTTAGATATATGCCGTACTTCCTCTTGGGTTAAGCAGGTGACATTTAATTGAGAATTTTTGTTATCACTGATCATATTGTCTGTCATGGGATTTTCTTGTGTAAATACTGTTGAAAAAAGTCATTTAGCATATTGGCTTTTTCCTCATCCTCATCCACCATTTCACTCAGATTATTTTTAAAGGGGCCAACACCGTCATTTTTTAGTTTCTTACTATTTATGTAGTTAAAAAATATTTTGGGATTATTTTTACTTTCTCTGGCAATGCGTCTCTCTGTCTCAATCTTACAAAAAGATGGAAGCGTGATGTATGTTTGGGCGCTGAGGTAAGGAAGATCTCTGATGCTGGCTTCTTTTCCGGACTTTATTAAAATAATTGCAGTTATAATTATTCAAGCTTAAGGCTCTCAAAACCCACGATGCATTTCGACGTGCATACACGTCTTTCTCAAGTGTATCAACTTGAGAAAGACGTGTATGCACGTCGAAATGCATCGTGGGTTTTGAGAGCCTTAAGCTTGAATAATTATAACTGCAATTATTTTAATAAAGTCCGGAAAAGAAGCCAGCATCAGAGATCTTCCTTACCTCAGCGCCCAAACATACATCACGCTTCCATCTTTTTGTATCATCCTGACTCCCTATGGGGAGAGTGGTGGAGTGAGCTGCAGAGGAGGGAGAGGACCTGAGAAGACGTCAGCTGGATCGGCCCCTTTACTAGACACGTGACGCCGCCCGGCACTAGTGTTTCCCCGGAGAAGACCTCGTTGGAAGCACGAGGATGGAACCGGAGGATTCCGCTGCTTCATATTAATAAGCTTATCTACGGGCTGTGGTTTACAACCAGACCAGGTGAGTTTAAACGCAAAAGAACCGCCCGTTAACAGCCCCATGTGTACAGGCGCACTACAAGCTGTTGTTGTTTTTTCTGTCTCAATCTTGGCTGCCTTGATTTGCTTTTTACAAATGTTATTACATTTTCTGTATATATTTAATGACTCATCACTACTTGCTTTAATTCCCTAAATGCTTTCTTTTTGTCACATATTGCACCTCTTACCGCTTTATTTACCCACAGTGGTTTCCTCCTATTTCTAGCATGCTTATTCCCATAGGGTATATATTGTGCACAGGTCCTATTCAGGATGCTAAGAAACATCTCCCATTTGCTTTGTGTACTTTTATGTCTCAGGACATCGTCCCAGTTTATTGCACTAAGATCATCTCTCAACCATTGGAAATTTGCCTTCCTGAAGTTTAGTGTCCTTGTAGCCCCTCTACTACACATCTTAGTAAAGGATACTTGCAAGCTTATTAAGTTATGATCACTATTACCTAAGTGACCTCCAACCCGTATATTTGATATGCGGTCCGGCCTGTTGGTTAATATTAGGTCCAGCAGTGCCCCCCTTCTTGTTGGGTCCTGAGCCAGTTGTGAAAGGTAATTGTCTCTCATAGTTTTAAAAAACGTATTACCTTTGCTGGAACTGCAGGTTTCTGATCCCCAATGTATTTCAGGGTAGTTGAAGTCCCCCATAATAATGACTTCTCCCTGAGTCGCTGCTTCATCTATTTGCTTTATGAGGATATTCTCCTCCACTTCCATTATTGTTGGGGACTTATAACAAACCCCTATCAGTAATTTATTATTTTTTCCCCCTCCCCTTATCTCCACCCACAGGGACTCTACATTTCCATTAGATTCACCTATATTATCACGCAGGATGGGTTTTAAGGATGATTTTACGTATAAACATACACCTCCTCCTCGCTTATTTGTACGGTCATTTCTGAACAGACAATAGCCCTGTAAATTAACATCCCAGTCATGGCTCTCGTCCAGCCATGTCTCCGATATCCCCACCATGTCATAATTATTTTCCAACAAAATCAATTCTAATTCCTCCATTTTGTTGGTGAGGCTTCTGGCATTAGTGTACATGCACTTATGCATCTCTCTTTACCTCTATTCCTTCCTACTATATTGACTGTTTTAACCCCACCCCCCATGCCACCCCAATTTTATTACTTGTGCCCAGGTTACTATTTACACTATCTTCCCCTCCTATACAATGAATACCCTCCCCCCCAATCCCTAGTTTAAACACTCCTCCAACCTTCTAGCCATTTTCTCCCCCAGCACAGCTGCACCCTCCCCATTGAGGTGCAGCCTGTCCCTAGCATAGAACCTGTAGCCAACAGAGAAGTTGGCCCTGTTCTCCAGGAACCCAAACCCCTCCTTCCTACACCAATTCCTGAGCCACTTATTTATCTCAATAATCTCCCTTTGCCTCTCTGGTGTGGCATGTGGTACAGGCAGTATTTCAGAGAACACTACCTTGGAGGTCCATGCCTAAAGGCCACTTCACACACACAGATATCTGAGTCCAATATCTGAACAGATCTCTGGTTGCAGTGAAATCATGGATACATTGCTCCATGTTGTACACAGCCACAAAATGGAGCAATGTATCCATGATTTCACTGCAACCAGAGATCTGTTCAGATATTGGACTCAGATGTGTGTGTGAAGTGGCCTTTAAACTTGCAGCCTAATTCCCTGAAATCATCTTTAACCCCTTCAGGACCCAGCCTATTTTGACCCTAAAGACCTTGGCCTTTTTTGCAATTCTGACCAGTGTCCCTTTATGAGGTTATAACTCGGGAACGCTTCAACCGATCCTAGCGATTCTGAGATTGTTTTTTCGTGACATATTGGGCTTCATGATAGTATTAAATTTAAGTCGATAATTTTTGCGTTTATTTGTGAAAAAATCAAAAATATGGCAAAAATTTTGAAAATTTCACAATTTTCACATTTTTAATTTTTTTTTCTGATAAACAAGAGAGATATGTGACAGAAAAAAGTTATTAAATAATATTTCCCACATGTCTACTTCACATCAGCACAATTTTGGGAAAAAAAATTTTTTTTGTTAGGACGTTATAAGGGTTCAAAGTTCATGAGCAATTTTTCATTTTTCAACCAAAATTTACAAAACCATTTTTTTTAGTGACCACATCACATTTGAAGTCCCTTTGAGGGGTGTACATGACAGAAAACACCCAAAAGTGACACCATTCCAAAAACTGCACCCCTCAAGCTACTCAAAACTACATTCAAGAAGATTATTAACCCTTCAGGTGCTTCACAGGAACTAAAGCAAAGTGGAAACAAAAAATGGATATTTAAATCTTTTTATCAAAAATGTTCTTTTAGCCTCAATTCTTTCATTTTCACATGTGCAACAGGATGAAATGGATCTTAAAATGTGTTGTGCAAATTCTCCCGAGTACACAGATACCTCATATGTGATCATAAACCATTGTTTGGGCGCACGGCAGGGCTCAGAAGTGAAGGAGCGACATTTGACTTTTGGAGCTAACTTTACATTCAAAAAGTGAAATTGCGCTCCTTCCCTTCTGACCCCTGCCGTGCGCCCAAACAGTGGTTTATGACCACATATGAGGTATCGGTGTACTCAGGAGCAATTGCCCAACAAATTTTAGGATAAATTTTATGCTGTTGCCATTTTGAAAACGAAAAAATTTAGGCTAAAATAAAATTTTTGTGAAAAAAAAAGTACTATTTCATTTTCACAGATCAATTTGTAAAGCACCTGGGGGTTCAATATACTCACTACCCATCTAGATATGTTCCCTGGGGGGTCTAGTTTCCAAAATGGGGTCACTTGTGGGGGAGCTCCAATGTTTAGGCACACAGGGGCTCTCCAAACGCGACATGGTGTCCGCTAACAATTTGAATAAAAATCAGCTCAAATTGTTAGCTGTAACCATGTTGTGTTTAGTGAGCCCCTGTGTGCCTAAACATTGGAGCTCCCCCACAAGTGACCACATTTTGGAAACTAGACCCCCCAAGGAACTTATTTAGATGCATAGTGAGCACTTTGAACCCCCAGGCTCTTCACAAATTCATCCGTAACAATGAAAAAGTACTTCTATTTCCACTAAAATTTTCTTTTTCCATTTTTACAGATTAATTTGTGAAGCACTGGGATGTTCAAAATGCTCACCACCCATCTAGGTAAGTTCCCTGGGGGGTCTAGTTTCCAAAATGGGGTCACTTGTAGGGGAGCTCCAATGTTTAGGCACATAGGGGCTCTCCAAACGTGACATGATGTCCGCTAACAATTTGAGTTGATTTTCCATTCAAATTGTTAGCGGACACCATGTCACGTTTAGAGAGCCCCTGTGTGCCTAAACATTGGAGCTCCCCCACAAGTGACCCCATTTTGGAAACTAGACCCCCCAAGGAACTTATTTAGATGCATAGTGAGCACTTTGAACCCCCAAGTGCTTCACAAATTGATCCGTAAAAATGAAAAAGTACTTTGTTTCCACAAAAAAATTATTTTTTCATTTTTACGGATCAATTTGTGAAGCACCTAGGGGGTTCAAAGTGCTCACTATGCATCTAGATACGTTCCTTGGGGGGTCTAGTTTCCAAAATGGGGTCACTTGTGGGGGAGCTCCAATGTTTAGGCACACAGGGGCTCTCCATACGCGACATGGTGTCCGCTAACAATTGGAATTGTTAGCAGACACCATGTTGCGTATGGAGAGCCGCTGTGTGACTAAACATTAGAGCTCCCCCACAAGTGACCCCATTTTGGAAACTAGACCCCCAAGGAACGTATCTAGATGCATAGTGAGCACTTTGAACCCCCAGGTGCTTCACAAATTGATCCGTAAAAATGAAAAAATAATTTTTTTGTGGAAAAAAAAGTACTTTTTTAATTTTATGGATCAATTTGTGAACCACTTGGGGGTTCAAGTGCTCACAATGCATCTATATACGTTCCTTGGGGGGTGTAGTTTCCAAAATGGGGTCACTTGTGGGGGAGCTCCAATGTTTAGGCACACAGGGGCTCTCCATACGCGACATAGTGTCCGCTAATAATTGGAGCTAATTTTCCATTCAACTTGTTAGCGGACACCATGTCACGTATGGAGTGCTCCTGTGTGCCACCAGCACAAGGGCAACTGGAAGAGTTGGGGTACAGCACCAGAAAATGGCACCTCTAATATGCTATTTTCTGGGGTGGCTGTGAGTTGCAATTTGCAGCGTGGGGGGCCAAAACATTTGGGTCTCTCCACGATGAGGATTGCAGCCCCCCAACTGCCAAGTTGTACCTGGCTGGCATCCAAAAATAAGGCAAAGCTCCTTGTAATTTTATTGGTAGACGTAAAAAAAAAAAATGGCGTGGGGCTCCGCCATATTTTTGGTCCAGCCAGGTACAACTTGGCAGCTACGGACTGCCAGCAACCCCCAGCTGCCTCGTTGTACCGGGCTGGTAACCAAAAATACAGCGAGGCCCATTTTTTTTTTTCTAGGACTAATTCTAGAAAAAAAAAATGGCGTGGGGCTTCGCCATATTTTTGGTCCAGCCAGGTACAACTTGGCAGCTACGGACTGCCAGCAACCCTCAGCTGCCTCGTTGTACCTGGCTGGTACCCAAAAATACAGCAAAGCCCTTTTTTTTTTTTTTTTCCTAGAACTAATTCTAGAAAAAAAAAATGACATAGGGCTCCGCCATATTTTTGGTCCAGCCAGGTACAACTAGGCAGCTGGGAGCTGGATTCCACAGCATGGAGAGGCCCAAGCGTTCTGGGCCCCCCATGCTGCGAATTGCAGCCCGCAGCCGCCCCAAAAAATGGCGCATTCATTGAAGCGCCATTTTCTGGCGCTGTACCCAGACTCTTCCAGTTGCCCTGGTGCCGGTGGCAAACTGGGTAATAAAGGGGTTAATGCCAGCTTGTTATTGGCAGCTGGCACTAAGCCCCGAGATTCATAATTTAGGGCCAATGTTAGACCCGCCATTAGGAATCTCTGGTAAATAGTCAGAAAATACACACAGAGAAAAATCTTTTTATTTGAAAAAAAAACAAACAAAATTTGGACTCCATCTTTATTATAAAGATCCGACGTAGTCCACAACGAAGGTCCCACGGCGCTCGACCGCCTCCGACGTAGTCCACAACGAAGGTCCCACGACGCTCGATCGCCTCTGCTCAATCCAGAGATTGCAGCAAGGGATCAAGTGTCCTCTTCCTACAGCCTATGGGGTCAGAGTTATGTTGCACTGTATGACAATGATCTGTCATACAGTGCACCATGACTATGATCCCAGAGGCTACAACAAGAGGATACTTGATCCCTTGTTGCACCCATCCATTCACCTATGCACCCATCAGCCATGCACACACACATCCACGCCCGCTCGCTGACATCCACGCACGCAGACAGCCACGCACGCAGACAGCCACGCACGCAGACAGCCACGCACGCAGACAGCCACGCACGCAGTCATCCACGCACGCAGACAGCCACGCACGCAGTCATCCACGCACGCAGACAGCCACGCACGCAGACAGCCACGCACGCAGACAGCCACGCACGCAGACAGCCACGCACGCAGACAGCGACGCACGCAGTCAGCGACGCACGCAGTCATCCACGCACGCAGACAGCCACGCACGCAGACAGCCACGCACGCAGACAGCGACGCACGCAGTCATCCACGCACGCAGACAGCCACGCACGCAGACAGCCACGCACGCAGTCATCCACGCACGCAGACAGCCACGCACGCAGACAGCCACGCACGCAGACAGCCACGCACGCAGACAGCCACGCACGCAGTCAGCCACGCACGCAGTCATCCACGCACGCAGTCATCCACGCACGCAGACAGCCACGCACGCAGACAGCCACGCACGCAGACAGCGACGCACGCAGTCATCCACGCACGCAGACAGCCACGCACGCAGTCATCCACGCACGCAGTCATCCACGCACGCAGACAGCCACGCACGCAGACAGCCACGCACGCAGACAGCCACGCACGCAGACAGCCACGCACGCAGTCAGCCACGCACGCAGTCATCCACGCACGCAGACAGCCACGCACGCAGACAGCGACGCACGCAGTCATCCACGCACGCAGTCATCCACGCACGCAGACAGCCACGCACGCAGACAGCCACGCACGCAGACAGCCACGCACGCAGACAGCCACGCACGCAGTCATCCACAAACGTACACATCCACAAACGTACACATCCACGCACGCTGACATCCACGCACGCACGCTGACATCCACGCACACATCCACGCAAGCTGACATCCACGGACGCACACATCAATCCACCCACCCATCCATCCATCCAACCCACCCACCCATCCATCCAACCCACCCATCCATCCATCCATTCATCCAACCCACCCATCCATCCATCCATCCATCCAACCCACCCATCCATCCATCCAACCCACCCATCCATCCATTCATTCATACTTACCCACCGATGAGGAGGAGGAGGGGCCACACCGGAGCTGGAGAGGAGGGGCCACACCGGAGCTGGAGAGGAGGGGCCACACCGGAGCTGGAGAGGAGGCTGACGGGCGGGCTGCACCGGCGCGTGCAGCCCGCTGGAATATGTGAGCGGGGCTAGGGGATGGGGGCGGAAGAGCAGGGGAAGGGGAGGGGAGAGAGTGAGCAGGGGGAGAGCGAGCTTTGCAGGCTGATCGGCGGGCGCCTGAGCCCGCCGGTCAGATGCATTACAGAAGGAGGCGGGCGGTTGCATGGCGGGGACGCGGGGGGGGCAATCCGGACAGAGGGGGGCTGGAGGGAGGGGGAACAAGACACAGGGGGTCTGGAGGGAGGGGGAACAAGACACAGGGGGTCTGGAAGAGGAAGGGGGCGGCGCCGCAGGAAGGGATGTCCTGCGGTTGCACAGGCAGTGCAGCCGCAGGCAGATAAATGTAATCGGAGGGGCGGGGGGGGGGCCGATGGGCCCCTATTGTGTCCTGGGGGGGTAAGGGGTGAGTAGGGGGAGGGCACCCGCCGATCCGCCCCTCCAGATCTGATTGGAGAGCTCCAATCAGATCTGGGAGGGGAGAATCGCTCAGATTTCTCCGATCGGCAATTTTAAGTTTTAAACTGCCAATCGGAGGGGCCCTGGGCACGGGGGGGGGTTAATCCACCTCCTGGGGGGTCATCTAGAGGTTGTCACATAACATCATCAACAGTGACACCTGAGTGACCCCCCTCACAGGAGCTGCAGGGGGCGTTTTCCCAAATGACACAGGGGGTGTGTCATCGGTCCTTATGGCACTGCTTTTCATGGCACAAACGCTGTGTCATGTGTCTCCAAGGGGTTAAGGACCTTCCACCTACCTCTAACTTTGTCATTTGTGCCAATGTGCACCATGACCGCTGGGTCCTCACCAGCCCCTCCCAGTAATCTGTCAACCCGATCAGGTAGGCAGCACACTGTTCGACAATCCCTGTCTTTGTGACTGATTGCCCTATCTTTTCCCCTAATAATTGAGTCCCCATTACCAGCACCTGTCTGGCCTGCCCTTCTCTCCTGTTTTCCCCCTTACAGGAGCCGACACTCCTCTGGCTTTCAGAGGTCATGCCCTGCTGCAGCAATGCTATCCCTGAACTCACACCCCCCTCAACTGCCAACTTGGCAAACTTATTGGGGTGTGCCAGATCAGGGCTAGCCTCCCTGGTACCCTTCCCTCTACCCGCCTTCTGTCACCCAACTAGATACCTCATGGTCCTGCAGCTCCATACTACCATCCTCCCCCACATCTATCCCATTGAGCAGCTGTTCAGTGAGCAGCAGACTCCTTTCCATATTGTCTATGGATCTCAGCGTTGTCAGTTGTTCATTTAGATCCAGTATCTGGGCTTCCAAATGCACAACGTACTCACATCTCACACAGCAGTATGCACCCTCGACCGGCTGTTCAAGGAATGCATACATGTGGCAAGATGTACACTGGATGGCATAGTCAATCATGGAGCTCATTTCGTAATAGGGATTGCACCAGACAGAAATGATAAGTAAAAAGAAATGCAAAGTATTAATTAAATACAACCTGCAATTCAGTAAGTCCTCCCTTCCAAACTCCCTGAATCCAAAGTCACTGAATCACAAGTCACACATTTACTTCCGTCCGCACTTGCGCTCCGTCACACTCAGCTCGTGTCACACTCGCTAGAAAATCAGATTTAAATCTTTTTTTTTTCCCTTAGCAGAAAATCAGCCTACAGCTCAGTGTACTATCGATTTATAAGCGATCTATAGATCCTAGAACTGCAGTATACAGCTCTGCTTCATCATGTAGGAGGGCAGGAACTGTACTAAAAAGTTTTCTCTCACAGGAGTGCCCCTTTAAGCTTCTTTTACCCTATTGTTACATGGCAGTTATAAACTTAAAGGATGCCTACTATCATGTCCACATCCACAAAGATCATCAGAAGTATCTCAGGCTAGCAGTAGAGATCCATGGGGTCTTAGTAACCCTCCAGTATCTGTGCCACCCCTTTGGAATCCTCTTAACACTGAGGGTCTATACCAAGATCATAGACGAGGTGATATCCTATATAAGAAAAAAAGACATCTTGGTGATTCCCTACCGAGACAACTTCTTGGTAGTAGGGAAAACAAAGGCTCACTGTTTGATGGCAGTGGATCACGTTCTGCCAATTTTCAGAAGGTTAGGGTGGCTCATAAATATAGACAAGTCAAGAACAAACGTGTCAGGTTTAAAAGCTTTTAGGAATCGGCTTGGACTCTGACGATTAGATTTTTTTCCTTCCACAAGAAAACTTTCCACAATCAAGAAAATAACAAGAAGGGCTCAAAGACATGAGATTACGACCGTGGGGGAAGCAATGTCCCTGTTATAGGGTGATTAATCACCACTGTCACGTACCCACTTCTCAGTACATGACTTGGAGTTGCACCTGCAAGGGTTAATCTATCTCCTCTCACTCAATCCAGGACTCAACCTATGCTGAAAGAAAGCCTAAATCACACCCCGACACACACCGCGCACCCCACTTCACACACGCTGCCACCACTCACCAGATTTGGGGTGATGAGGACCCCTAAACTAAGACTATCAGACAATCAACAAGATTGCACCCTGTCTAGGGTTATGGGTTCTTTAGAACAGGGGTCTCCAACCACCGGGCCATGGACCGGGCCGTAGGGGTCCCTGTGCCGGTCTGCGGCATCACTGCAGACCACCACTGCAAAGTTAAAGTGCGGTTGGCGTGGCGTGCGGCGGCTCAGGGTCCGCTTCCCCGCCCCCTCAGTGACAAGGCTCCCAGCAGATGAGCCCAAAGCCAATCAAAGGCGAACATCTAATGTTATGCGATGACTTTACATGCTCGCCTCTGGTTGGCTGCTGGCTCATCTGCTGGGAGCCTTGTCACTGAGGGGTGGGGAAGCAGGCTCTGAGCTGCCGGAGGAGCGGTGAGGACTGAGGAAAGTGTGAGAGTGTCTGTATGTATGTGTGAGTGTGTATGTATGTGTGAGTGTGTGTATGTGTGTGTATGTATCTATGCGTGAGTGTGTGTATGTATGTATGTAAGTGTATGTATGTATGTGATTATGTGTGTATGTGTGAGTGTGTGTATGTATGTGTGTGTGCATTATGATATTGTGATGAGCGAGCATGCTCGGCGGTACTCGATACTCGAGAATCACAGTGCTCGGGATGCTCAGCAAGCACCGAGTACTGCCGAGATGCTCGGCTCACCGTCCCTGCATGTTGGCGCTCTTTACAGAGCCAGCCCACATGCAGGGATTGACTATCAGACACAGTAATGCCACAGGAGAAAATAAAGTGAAGGTGTGCTCCACCACCCAATACTCACAGACTCCCAGGCTTCCGGATTAATGGTAGGCAACCTTACATATAGAGAAAAGGAGAATTCCGGTGCCGCCAAGGCGGTTTAAATCCTTTATTATATGTTAAATGTTACAGATGCCCCCCAAGGGGAGAAACACTAGACGCATTTCAGAGGTAAAACTCCTTATTCGTTAGTACATCCGTATAAAAAACAGTGTCTTATATATGCACATTAAAAACATAGAAAAACATACACCTGTTCACACTTCAGTTGATTATTCTAGGAACATGTTAACCCCTAAGTAGCCCAGTATGGCAAAGGTTTGTTATGTGCAATTTAAATACTGTTTAACATTTATTTAATTCCTCTTATGGTATACCAGTGTATCTTTAATCCCTATTATTTTCTTCACCTCTTATTTGGTTTTTGAATTGGCTATGCAATATTCATATATTTCTGATGCAGTGCCAAATCCTTTTTATCATGCTTGGTAAGGAAAAAAATATTATTTTATAGTCAGAATATTAGATCTTTACTTCTTTTTTGTGTTTTTTGCTTTTTATTTTTTACAGTGGAATGTATATGTAAAAGCCATATTATTAATACATATATTTAATGTTGTACTTTCTCTTGTTGAACAAACTTAATAAAAATATAATAAATCGCTCCTGAAATTTAGACCATGTGGTATACGTGCGTCAAGTTGTAAAATCCATATATTTTCCCTGTCATATAATTTTTTTGTCACAATTTCTACCACGATATGGCCGAGATACCCTCTCTATTCCTTTTATTTTTAAATGGCTAAGATCACCTGCATGTACCTCCCTGAAATGCTTGGATAAGCCAGACATTCCAGTTTTCAGTTCTGGATTGTGGATTGGTTGTGGTCAGATGTTCAGAAATCCTGATTTTTAAAGAGTGGATACTGCAACCGATGTAATATGTTTTACATTCAGTGCATGTGGCCATATAGACCACATGTGTAGTATTACAATTTATATAACTTTGAATAGGATAGTTCTTTCCTGTCCTGTAACTCCTGTAAAGTTAGTAAAATCAGCTCCAAAATCCACATATTTACACATACCGCATTTCCTTCCTCCACATTTATACATTCCTTTATGGGTTAACCATATGCAAGATGTTTTTGGTTTATTCCGAAAACACACTTGGTGAAATGATGCTAGCTATATCTTGTCCTTTTTTGGGGATAACTTACCAGGCAGATATCAGTATATTCCCTTGATGTTATTAAACTCATTACTATAAGGTGTAGAGAAGATGAGTTTAGAGGATATATTATTTTACTTATAAGTTTTTCCTTGTAACAGAGATTCTCTGCCTTTTCATTCTACTACGATTTTAGCTCTTTCAATCATCCATTTTTATACCCTCTTTCTCTCAATCTTTTTGTCATTATCATAGTCTTTTTTTCATAATCTTCTTTCTTGCTACAGTTCCGTTTTGCTCGTATGAATTCCCCTACGGTGATATTCTTAATGATGTAATCAGGATAGCAACTATCTGCCCTTAGGACTGAATTCCCACTCACTGGCTTGCAATAAAGCCTCATCCAGTCAAATTTAGATCAAGAAATGGAGTGGAATTTTCATATATTTCCATGGTCAATCTCAAATTATACGTATTGTCATGAAATTTGGTTAGTAAGTAGAGGGGGTCCGGTACGGGAGACACTGTAGACGGCACGGTCACCTGAGTTACCCTTCCCCCCCCTTACGATGTCGCAGCGCTCTGGGCTCTCCTTCAGGGACCATGGGGATAGAAGCTTTGTTCGTCTCCTTGATCTCTTATGCAGCAGAGCCGAGAGTGTTCAGCACAGACGAGAGTCGAGGGGTTAATAAAGATGCAGTCCCTAAATGTGTTTGTGTTTTTATGTATATATTTTTTTATGAATTATTAGAAAAAAAAAATTGACATGGACTTCGCCATATTTTTGTATGTCAGCCAGGTGCAGCAGGCAGATTCTGGGAATCAGAAATATAGGGAAGCCCTTTTCTTTAATTATTTCATGAATTTCATGAAATAATTTTAAAAAATTCACGTGGGCTTCCCCTATTTTTGGGTCCAGCTAGGTACAACTAGACAGCTGGGGCTGGAATCTGCAGTGCAGGGTGGCACAAGCTTTCTGGGCCCCACCGCTGCGAATTGCAGTCCACCGCTGCCCCAGAAAATGGCGCCTTCATAGAAGTGCCGTCTTCTGGCGCTGTACCCAACTCATCCAGTGCCCTGATGCGGTGGCTTACTGGGTAATAAAGGGGTTAGGGCCAGCTTTGTATTATCAGCTTTCCCTAAGCTCGAAATTCATGGGTTCACGCCAATATTAGACATGACCACCATGAATTTCTAGTAATCATGTAGAAAAAAAACACAACACAGAGAAAAAATATTTTTATTAGAAATAAAACACAATTAGGGACTCAATCTTTATTAAAGAAAAGAACCCCACCCCCTCCGACCTAGTACAGGTTCGAAGGTACCACGACGTCCAATCCGGATCCATTATCATCTGTTCGGTTTGCTGCCTGGCAAACTGATCAGATGATCAATATCCGGTTGAAGGACCTGAATCAGCTGTCAGATCAACTGTGTTTAAAGCTCCCATGCTGACACCGCCAGTTGATGTGTGGCTGCCGCTCCTTTAGCCCCCTGGTGCCATCCGATCATCCCTGTCCCACATGCCTGCCGCCTGTGCAGCGGGGGACAGGGGGTGATCAGATGGCACCAGGGATCTGCACGAGCCGGCGGCAGCGAGATCACAAGTGAAAATTATGCTTTCGGCAGTGTGCCGGCAAAATGCTCGGGTTTCCCCATAGGATAACATTGGGCTCGGTGCTCGGGTTGAGCACCAGAGCATCTCGATATGCTCAACCCGAGCATTGAGCACCCGAGCATTTTACTGCTCGCTCATCACTAGTATGTGTGAGTGTGTGTGGGGCTGCAAGAGGATGATGGGGTTATTGGGGGCTGCAAGGGGATGATGGGGTTATTGGGGGGCTGACAGGGGATGATAGGGTTATTGGGGACTGCTGCAAGGGGATGATGGGGTTATTGGGGACTGCTGCAAGAAGATGATGCAGTTATTGGGTATTGCTGCAAGGGGATGATGAGGTTATTGCGGACTGCTGCAAGAGGACATTGTGGGCTGCAAGGGGATGATTGCATTTTTGGCATAAGAGGTGTAAAATGGTTCCACTCTGTGGTTTCTCAGGACGGCCCCCTAGAGAGACTGGAGTCTCAATCTAGGAAAGCCAGCCTTGTGCTCAGATAACATAGGGTGTGACCTTTGTGTAGTGACACAGAATTTAACCATTAACTGCTGTGTGTCCATTCCCTCAGATACATATTTAACTATAGCAACCATTCCAGACATATAATGGCTGCAATTCCATACAGGAAATCTACAGTGGCAGATATTATCTGTACAGCTGACTAGTTTAGGCCATCTAGACTGCAAGTTTCAATTGTCGGCAGAGGTCTGAGAATCTGGTATTGAAATTGGTGGCTGGATGAAAGGAATCTGTCAAAAGGTGTACAATGATCTTCTAAGAACCTGATAATAATTACCAGAGATACCAGCTCAGGCTGTTGGGGGGCCCACTTAGGGGACCAGTACTACCAAGGCAGTTGTGAACCTCACCTTAAGGCTGCCATCACACTTGCGGACCCCTCCGCAGCGTCCTGCGGAGGGGATCCGCAAGCTGACCGCAGCCACCGCCAGCCCCTATCTTTGTAATGGGAACGCACGGTCATGTGCAGGTATGCGCATGACCGTGCACTCCCATTCACTGCAATATGTAATTTGTATGCAGGTGGATGCCCGCGCACAAATCACACACTCACGTCCGCACCAGGAACGCGACATGGTCGCGTTCCTGGTGCGGACGAGACTGAGTGATTGTGTGTGATTTGTGCGCGGGCATCTGCCTGCGTACAAATCACATATTGCAGTGAATGAGAGTGCACGGTCATGCGCAGACCTGCGCAGCACCGTGCGTTCTCATTATAAACATAGGGGCTGCGTTCAGCTTGCGGATCTCCGCAGGACGCTGCGGAGGGTCCGCAAGTCTGAAGCCAGCCTAAGGGAGGAGTCCTCAAATCTAAAATAATTGTCAGCAGTAACAGAGGCGGTGCAAGTATCCCTACAACAAATCATGAAAACAAAAGTGGTAATGTCGGACAACTACACGGCGGTGTCATATTTAAATCAAGGAGGTACGAGGTCGGCGTGTCTGACTATTGACAATAGCAGAAAGAAACCTGCTACCCCTCACAGGTCGACATTTGACAGGCTCAGAAAATCTCGCAGATTTATTGAGTCATCATGTGGTAAGTCAGGGTGAGTGGTCCCTGAGTCGAGAAGTGTTCAACCACATTTGCGTATAATGAGAACACAATATAGATCTTTTCGCAACTAAACCGAACCGTCAAGGAAAGAGGTTCTTATCTCTAAAACCAAGGGAGTATCCGGACAGAGTGGACACCCTTCTGCAGGACTGGGACTTCCATCTAGCTTATGCGTTTTCCCCCTTCCCTCTTATCCCATTAGTTCTGAAAAAAATCAGAAAGGAAGAGGCCAGGGTCATCCTAATTGCTCCTTTCTGGCCAAAAAGGACCTGGTTCACATACCTGAGAACTATGTCATTATTAGATCCTTGGATACTCCTGGAATTTTCAAATCTCCTTCACAGGGATCGGGCCCTCACCCTTGGGTTCATGGGCTACATCTCATGGCATGGAACTTGAGAGGAAACTACTGTCTGCTAAGGGATTCTCACAAAACCTAGTTTCCACTCTCCAACTTAGTATAAAGAAAGTGACATCTATCAAAAATAATAAGTTATGGAAGAGATTTTTGGAATGCTCAGGCCGCAGGTTATCCTCCTAATGTCATCAAGTTCTATTCGTGAAGATGATAGAGTTCCTACAAAGAGGACTAGAGGAGGGTCTCTCCACAAGTATGCGGAGAGTGTAATTATCAGCCTTGGGTGTGCTCTTTGACAAAAGGATAGCTGGCCTACCCTAGTTCTACAGATTCATTAGGACTTCCTTTACTTCTAGGCCGCTAAGAGGTCTTATGAGAACCCCCTTACGAGCAGATAGCCTCAACTACTATTAAAAGTCTTTACCCTCAAGACAGTACTTTTAGTGGCCTCAGCATCAGCTTAGTGAATACCGTAAGTGTATTACAAGCTATTTAAAAAAAAACACAATTTTCTACTGTCCTGGATAATAGTGTCATCCTGATTTCCTTTTGAAAATGAACTCCAGGTTCCATAGAAGCTAGGAGATAGTGCTCCCTTCCTTTAGCAACAACCTAAAGTCCCAGGGAGAGCTAACGTGCCACTTTCTTGATGTAAGGAGGTGTGTTCCTAAAAAGTTGAAAGTGATGATGTCCTGACTTAAATCTTCCTCTATGTGTTTTCTGTTTCAAGGGCCCAATAAAGGGAAGGTAAGGTCAAGATCCATTATTGATAGATGGGTTAGGATGGCTATAAACGTAGCCTAATCTGCTTAAGGTCAGGATCCCTCTCAAGTTGTTAGGTCTCATTCCATCAGAGCCATGGCCACCTCCTGGGCATAAAGAACAAATCTTTAGGGCAGCAATCTAATCTACTCCCTTACTTTCTTCAATTTCTGGATTTTAGGCATTCATCTCTTTTGGGAGGAAGGTGCTTTCTGCGGTAGTCCCACCAAGGGTTTCTTCTTTTTTTCTCTCATGTACGGTGCTGTCATGCTGAGCGGAAAAGATAATTACTTACCGGTAATTGGATTTTCCAGAACCGTGCTATTTCTCTCCCTTTCTTTGGTGGTGGAGAATTTTTTTTTTAATAAATCCTAAAAGACAAAAAAATGAAGATTTCTCCTTCGCATCATTGGGGGACACAGGACCATGGGTGTATACTTTTCTGCCACTAGGAGGCGACACTAAGTAGAGATAAAAGTTAAGCCCACCTTCCTGCAGTATACACCCGTACACGCCTTTTCCATAGCTGTGTATATGTATGCTAACATGGCGGCTACTACTTATATCCAGAAAATACAGTGGAGGGCTGGAGAGCGGTGCTGCCCCTTTTATCTTCAATAAGTTTCCTGTTCCTGGGGCAGATATCCTCTCACGTACAGTGCTGTCATTGTCCAATTAGCAGTAAGTAATTATCATATCCCACCCACTGCGTGGTTGCGGAGATTCCTCATCGCTAGTGCTAGCATAAGAGGATGGCAAACAGTAAAAAGTGCTCGGCTGTCTCACGTTGTATGTATCTGAACAGATCATGGCGTAAGCCTCATCTGCCATATACACAGTTGTAGCCACTGGAGTGTGTAGCCACTGGCACCAGTTCACATTTTGTCTATGAGTGCTGTGCAGTTTTTTGTTTTTTTTTCTGTTTTGTATCATATGGAGTTGCTGGCTCCATGCTGCAATTTGCACCCCCATCACCTACAGGTGATCTTGGGTTGAGATGGTGTCCGCCCACTGAGAAGTGGGGGGGTGGACAAGGAGGATAGGGATATCAGCGTTAGGACTCATCAGACCTGAAGTCACTTTGTCGCAGTTGATGAGCAAACAGACATTGGCCAATGTGTGTACCAAGAACTTCAGAAATAGTTGTTGATGGAAGAAGGGGTTATTTACAGGGGAACGAGACACCACCTGTAGATTCCCGGTAATATGGTACTGGCGCTGCCAGCCGGCCGCTGAGGTGATGGTTGGGGCAGCAAAGTGTGGTAAAGCTCCCCACATGTGGAGCTTTACCTCAGGGCAGCAATGAAGGAAGATGGTGAGGAGGGCAGCAATGAAGATGGTGCTGCAGTTCTTACCCCTCTGCTGAGCTGCTGCTGTTGCTGAGCCCTCCAGGCTGTGGCGGGAAGAATAACGAAAACCAGTTCAAGTTTAACTCCATTTTACTCGGTACTGGCTGATGGCATAAACAAAACACGGTACAGTTTGGTTTACAGGGTGGATGTTGCCAGCTCAGGATCTCCCTTATGGAGTCTCTAGATGTCCTCTCTTAAGTCGTTCAGGGTCTAATCTGTTCTCTTCTGTCTTTTCCACCTTCGCAGAGCTCTCCCGCCAGTCCTACGGTCTGAGTCTAGAAGACAAGGTCTGTGCTTTACCGGTCTAGACTGGGCCCAAGGATTAAAGCCCCTGCCACCGGAATTCAGCCTGTCCCTTTTAATTTCTTCTAGTGTCCTGAACCGGTTCTTAGTCCTGAGGGGAGAGGTACCTTGTGGCGCTGTCAGCAACCTGGTTTCTATGGGCCTGCAGCTTGTCGGCTTTGCATCCAGGGCTAAACTCCTGGCTACCTCAGCTTTCCGTGTCGCCGGTGCTCCTTCAACGGGACCAGCCGGCTCCTACCAGTCCTTGCCTTCTGTTCTGGGCCCCCACTTGAAGATGGGGCTCCCTCCTCTCAGCTGGGCTGTCAGGCCTGACATTTCTGCCTGCCTTCCCAGCACCATCTGAGGTAAACTAACTGTCAACTGTCACTTACTTTTGCATCAACCCCTAGGCTCCACCCCCTTTTGGGACCTACCTAAGTACTAGCACTAGTACTATACTAGTGGTCTATTCCTGGGTGTGTGCACTTTCAGACTCCACAGGTTAAACCCTAACTAGCAACTTACAAAGAATATTACATTTTATAATAAAGTGCAATACCACCCTTTGGCGCCTAGTCGCAGGGGCGCCACACAATCACAAATTCTTTGGTATTATTATCTTCATTTAATTTGTCTTAAATATAAAAACACAAAAGAGAATGAAGCAAAAAGCAAAACATTGATCATTTCACCCAAAACTCCAAAAATGAGCCAGACCAAAGTATTGGCACCCTCAGCCTAATACTTGGTTGGTCAACCTTTAGCCAAAATAACTGCGATCAACCGCTTCCGGTAACAATCAAAGAGTTCCTTACAATGCTCTGCTGGAATTTTAGACCATTCTTCTTTGGCAAACTGCTCCAGGTCCCTGATATTTGAAGGGTGCCTTCTCCAAACTGAGGGAGACTCAGCTTTCTCACACTGGTCCCTACATTATGCTGCAAAATTTGTTGGTAGTCTTCAGACTTCATAATGCCATGCACACGGTCAAGCAGTCCAGTGCCAGAGGCAGCAAAGCAACCCCAAAACATCAGGGAATCTCCGCCATGTTTGACTGTAGGGACCGTGTTCTTTTCTTTTAATGCCTCTTTTTTTTTTTCTCCTGTAAACTCTATGTTGATGCCTTTGCCCAAAAAGCTCTAATTTTGTCTCATCTGACCAGAGAACATTCTTCCAAAACATTTTAGGCTTTCTCAGGTAAGTTTTGGCAAACTCCAGCCTGGCTTTTTATGTCTCGGTGTAAGAAGTGGGGTCTCCCTGGGTTTCCTACTATACAGTTCCTTTTCATTCAGACACCGACAGATAGTACGGGTTGACACTGTTGTACCCTCGGACTGCGAGGCAGCTTGAACTTGTTTGGATGTTAGTCGAGGTTCTTTATACACCATCCGCACAATCTTGTGTTGAAATCTCTCGTCAATTTTTCTTTTCCGTCTACATCTAGGGAGGTTAGCCACAGTGGCATGGGCTTTAAACTTCTTGATGACACTGCGCACGGTAGAGACAGGAACATTCAGGTCTTTGGGGATGGACTTGTAGCCTTGAGATTGCTCATGCTTCCTCACAATTTGGTTTCTCAAGTCCTCAGACAGTTCTTTGGTCTTCTTTTTTTTCTCCATGCTCAATGTGGTACACACAAGGACACAGGACAGAGGTTGAGTCAACTTTAATCCATGTCAAATGGCTGCAAGTGTGATTTAGTTATTGCCAACACCTGTTAGGTGCCAGAGGTAAGTTACAGGTGCGGTTAATTACAGAAATTAGAGAAGCATCACATGATTTTTCTAACAGTCCCAATACTTTTGTCCACTCCCTTTTTTTATGTTTGGTGTGGAATTAGATCCAATTTGGCTTTAAGACAATTCTTTATTTGTTTTTTCATTGAAGACAAATTAAATAAAGATAATAATACCAAAGAATTTGTGATTGAAATAATTTTCAAGAAGAAACTAAGTATTATCTGACAGAATTGCAGGGGTGTCAATACTTTTGGCCACAACTGTGTGTGTGTATATATATATATATATATTGTGACAACACGCCTGTGGTTCGCCTTTGCTGGGATCAAAGGGCACGTTGATTGGGTGTCATTTAGTCCAAACACAGCAATGTGGATGCAACTGGCACTGGGCCAGGTTTATTGTGGTGAAAGCCAACAAAAGAAAACAAAACAGCAAAACCAAAATCCTCGCCTGTCCGGCTCTAACTAAACAGAATGTACCCTCACTACAGGCTGAAGGGCTTCTCCCTTCAGCCTAAACATATAACCAAACAGCAATGGCTTCACTCACATGCTTCTCCTCACACAGACAGGCTGTCTGTGCTCCCAGGCAGAGAGAGAGCCCCGCCCGTCTCCCAGACTCCTTTTACAGACCCAAACCGCCTCCCCTTACTTCATTAGCAGCCAGGTGATACAACCCAGGTTAGGTTGCATAGGACAGATACCTGGGTGAGATATACCTGCCCTCCTCCACTAACCCCACCTGAGTCTCACATATCCCCCCCTCTGCTCAGACCACTCCGGCTGAGCAGCGGTACCCACACAACAGTGCACCCTAGACAGGGCATCAGCGTTACCCATCCGCTCCCCCGGGCGATGTTCCACAGTAAAATTGTAGGCCTGCGAGGCCAGGAACCACCGAGTCACCCGGCTGTTCCGCTCCCTATTCAAGTGCATCCACTTGAGAGGGGCATGGTCCGTAATCAGCCGGAACTTCCGGCCCCCCAGGTAATATTTGAGGGACTCGAGAGCCCACTTAATGGCCAGGCATTCTTTTTCCACGATGGCATACCGTTGCTCATGCTTGTTTAGCTTACGACTAAGATAAAGGACCGGATGTTCCTCCCCGTCCCTCAGTTGCGACAACACCGCCCCGACACCAGTGTCGGAAGCATCCGTTTGGACCACGAACTCGCTTTGGAAGTCAGGAGTCACAAGCACCGGTTGAGAACAGAGGGCCCGCTTTAGGTTGCGGAAGGCTTCCTCCGCTGCCGGGGTCCATCTGACCATGACAGAGTCGTTCCCTTTTGTAAGATCCGTCAGGGGAACAGCGATGGCTGCAAAATTGGGAATGAACCGTCGATAATAGCCAGCAATCCCCAAAAAAACCCTCACCTGCTTCTAATTGATTGGGTGCGGCCAGTTCTGGATGGCCTGTATCTTGTCAGTCTGGGGCTTAACGGTCCCTCTCCCAATCACGTAACCCAAATACCGGGCTTCTTCCAGCCCGATATGACATTTTTTTGGGTTGGCCGTTAGCCCTGCCTCCCGCAGGTCCTCGATCACAGCCTGTACTTTCCTGAGGTGGGTTTCCCACTCCGGGCTGTATATGACAATGTCGTCCAAATAGGCCGAAGCATACTGCCTATGTGGCCTCAGGATTCGGTCCATTAGTCTCTGAAATGTCGCAGGTGCCCCATGCAGCCCAAACGGCATATGCACATATTGGTACAAACCATCCGGTGTAGAAAACGCAGTTTTCTCTTTGGCTGCCTCCGTCAGGGGTATCTGCCAATACCCCTTCGTCAAGTCTAAGGTCGTGATATACCGGGCCTTTCCTAGCCGGTCTATCAGTTCGTCAACCCGTGGCATAGGGTAGGCATCGAACTTAGAGACTGCATTCAGCTTCCTAAAATCGTTGCAGAATCGAATGGTGCCGTCGGGTTTAGGGATTAACACAATCGGGCTCGACCAGGCACTATGCGATTCCTCAATCACCCCTAGCTCCAACATCGACGCCACTTCTCGGGAGACGGCGTCACACCGAGCTTCGGGGATTCGGTAGGGTTTCACCTGTACGGTGACGCCGGGCTCTGTTACAATATCGTGTTTGATGAGCGTGGTCTGCCCAGGTTTCTCGGAAAAAAACTTTTGGTTGTTTACGAGAAACCGCTTGACGTCTGTCTTCTGCCGCTCTGACAGAGTCTCCGCAATCTGGGCTTCCGGTATGGTCCGCATGCGGATCGGAAGGGCCAGACCCGCGGATAGAGCCGGACGGTCCTTCCAGGGTTTTATCAGATTCACATGATATATCTGCTCCGGTTTCCTTTTACCCGCCTGATGCACTTTATAGTTTACCTCACCTACCCGTTTTCAAAGGGGCCTTGCCACCTTGCCAGGAACTTGCTTTCCACGGTGGGGACCAGGATTAACACCCTATTCCCCGGGGCAAAGGTGCGAACCTTGGCTCCCCTGTCATAGGTCCTTTTCTGGGCCCCTTGAGCCTGCATCATGTGCTCTTTCACAATGGGCATAACGGCCGCAATACGGTCCTGCATTTGGGTTACATGGTCTATCACACTTTTGAAGGGGGTAACCTGTCCCTCCCAGGTTTCTTTCGCGACGTCCAACAGACCCCGGGGACGTCGGGCATACAGAAGCTCGAAAGGAGAGAACCCGGTGGAAGACTGGGGTACCTCCCGGATGGCAAAAAGCAAATACGGGAGTAGGTAGTCCCAGTTCGTCCCATCTTTCTCTATCACCCTTCGGAGCATCTGTTTCAAGGTTTTGTTGAACCTCTCAACGAGCCCGTCTGTTTGGGGGTGATACACAAGGTGCGTAACGGTGTTATCCGTAACAGCCGGCAGAGCTCTTTCATTACCCTCGACATAAAAGGGGTCCCCTGGTCTGTGAGTATCTGTTTCGGGATACCAACCCGGCTAAACACATGGACCAGCTCCTTGGCAATGGTCTTGGTGGCCGTGTTACGCAAAGGGATGGCCTCGGGGTAACGAGTGGCATAGTCCAAGATGACCAGGATGTGCTGGTGTCCACGTGCAGACCTGGGGAGGGGCCCGACCAAATCCATCCCGATCCTCTCAAACGGGATCTCAATGATAGGTAGGGGTACCAAGGGGCTACATAGATGAGGCCTGGTCGCCGAGATTTGGCATTCCGGACATGACTCGCAATACATGCGAATATCGTGATGCGTGCCGGGCCAAACAAAACAATGCAATATCCGTTCAGTGGTTTTTTGGACCCCCAGGTGACCCCCCATCACGTGTGTGTGTGCCAGGTCCAGCACTTTTCGCCTGTAGGATTGCGGCACGACCAATCGTTGTACCGTGTCGTCCCCCTTTTTCTCTATCTGATAGAGAAAGTCGTTCTCCAGGGCCATGTGAGGGTAAGCCAGCCTAGTATCAGCCTCCACTTGTACCCCGTTTATCATCTTTACATTTTTCCTAGCCTGCAACAGGGTTGGATCCCTTAGTTGCTCGCTTTGGAAGTCATCTTTTAGGACTTCCAAATCCAGCAAACCGGAAGTTGGACGACTGTCCACCCCCGCTCCGGCCCTGGGTTCCTCGGAATCGCCAGCCATGACCGAAAACGGGAACTGCAGGACATCTTCCAGGGATCCCCCCCCAGCTTCCTCCTGGGGATCATCCTCCAGGGGCTCCGGCCCCCCTTGAGGCATCGGAATTGGGTCACCGGGGCCTCCAGCCCGGGGTACCAACTGGTTTTCCCACAACTGCCAGAAGTGGGGAAAATCTCTTCCTAGGATAACATCATGCAGTAAGGCTGGGACTAGTCCCACCTTATGGTGCACAGTCCCATAAAGAGTAGTAATGCAGGAGATGGTCGTGTGGTACGAGCATGTGTCTCCATGCACACACGTCACCGAAAATTTATCTGACGGACCAGTCGGGACTGACACCAGACTGGCCCTGATTAGAGTTACCACACTCCCTGAGTCCAACAGCGCCACAACATTCTTGCCATCAACAGTCAGGTCACACAGGTGTTTTCGATATCGCCTGAACCAGCAGCAGCACACACTACCCTAGCAACCATAGACACACGTTTTCCAAAGTCCGTGACCTCGCACTGCATGGGTTCAGTGGTTAACGGACAGTTCGCAGCAATGTGACCCGCTTCCTGGCAGCGAAAACACCTTACGGGCCCCTTGCTTTGTCCATAGTTCGGCCCCTTCGGCCTCACGACCCCATAAGCTCCGTTCTCCTCCGCCACTGGTTTAGAATACCGTCCCCCTCCCCTAGTCCCGGATACAGTCTTACCCGACCCCCGGGGAGAGGGGGAAGAGGGAGGAGGTGCCGCATCATCCAGGAGACCTTCCGCCACAGAATAACGTTCCACGAGATCCACCAGTTGATCGGCGGTCGTAGGATTTCCATGACTTACCCACTTCCTCAGGGCTGGCGGGAGAGCTCTGAGGTATTTGTCCAGGATAACCCTTTGGATTATCTCTGGCGCCGACAGCACCTCGGGTTGTAGCCATTTTTTTGCCAGGTGAACCAGGTCGAACATCTGGGACCGTGGAGGCTTATCGGGATGATAAGTCCATTGATGCACTCTCTGTGCTCGTACCGCCGTCGTCACTCCCAGCCGGGCCAGGATCTCCGCTTTTAGTCTATCAAAATCCTGCGCGGCCTCTGGCTCCAGGTCGAAGTACGCCTTTTGGGCCTCCCCTGTCAGAAACGGAGCAAGCAAGCCGGCCCACCGTGCCCTCGGCCACTTCTCCCGCTCGGCTGTCCGCTCGAACTTAGTCAGGTAGGCTTCCACGTCATCGTCCGCAGTCAGTTTCTGCCAGTACCGACTCACATGAATCACCCTCTGCTCAGCTTCCGGGTTCAGCTCCGGTGCGGTTGCCAGGCGCTGCGCCACCTCCTGCAGCAATTGGCGGTCTCTGGTTGTCGTTTCCACCAGTTCCCTCAGCTGTGCTGACATTAGGCGGTTAGCTTCTTGCTGCACCGCTGTGGATTGCACCAGCGCTTTCACCACGTCATCCATTTTGACACTGTAACGTGATCCTCACATGGGGCACCAAATGTGACAACACGCCTGTGGTTCGCCTTTGCTGGGATCAAAGGGCACGTTGATTGGGTGTCATTTAGTCCAAACACAGCAATGTGGATGCAACTGGCACTGGGCCAGGTTTATTGTGGTGAAAGCCAACAAAAAAAACAAAACAGCAAAACCAAAATCCTCGCCTGTCTGGCTCTAACTAAACAGAATGTACCCTCACTACAGCCTAAACATATAACCAAACAGCAATGGCTTCACTCATGTGCTTCTCCTCACACAGACAGGCTGTCTGTGCTCCCAGGCAGAGAGAGAGCCCCGCCCGTCTCCCAGACTCCTTTTACAGACCCAAACCGCCTCCCCTTACTTCATTAGCAGCCAGGTGATACAACCCAGGTTAGGTTGCATAGGACAGATACCTGGGTGAGATATACCTGCCCTCCTCCACTAACCCCACCTGAGTCTCACAATATATATATATACACTACCGCAGTGGTCCCTAACCTTTTTTTGTACCGGGGTCCAGATCTATGCCCGACCACTTTTCCTGGGCCCGGCAGGGTGGGGTTGCATAGGGGCGGGTCTTTGATTATATGGACAGGGCCATGGAGAAGGGGTGGAGATTAGTACCCTGTTTCCCGGCAAGATGCGCTACGTCTTACTTTCAGGGGATGTCTTATTTCTCCATCCCCTTGCAGCCCCCAATATGATATCCCCTTCATCCCCTTGCAGCCCACAATATCTCCATCATCCCCTTTCAACCCACAATATCCCCATCATCCCCTTGCTGCCCACAATATCCCCATTCAGCAGTCCCCAATAACCCCATCATCCCCTGGCAGCAGTCCCCAATAACCCCATCATCCCCTTGCAGCAGTCCCAAATAACCCCATCATCTCCTTGCAGCAGTCCCCAATAACCCCATCATCCCCTTGCAGCAGTCCCCAATAACCCCATCATCCCCTTTCAGCCCCCCAATAACTCACTCATCCAGTTGCAGCCCCCCAATAATCCAATCATCCCCGTGCAGTCCCCCAATAACCCAATCATCCCCTTGCAGCCCCCCCAATAACCCCATCATCCCTTTGCAATCCCCCAATAACACACACTCACACATACATACTAGTGATGAGCAAGCAGTAAAATGCTTGGATGCTCGATGCTCGGGTTGACCATATCGAGATGCTCGGTTGCTCGACCCGAGCACTGAGCCCAATGTTATCCTATGGGGAAACCCCAAGCATTTTGCTGGCGGCACCTGATCTGACAGCTGGGTTTAAATTTACCACGCTGACATTGAACAGCTGATGTCGGCGCAGGAGCTTTAAACACAGCTGATCTGACAGCTGATTCAGGTCCTTGAACCTGATATTGATCATCTGATCGGTTTGCCAGCCAGCAAACCGATCAGATGATATTGGATCCAGACTTGGACGTCATGGGACCCTCAAACCTGGACTATGTCAGAGGGAGTGGGGTTCTTTTCTTTAATAAAGATGGAATCCCTAATTGTGTTCTATTTTATTTCTAATAAAAATATTTTTTAACTGTGTTGCGTGTTTTTTCTATATGATTTCTAGAAATTCATGGTGGTCATGTCTAATATTGGCGTGATCCCATGAATTTCAGGCTTAGGGCCAGCTGATAATACAAAGCTGGCCCTAACCCCTTAATTACCCAGTGAGCCACCGCACTAGGGCCCTGGATGAGTCGGGTATATAACCAGCATCGCTCAGCCAGCGAATGTGCCCCCCAAGGTCAGAAAGAACACACATGTCTGACTTTGCGAGGTACAGGATAAGCCGAGAACTCATCAACACCGGTTTTACAAGGTTTGACGACCAGCCCTAAAATGACAGAGGGTGGAATTGTGCCTTCAAAACAGCAACGAGTGACCTCGGCATTACCGCTGCAGAAGAGCTGGACCTGCTAAGTCCACAGTCTACAGAGAGAATCAAGAGACTCAGATCTGTTTACATTAGTGACCCAACAACTGGTCTCGCAACCGCATGGGACAGACTAGAGAAACGTTACGGCAGTCCTCAAGCAATTGAAAACGCATTGTTTAAACAACTATATGACTTTCCTAAAATATTTGGCAAAGATGCTTCAAAGAACCAGGAACTCAGAGACCTGCTGTCCGAGCTCCAGCTGGCCAAGACAGACACATATCTACCTGACCTTAGCTACCTGGACACCGCTCGTGGGGTGAAACCTATTGTCGCCAAGTTGCCTTACAATGTCCAAAAACAGTGGACCACACAAGGGTCAAACTATAAAAGACTATACCAAGTCTCCTTCCCTCTGTTCTCCTTCTTCTGTCACTTCATCAAGGAGATTGCAGAGTGCAATAACGACACCAGCTTCTGTTATGAAGAACCCAGCGGCTCTTCGTCATCTCCTAGGTTCATGCTCTCACGGCAGAAACTGCAGTGGTCCGGAGTCAACGAATGGGTCCGAGATTCTGCCTACACCGACATCAGCGCCAGATAAAGGCAATGAAGGTGAGACGGTAGAAAATCCGAACTGCCAGTACCCTATCACAAATTGCCACATCCCCTGAAGAAGTGCATCGGCTTCAGGAAGAAACCCCTTCAAGAACGGAAGGAACTCTTGAAGAAGTTTGGAGTATGCTTCAGGTGCTGTATCTCTACTGAACACATTGCTCAGGACTGTGTCATCGCCATCAAGTGAATAGAGAGCGACAGCGAAGACTACATACAAGCGCTCCATCCATCACAACCTGACTCAACATCTACGCCTTCTCCCACCACAGGCAATGGCGGGGAGAGACAAAGAAACAAACCATCTTGCGGTATCTTCATTTTGCGTCAAGGTCTTTGAGACATGTCCTGCACGAAGATTTGCCTGGCAAGAGTGTATCCTGAAGGTCATCTAGAAAAGGCAGTTAAGGTGTACGTCAGCCTGGACGATCAGAGCAACAAATCGTTGGCCAAGTCAGAACTCTTCAACTTGCTCAGCTTAAAGGGAAACACCTATCCCTACACCTTGAGCACCTTCAGTGGTGTAACAGAAGCCACTGGAAGAAGGGCCAGCTGCCTCATAATAACTTCTCTCTTCAGCTCCATGGAGATACTGCTTCCCACACTCGTAGAGTGCAACCAAATGCCCTTCAACAGGGACGAAATCCCAACACCAGAAGCGGCTCTTCAGTTTCCTCACCTCAAAGACATAGCCAGCAAGATATTGGCCTTGGACAACAAGGCAGATATCTTAATTCTCCTCCAGCAGAGACATAATATGACTGCGCAAGGCGTATCTACAAATATCTGGACAACTTGATAAACCGTACGCTCAGTGCCTCGAGCTAGGCTGAGTCATCATCAGCGACATCTGTAGTGACCAGACAAAGAAACCTAACAACTTCTCCTAAACCATCATCACGTCAGATGACCATGACGTATCCCTTCTGCCGTACCCATATAACTACCGGGTGATGGAGAAGCCAAACAACACTAGGTGGCAACAACAACCACCTGACATCCCAAACCTGCTTCATCTTCAAGATGATAACCTCGAGTCAACAGCACTCTACTCTGCAAACCACGTCAACAACTCACAACCTACAGAGGAAGACAAGGTGATCATCATGGTCACAAGCATCAAAGCCACTGAAGACAACTACAACAGCTGGGTAGCTCCCTTATCCTCTCTTCCTGCAAAGACTGAGTTGCCAGGGTATTTGCAGCAAGCAACTGCAAAGTTCCCAACCTGTGACTTCTATCTACATCACAAACCTGGTCAAGCCGAAACCATGCTAGACTTCAGTGCTCAAAGTAAGAGCCCCTCTCTCAATTGCCTACCTCTTACCGAAGGTCCTGGTGTTCTCCCCACTCAATGCAACCTCAGCACACCACCGGATGTTGAACGAACTTCATACGAAACGAGGAGTCTCACCTGTTGAAAACAGCATCCACAATCCTCTTGGGTTAAAGAACACCTATTACAGTTCAAAACAGGGTGCTGCTGAGACAGCCAGCTCGACGGGTCAGGGAGCTTCAGGCTTTGCCCATCCGGGAACCATATTTAACAGTCTGTGATGACAGAATTGTCTTTCAGCTGGTCCCTTAGTTCTTATCCAATGGGTTCTCAGAGGTCCATCACTCCTAGTCAATAGTCCTTCCTTCCTTCTGTCAATGTCCTCGGACTCCGAAGGAGGAAGAATTTCCATTCATTATTGTTCGCAGGACCGTGCTACGTTGTCTTGAGGTGATGGCACCCTGGCGCATAGATCACTACCTTTTTATTCACCCTTTGGCCGAAATATGGGCAAGTAAGTGGCTACAAGTCCCATAGCCAACTGGATCAAATGTGCCATTACAGAATCCTACCTCGCCCAGCGGCTTCCGTCCCTTCTGTTTTACTGCCCTTTCCGCCAGGGCTACCTCGGTCTCCTGGGTGGAAAAGGCTTGGGCTTCTCCGGAGCAGATCTGCAAGGCTGCTACGTGGTCGTCACTACATTCCTTCAAGAAACATTATTGCCTGGATCTGGGATCCACCAGGGATTTGGCTTTTGGCAGGAAAGTCCTGCAGGCCATGGTCCCCCTATATGTATCAATTAGTTGGTATTCCTTCTATGCTGTCGTGGAAGGGGCCTGGAGAAAATATAATTATTCTTACCGTTAATTCAGTTTCTAGGGCCCTTCCACGACAGCACTTATTTCCCTCCCTATTTTCTTGATTTTTCCTGGAATATATTGCTATTCCTCCTGCTATGGTTCTTTGTAAGACACTGGCTAGTGGGAGGGTCCTTTTAACCTCTCTTGTGCTTCCTGTCCCAATTAGGGCATGGAGAGGCAACCTCCTATTCTGTCATGGAAGTGCCCTTAGAAACCGAATTAACGGCAAGAATAATTCTATTTTCCCCTTTTCAACCTTTTGCCACATTTCAGGCTTCAAACATAAAGATATAAATTGTAATTTATTTTGTGAAGAATCAACAACAAGTGGGACACAATCGTGAAGTGGAACAAAATTTATTGGATATTTTAAACTTTTTTAACAAATAAAAAACTGAAAAGTGGGGCGTGCAATATTATTCGGCCCCCTTGAGTTAATATTTTGTAGCACCATCTTTTGCTGCGATTACAGCTGCAAGTCGCTTGGGGTATGTCTCTATCAGTTTAGCACATTGAGAGACTGAAATTCTTGCTCATTCTTCCTTGCAAAACAGCTCGAGCTCAGTGAGGTTGGATGGAGAGCGTTTGTGAACAGCAGTTTTCAGCTCTTTCCACAGATTCTCGATTGGATTCAGGTCTGGACTTTGACTTGGCCATTCTTTTCCAACTATAAATTTTTATTGAGTTTTATATAATACAAGAAAAAACAGTATACCGTCAAATAAATTGCGATAATACAACAAGATAGGAGGAGGGAGTCATGTAAAGTAGGTAGTGGTATTTTTAAGGTGAAATACTTAGGAGTTTAGCGTCCATATCGCCAAATATGTTTCAAGTCCTTGGTGGTGGCGATCTACCACTTCCAAGTAGTCGGTATATTCTGGAATATTTCCCAGAAAAAGAACTTCCAGGTACGGAGGGTTACCGATTATACTCTCCTCCCTAAAACATCAAATAATAACAGATAGGGGACAGGTGAAGTAATAACGACTTGGCCATTCTAACACCTGGATACGTTTATTTTTGAACCACTCCATTGTAGATTTTGCTTTATGTTTGGCATCATTGTCTTGTTGGAAGATAAATCTTTGTCCCAGTCTCAGGTCTTTTGCAGACTCCAACAGGTTTCCGTCCAGAATGGTTCTGTATTTGGTTCCATCCATTTTCCCATCAATTTTAGCCATCTTCCCTGTCCTTGCTGAAGAAAAGCAGGCCCAAACCATGATGCTGCCACCAATATGTTTGACAGTGGGGATGGTGTTTTGAGGGTGATGAGCTGTGTTGCTTTTACGCCAAATCTATCCTTTTGCATCGTGGTCAAAAAGTTCAATTTTGGTTTCATCTGACCTGAGCACCTTATTCCACATGTTTGGTGTGTCTCCCAGGTGGCTTGTGGCAAACTTCAAACTTTTTATGGATGTCTTTGAGAAATGGCTTTCTTCTTGCCACTCTTCCATAAATGCCAGATTTGTGCAGTGTACGACTGATTGTTGTCCTATGGACAGACTCTCCAACCTCAGCTGTAGATCTCTGCAGTTCATCCAGAGTAATCATGGGCTTTTTGGCTGCATCTTTGATTAGTCTTCTTCTTGTTCGAGATGAAAGTTTAGAGGGACGGCTGGGTCTTGGTAGATTTTCAGTGGTCTGATACTGCTTCCATTTCAATATGACCGCTTGCACAGTGCTCCTTGAGATGTTTAAAACTTGGGAAATCTTTTTGCATCCAAATCTGGCTTTAAACTTCGCCACAACAACAACAGTATCTCGGACCTGCTTGGTGTGTTCCTTGGTCTTCATGATGCTCTCTGCACTTTAAACAGAACCCTGAGACTATCACAGAGCAGGTGCATTTATATGGAGACTTGATTACACACAGGTGGATTCTATTAATCATTATCAGTCACTTAGGACAACATTGGATCATTCAGAGATCCTCACTGAACTTCTGGAGTGAGTTTGCTGCACTTAAAGTAAAGGGGCCGAATAATATTGCACGTCCTACTTTTCAGTTTTTAATTTGTTAAAAAGTTTAACCCCGTTCCCGACCTATGATGTCTCTATAACGTCATGGGTTGCTTGCTCTACTGCAGCTCCGGTGACTGGCTCAGTGACAAGTCACCGGAGCTGCAGGATCGCAAGGACCCATACTTTAGCCTGGGAGAGTGGCTTAGTTCCCCCATGGCTAAACTCGCTCTGATTGGCAATTGAAATTGAGACTGCCAATCAGAGCGAGTAACCCCTCCAGATCTGATTGGAGCACTCCAATCAGATCTGGAGGGGTGGGACGGCAGGTTCCCTCCACCTCCTAGCCCCCTCCCACTCCAGGACTGATGATCCACCCCCCAATCCCCTTCCTACCCCCCCATCCCCACCCGACGGTAACAGTCATCCACCGGCGGTATGCCCGCCAGCAGTAAATGTCTGTTACTGTTGGCGGGCTGCATCTGCCTGTGCACCCGCTGGTCAGCTTCCTCAGCCCCCTCCTGGTATGATCATGGAGGGGGCTGAGGAAGCTGACACCCCCCCCCGTGCCCCGTGTCTCCCCCCCTCACCTCTCGGTGGGCTGCACACGCCGTTGCATCCGCCGACCAGCTCTGGTGTGGGCCCCTCCTCCTCTCCCAGGCTCCTCCTCCTGGATGAGGTAAGAATGAATGGATGGATGAGTGGGTGCATGCATGGGTGGATGGATGGATGGGTGAGTGAGTGCATGCATTCATGGGTGGTTGGATGGATGGGGGAGTGGGTGCATGGGTGGACGGATGGATGAGTGCATGCAAGGCTGGATGATGGATGGATGGGTGAGTGGGTGCATGCATGCATGGGTGGATGGATGGGTGCATACATGGGTGGATGTGTGCGTGCATGGATGTGTGCGTGGTTGTGTGCATGGGTGTGTGGATGTGTGCGTGCATGGGTCCTTGCGATGCACATGGATGGATGTGTTCATGGATAATGTGTGTGGGCATGTGTGGATGGGTGCATGGATGGATGTGTGCGTGCTTGAATGTGTGCATGAATGGATGTGTGTGTGCATGCGTGGATGTGTGCGTGCATGGATGGATGTTGCATGGATGGGTGTGTGCATGCACGGATGTGTGTGCATGGATGTATGCGTGGATGTGTGGTTGCGTGTTTGGATATGTGGATGGATGGTTGTGTGCATGGATAGCTGTTTGCATGGATAGATGTGTGTGTGCATGCATGGATGGGTGCATGCGTGGATGGGTACATGCGTGGATGATGAGTGCATGGGTGGATAGATGGATGCATGGATGGATGGATGGGTGCAACAAGGGAACAAATGTCCTCTTGTAGTCTCTAGGATCATAGTCATGGTGCACTGTATGACAGATCATTGCATCATAACTCTGACCCCAGAGACTGTAGGAAGAGGACACTTGATCCCTTGCTGCAGTCTCTGGATTGAGTAGAGGCGATCGAGCGTCGTGGGACCTTCTTTGTGGACTACGTCGGAGGCGATCAAGCGTCGTGGGACCTTCGTTGTGGACTATGTCGGATCTTTATAATAAAGATGGAGTTCGATTTTGGTTGTGTTTTTTTTTCAAATAAAAAGATTTTTCTCTGTGTTGTGTATTTTTTTTTTGACTATTTACTAGAGATGCCTAATGGCCAGGTCTAACATTGGTCCGACATTATGAATCTCGGGCTTATTGCCAGCTGCCAATAAAAAGCTAGCATTAACCCCTTTATTACCCAGTTTGCCACCAGCACCTGGAAGAGCCTGGGTACAGCGCCAGAAAATGGCACTTCAATGAATGAATGAATGTGCCATTTTCTGGGGCGGCTGCAATTCGCAGCATGGGGGGCCTAGAACGCTTGGGCCTCTCCATGCTGAGGATTCCAGCCCGCAGCTGCCTAGTTGTACCAGGCTGGGCCAAAAATATGGTGGAGCCCCACGTAAATTTTTTTCTTTCTAGGAAATAGACCGCATTACAATGCTATTTTGAGCAATTTGAGATGCTCTTACTATCTTAAAAGAAAAAAGGAGAGTTGTTGACGAGGTTGCTATGGCAAATATGGCCGCCGTGATTCTCGCGAGTGCATTGCGCATGCGCGGGATCTCGTGCAAGCTGGGTGTACGAGAATCCCGTCAATGAAGCATTGCGCATGCGCGGGATCGGAGTGATCCAAAGAAACCGGATGAAAAAGGAGAGGAGGAAGGAGACATTATCGGAAACAAAAAAGACAGAAAAGGGAAAGGGAAAAATCATCCCAAAAAAACGCCGAAAAATTACCCGTATATACTCGTGTATAAGCCGACCCCCCTACTTTTGCCCCCAAAACCTGGGAAAACCTATTGACTCGTGTATAAGCCGAGGGTGCACAGCGCCGCTCCTCGGTGCTCCGTCCTCGCTGCATCCGGGATCCCCGGCCGTCGCACGATGACGTCATATGCCTGCGACGGCCGGGGATCCCGGATGTAGCTGGACGGAGCACCGAGGACTGGCGCTGTGCAGAAGACCGGGAATGGTATAAGATAAGCAGCGAGGGGGGGGAGCCCTTACACAGAGGTGGGGGCGAGTGCCAGCATTTGGGGGGCAGATATGCACTGCTTCCTCCTGCCGCTGATTGACAGGGGGAAGCAGTGCATATATAATGAGCGGCCCCACGTGACGGGGACGCTCATACAGCAGCCTCCCCGCCTCCTCCAGCCTGCCCAGCCCCGGACAGAGCCCCCACCACACCATGTACCGTATTGACCCGTGTATAAGCCAAGGGGGAGACTTTTCAGCCCAATTTTTGGGCTGAAAAACTCGGCTTATACACGAGCATATACGGTAGAAGGTAATTTGGTGTTTAATCTTTCAAAAAAGGTGTTAAGTGAGAGTCATGTATCGTTACTAAATAAGGGAATAAATTTTAGTCCTAACTCATTTGCTAATTTTTTTCAAATTTCTCTGGATCTACAGCAGTTTTACAGGATTTTAAAACTAAAGGAGTGGTTTAGTTCCAGAGAAGTAATATCTAGAAACATTGAGGGTACTGATTTTTTTGCCATGACTAATGGTCTTAAAAAGAAAAGTAAGTTTGTTCCACCAACAGTATCTCCAGTAATTGAAGCATATATCAAAGCAGTAAATAAAGATGTGGAAAATATAAGGAGAGAAAATAAAGATGATAGAACTTATATTAGACCTAATTTAAAACGGGAAGAGGCAGAAGCCCTAAAAGATCTTATGCATGATGACACAATTATAATTAAAAGAGCGGACAAGGGCGGCGCAATTGTCATTATGGATAGACCTAATTGCATAAAAAAAATCAGGCGTCAGCTAGGAGACCAGGAGGTATACAAGAGACTTGCGAAGGATCCTAAATTTGATATAGCCAGGAATATAGCACAAGTTTTACAAGTAGCCTTGGATAAAAAGATTATCACACAAGATTTATATGAATTTATGGTAATTGATGCACCAACCACTCCGGTGCTATATATATTACCAAAGATTCACAAGTCTCTTGTAGATCCTCCTGGTCGTCCTATAGTTTCTGGCTGTAATTCTATCCTTTCAAACATAGGGATATTTTTAGATAAGGTCTTAAATCCCGTGGCTAAAGAGGCAGAGTCCTATATACAGGATACCACAGATTTTAAATGCAAATTACAAGAATTGTCAGTCTATGGGGAGGTGTACTTGGCATCCTTTGACGTGGTGTCATTGTACACTTCCATTGACCATGAGAGAGGACTTAAAGCGGTGGAGAAAAAATTGGTGGATACGAAGTATACTAAGGAAGAAAACCAACTGATATTACAACTATTAGAGTTGGTTTTAAAAAATAATTATTTTCTTTTTGGTGATGATTTTTACCTTCAATGTCGAGGTACGGCAATGGGTGCCAAAATGGCACCCGCTTATGCTAATATAGTAATGAGGGTCCTTGAGGAATACGTCATCTATAATACTGATTTGTTTGATCAAGTGGCTGTATGGTGGAGGTATATAGATGACAGGGACGGAAGACTCTCTTTTGAATTTTTACAAGCACCTAAATGTGTTAGATGAAACCATCAAATTTACCCTTGTTTATTCATAGGATGAAATTCAATTTTTAGATGTATTGGTTAAATATAATGGTAATGATCTGAGTACAGAATTATTTAGAAAAGAGACCGATAAGAATGACCTGTTGATATATGATAGCCATCATCCAAAAAACACTCGTGATTCTATCCCCTATAGCCAAATGCTTAGGGTAAAGCAGATAGTGAGTGATCCTAAAATACAGGAGGAATCTCTGACCGATATGATGATTAGATTTAACCAGAGGCGATACCCAATGAAGTTATTGAAAGAGCAAAAAAGGAGAGTAGACGTGGTAGATAGAGATAGTGCTCTAGATAAGAGTACTAATAAGAAAGTTACTAATCGTATACCCTTTGTGACTTCTTATTGTAATGAGAGTGGAGTAATAGCCAAAATTATTCAAAAACATTGGGGTATGTTGACAAAATGTCTACCACATGTAGAAGCTTTTAAAATGCCCCCACTTTTGGCGTACAAGAGAAGTTACAATTTGGGTGATAAATTAATACACTCTGATTTAGGACCCCTCAAGAAAGAGAAACAACGATACTTGACGGGTAATAAAAGGAAAGGGTGCTATCCATGTCTCTCTTCCATAAATTGTAGATTAATGATCAAAGGATCTTCTTTTAGACATCCAAACACAGGTGAAGCGTTTGATATTAAATATTATTTAACCTGTTCATCAGAATTTGTGGTATACTTATTGGAATGCCCATGTCCATTATGGTATGTGGGAGAAACCACATGGGATTTTAAAACCAGGATAAATCACCATAGGCATACCATAAAAAAAGAGCGTAAAGACCTCCCTGTTTCTAAACATTTTTTTGATCGAGATCATACAGAACATCAATTAAGATTCAGAATTATAGATAGTATCCCTATACAAAGAAGGGGAGGAGATAGAATCAGTCTTTTAAAAAAACGTGAATTGGAGTGAATTCATCGGTTGGGAACATTAAAACCCCATGGACATAATGTTGAATATAGACTTACTCAGGCAACTTAAATAGGATAATTTAACATATAAAATATTTTCTAGACATAGTTGGTAAATAGTCCCACTAGTAAGATTCGATTCCTTTGATGTTTAGAGATATAACAGTCTGAATGACAAGTAGAGAGATATTTATCTTGTTTTAAAATGTATAGATATATAATTAAAAAAAAATTGATATGAAAACTGTATTATTTGTAATAGATTTATAATTATTAAAAATTTATTTCTATTTTTTTTTGCAGATTTGGCAAGTGACTGCAGTCTTGTTGTTGCTAAGTGATGTAGACTCCATAATGCCGATTGATATGTACTGATATGTGGCTATAGTATTAATGTATTATTTGATAATAAAGAGCATATTTAAGAATTTATTTTTGTGGTCTGATCAATATATGGAGGGTGAGGAGTTCATATCTAATGTGTATATACAATGTTGTCCTTATGAGTAGTGCAGGAATGCTCCGTTTACTCCTTTGGGAGAGGAGTATAAACATAAAGTATATACATTTCTTTTATGATGAAAAGTATAAATTATGTACTCCGTGGATCCCTCCTATTATATAATAGGAAGATAGACTGCATTACAATGCTATTTTGAGCAATTTGAGATGCTCTTACTATCTTAAAAGAAAAAAGGAGAATTGTTGACGAGGTTGCTATGGCAAATATGGCCGCCATGATTCTCGCGAGTGCATTGCGCCTGCGCGGGATCTCGTGCAAGCTCGGTGTACGAGAATCCCGTTAATGAAGCATTGCGCATGCGCGGGATCGGAATGACAGCGCAACTGAGCATGCGCGGGCGTTCCACATGTAAAGACATGATGTACATGGAAACGGTATGTGGAGTCGATATACTAGCTATACTTTGACTGTAATTAAAGCCAAATGCATACAGGTGCAATAAATAAGTGCCAATTATAGTATTGTACACAATTTTAATTCACTGGATCGATTTTTTTATATTTAATTTTTGGATTTCACATTGTCACTAGTGTAATCACTTTATTGTAAAAGAAAGCACACGTAAACACTATTTATTACTGTGTAAAAACAGTTTCTTATCTTAATAATGTAATCACTATTAGATGTAATTACCCCTGTGTGGGTCTTATATATATGTGCACATGTTCACTTAGACTGTACTGCTTGAGAAAGGCTGACATATAGCCGAAACGTCGCAGTCCAGGAATAAATCCACATATACTCTTGAAAAGGATGTGCTGCTGTCCGTTTTTGATTATATCTTGAGTACCTTGGTGATGGTAGGAGAAGCTTGCACCTGACTTTTATATAATAGTGCTGTTCCAATTTTTGATATTTAATATTTAGAATTCGTTCTAGAAATAAAAAAAAAATGGGCTTCGCTGTATTTTTGGATTCCAGGAAGGTGCCAGTTACAACGAGGCAGCTGGGGGTTGGTGGCAGTCCATAGCTGCCAAGTTGTACCTGGCTGGACCAAAAATATGGCAGAGCCCCACATCATTTTTTTTCTACAATTAGTTCTAGAAATAAAAAAAAAATGGGCTTTGCTGTATTTTTGGTTGCCAGCCAGGTACAACGAGGCAGCTGGGGTTGGTGGCAGTCCGTAGCTGCCAAGTTGTACCTGGCTGGACCAAAAATATGGCAGAGCCCCACGTCATTTTTTTGTTCTAAAATCAGTTCTAGAAATATTTTTTAAAAAAAGGCCTTTGCTGTATTTTTGGTTGCCAGCCAGGTACAACTTGGCAGCTGGGGGGCTGGAATAATCAGTGTGGAATTGGAATTGTTAGTGGACACCATGTCGTGTTTGGAGAGCATCTGTGTGCCTAAACATTGGAGCTCCCCAAAAGTGACCCCTTTTTGGAAATTAGACCCCCAGGGAACTTATCTAGATGGGTGGTGAGCATTTTGAACCCCAGGTGCTTCACAAATTAATACTTAAAAATGAAAAAAGAATTTTTTTGTGGAAAATAAAAGTACTTTTTCATTATTACAGATCAATTTGTGAAACATCTGGGGGATCAAAGTGCTAACCACGCATCTAGATAAGTTCCCTGGGGGGTCTAGTTTCCAAAATAGAGTCACTTGTAGGGGAGTTCCAATGTTTAGGCACACAGGGGCTCTCCAAACGCGACATGGTGTCTGCAAACAATTTGAGCTAATTTTCCATTCAAATTGTTAGCGGACACCATGTCACGTTTGAAGGCGGCCACCAATGAGCGCAGACTATGCAAAAAGGCGCGCATATTCAAAGTTCAAATTTCGCGCCAATTTGCAGCCTGGCGACAGCGCGCGTTAGCGCCGGGATACACGGGTCTGGCCGACAGTGGCCGCAGGGTGCGCGAGCCAGCTGGGAGATGACCGGCGTCAGCCAGTCATCTCCCGGCTGCTCGCAGCGGTGGTGCCCTTCGCAGCATTCAATCCGCGCGCCAAGCCGCAGTACTGTTCTGATTGGTCGCCACGGCAACCAATCAGAGAAGTAGCACGGCTTGGTGCGCGGTTTGAATGCCGCTCCTCTGATTGGTCGCCGCGTTCAGCGCCGACCAATCAGAGGAGCGGCACGCACCATGCCGCACATTGTATTTGAAATATGACTGAGTACAGAGTATCTGAAATATGGCGCCATGGCGCACGCCGCTATTCTGATTGGTCAGCGCTGAACGCGGCGACCAATCAGAGGAGCGGCATTCAAACCGCGCACCGCTTCTCTCATTGGTCGTCGCATTCAGCGCTGACCAGTCAGAGGAGCCGCTCGCGCCAAGGCGCCATATTGTATTTGAAATATGGCGCAATGGCGCACGCCACTATTCCCCTCAGTCTCCTCCATCCCCTCAGCCTCCTCCATCCTCACAGCCTCCTCCATCCTCTCAGCCTCCTCCATCCTCACAACCTCCTCCATCCCCTCAGCCTCCTCCATCCTCACAGCCTCCCATCCTCACAGTCTCCTCCATCCTTACAGCCTCCTCCATCCTTACAGCCTCCTCACAGCCTCCTCCATCCTCACAGCCTCATTTATCCTCACAGCCTCCTCCATCCTTACAGCCTCCTCCATTCTCATAGATTCCTTCATCCCCTCAGCCTCCCCATCCTCACAGCTTTCTCCATCCTCACAGTCTCCTCCATCCTCACAGTCTCCTCCATCTTCACAGCCTCCTCCATCCTCACAGCCTCCTCCATCCTCACACCTCCTCCATCCTCACAGTCTCCTCCATCCTAACAGCCTCCCCATCCTCACAGCCTCCTCCATCCTCACAGTCTCCCCATCCTTACAGCCTCCCCATCCTCACAGCCTCATTTATCCTTACAGCCTCCTCCATCCTTACAGCCTCCTCCATCCTCATAGATTCCTTCATCCTCTCAGCCTCCCCATCCTCACAGCTTTCTCGATCTCCTCAGCCTCCTCCATCCTCACAGCTTCTCCATCCTCACAGCCTCGTCCATTCTCACAGTCTCCTCCATCCTCACAGTCTCCTCCATCCTCACAGTCTCCTCCATCCTCACAGCCTCCTCCATCCTCACGTCTCCTCCATCCTCAGTCTCCTCCATCCTCACAGCCTCCTCCATCCTCACAGCCTCCTCCATCCTCACAGCCTCCTCCATCCTCACACCCTCCTCCATCCTCCATCCTACAGCCTCCTCCATCCTCACAGCCTCCTCCATCCCCTCAGCCTCCTCCATCTCACACTCTCCCATCCTCACAGCTCCTCCATCCTCACAGCCTCCTCCATCCTCACAGCCTCCCCATCCTCACAGCTCTCCTCCATCCTCACTAGCCTCCTCCATCCTCACAGCCTCCCCATCCTCACAGCCTCATCTCATCCTCACAGCCTCCTCCATCCTTACAGCCTCCTCCATCCTCATAGTTCTCACTCATCCACCTCAGCCTCCCCATCCTCACAGCTTTCTCGATCTCCTCAGCCTCCTCCATCCTTACAGCTTCTCCGACCCTCTCTCTCCTTACACTCCTTCCCGCCTCGTCCATTCTCACAGTCTCCTCCATCCTCACAGTCTCCTCCATCCTCACAGTCTCCTCCATCCTCACAGTCTCCTCCATCCTCACAGCCTCCTCCATCCTCACAGTCTCCTCCATCCTCAGTCTCCTCCATCCTCACAGCCTCCTCCATCCTCACAGCCTCCTCCATCCTCACAGCCTCCCCTTCCTCACAGCCTCCTCGATCCTCACAGCCTCCTCCATCCCCTCAGCCTCCTCCATCCTCACACTCTCCTCCATCCTCACAGTCTCCTCCATCCTCACAGCCTCCTCCATCCTCACAGCCTCCCCATCCTCACAGCCTCCTCCATCCTCACAGCCTCCCCATCCTTACAGCCTCCCCATCCTCACAGCCTCATTTATCCTCACAGCCTCCTCCATCCTCACAGACTCCTCATCCTCACAGACTCCTCATCCTCACAGCCTCTCCATCCTTTCAGCCTCCTCCATCCTCACTGCCTCCTCCATCCTCACAGTCTCCTCCATCCTCAGTCTCCTCCATCCTCACAGCCTCCTCCATCCTCACAGCCTCCTCCATCCTCACAAGGCTGTCAGTCACTGTGATGCACTTCACTCCTGTCTACAAGGCTGTCAGTCACTGTGACGCAGTTCACTCCTGTTTACAAGGTATTTTAGAATACCCGATGCGTTAGAATCGGCCCACCATCTAGTATTATAATATTAAACAATCTATATTTGGGAACATTAAAATAGCATTTATTTTTACTTTTAATAGATATTACTTGATAATAAAGGTATGTACTATTACTTGTCTGTACCTATATTATATATATGATGCTGCAGACTCTGGATGCCTTGCTGTGACTGACGAGACAGTGCAGATCCTTAATGAGAAATTATCAAGTAGCTATGGGCGAGGGGAGACCATGGCAGAACTGATCAAAGCAGTGCTTTGCCTATTCTCCCAGCTTCATACATGTCAGTATACATTATGCACCATCATATCATTGTACAGAAGAGGATTACAGCATGTATTTCTATCTGCTCGGTGACATGATTGCTATTTGAAGCAAGAACACACCTGTCACATTGCATAGTATCAGGGACAGGATTGTAGAGTGACCATGGGGGGTCCACACCAGCTCCCCATAAAGAAGTATGAGGGGGCTGGAATGTAGGATGATCCTGCAGTTCCAAGCATCCACACCTCGACACATCACCTCTTCTCACCATCAGCATGAAACTGTCAGGCTGAAATTCAATACCCACTAGGGAGGTGGGAGAGCAAAAGATCAGGTATGATTTTATTGTATTATAAGTGATCAATAGATCCTAGAAAGGCAGTGTACAGCTGTGCTTCATCATGTAGGAGGGCAGGGACTGTACTAAAAAGTTTTCTCTCTGGCAAAGTTCACTTTTAAGGGGTTTATTTCTATGAGGCACCTAAAAGCTAAATAAACTAGTTGAATGTGGTTTTGAGCAGTCTGAGAGGTGGAGTTTTCAGAATGGTGTCAGTTTTAAGCATTTTCTGTCAAATAGGCCTCTCAAAGTCACTTCAAATGTGATGTGGCCCATAAAAAAATGGTTGTATAAATTTTGTTGGAAAAACAAAAAGTTGCTGATAAACTTTGGATCCTTTTAACTTCCTAATGTAAAAATTGTTTTCAAAATTGTGCTGATGTAAAGTAGACATGTGAGAAAAACCTATTTATCAACTGTTTTGTGTAGTATAATGTGAATTAACGGCATAAAACTTAAGTTTGAGAATTGCCATTTTGTCAATTTTTGCAAATTTTCCATAATTTCATAATAAACACAAATCATATCAACCAAAATTTGCCACTAATATGGAGTACGTGTCCCAAAAAAATCTCAGAATTACTGGAATATATTGAGATACGAAGCAAAGATGGAAAAGGAGTTTGTTGGGCGCTGCCTCTCCAAAAATGCAATGGTTCCAAGGTATTATCCCAGTATCCTTTATTTCGTCTCTATGCATTTCGTGAGTGACCCTCACTTCTTCAGGAGACACAGGAATTACATATACATGCCACAACATCCTATATATACTAAATCCAAAACAAATGACGTCAAGAGCGTCAATCCAGCGTGAAAAACTCTCATGACGTCATTTGTTTTGGATTTAGAATAAATAGGATGTTGTGGCATGTATATGTAATTCCTGTGTCTCCTGAAGAAGTGAGGGTCACTCACGAAACGCATAGAGACGAAATAAAGGATACTGGGATAATACCTTGGATCCATTGCATATTTGGAGAGGCAGTGCACAACAAACTCCTATTCCATCTTTGCTTCGTATCTGATTTACTAAGAGGTGCAGCAACCGGTTATACGCTATAAGGTGTTGTGACTTGGCACAACCATCAAAGGTGAGCATAACATACACCTAAAGATCCCTTTGTAACACTGATAAGACCCTATTTGTGCTATTTCTTCCCCCTAGTGTGCATTTTAAAGAAGTCTGGAATATATTGAAGTATTCCAGGGTTACAAGGCTACATTCACACTGTGAATTTTTGGTCTTTTTTTGCGCATCAGTTTTTTTTAGCCAAAAACAGGAGTGTAACAAATAGAGTAAAAGTATAATAGCAACCTGTGTCCACTTCTGTATTTATCACCCACTCCTGGTTTTGGCTACAAAAACTGATGAGCAAAAACAGACTAAAAACACACAGTGTGAATGAAGCCTTACCACATAAAATGACACTGGACAGAATTGAAAAAATTGGCATGGTCGGGAAGGTGAAAACAGACTTAGGCTGCATTCACACACAGCGTATTTCCTATGCTTTTGTGGGTGCTCTATTTAGCGCAGGTAAAAAACGCGGTGCATTTACACACTGCGTTTTTTTACGGCCACATTTGCCCCCAAAAGTGCAGGAGGGAAGTGATGTCACACGAGGGAGGATGAATCCTGTGTTCCTCCCACGTGTGACATGTGTGACATGCATTTTGGCTAAATAAGTTATCAAAAGGTATTAAAAATAAAAAAACAAAATACTTACCTATCTGCCTGCTGTTCCTGGGACCTGGGGCATTCACGTCTGATCTGCTGCCAGGACCTTAAAATGTGATTGGCCGGTAGTGATCAGCTGATATGTCATGTGACATATCACATGATCGCTACTGGCCAATCACAGATCTTTAAGGTCCTGGCAGCAGATCAGACTTGGATGCTTCGGGTCCCGGGAACCGGGAACAGCCGGCGGATGGGTAAGTATTTTATTTTTTAATTTTTAATACCTTTTGATAACTTTTATTTAGCTTTCGCATTGTATATAGATACACTGAGAAAGCCAAAATGCATGTCACACATGTCACACGGGGAGGAATACAGGATTCTTCCTCCCCTGTGTAACATCACTTCCCCTCTGCGCTCGTGTTACAGGGGCTGGAATAGGTATTGTCTGAACGACAAGGCGTATTCCAGCTTCTTATAATGGGGGCCTATGGGAGAAGGCACGTGCAAAAAAGCACGAACAATTAACATCTTCATTCTTTTTACGCACGCGCTTTCTCCCCCAAAAGCGTGGCGTAAAATTGCGCAGCATCTGAACAGTAAAGGTGAAAGTCCATTCACTTTGCTGCAGAGGCGCTTTTGGGGGAAAATCACAGTGTAAAAAAGAGCTGCAAAAGCACGATGTGTGAACACAGCCTTAGGGTGAAAGGGTTAAAGGGAATCTGTCACCAAGGTTTTGCTGGCTGATTTCAGGGCAGTATGATCTTGATTCCAGTGAGTTCACTGTTCTGGTTGCTGCAGTTTTGATATAATCTGGAGCCCCTCATTTCTCCGAATGTTGAGCTCTTTATTACATCTGATTGGCAGCTTTGTGCGCACTGCATAGCAAGAAAGCTGCCAATCAGTGGGGGGGGGGGGGCATGGTCATCTTATAAGGCAGCAGATTTTCTAGTTCTCTAGTGATAAGTGTTACCACCCGGGGGTCTGCCGCCCGTGCCCCGCGGCATGCTGCCGTTACTCCCTCGGCTCCCACTGCCCCTGTCCGGCCTCAAGGGCCCCAGGTGTCGACCATCCGCCGACGGCTCCAGGGCGCTGGCAGCCGCCGCCCGGGGCCGGTCGGGTAGCGTCTTCCTTACCGCATGCTCCCCGGTGCGCGCCCTGTTTCAGCCGCAGGGGTCCAGCATCCTCTGCTTGAGCAACACTGCTCCTCTCACTTCCGGGACCACTGCTTGAGCTGTGACAATTCATCTCTAAGTTAATATCTGCTGGAGGACTGCAGGGAGTGTGCTCCTCCCCTCAGCCAATCACCAGGTCTCTGTGTTCTACCAATCAGGAGTAACCTGTTATGATATAAGCTTCCTGTTTTCTCTTACTCATTGCCAGGGCAATTTCTATGTAGAGAACTTGCTAATCCTGGTCTGGTCAGGTTGTTTCTTTATCAGCTCGATATCTGATTACTCTTGTTCCTTCCCGCAGATTCCTTCCGTGCCGGCTCAACGCTGATTCCAGTGGTCTCGGTCTGTTCCCCGGATCTCTTTCCTGCTGAAGAGCTTCCTCCAGCCCTGCTCCGGATCCTCTGTGTTCCCGGTTCCCATTTCTTATTATACCCGGTTGCTGTGTTGTTATCACGTCACCTGGGGTCAGTTTAACACTCGTGTCCGCTTCATTGGCCCCTCCGAGGTTGGTACCGGCGGGATCCCTGTATAGGGGTTAAGCGCTCCGGGGCCTCCTTCGGTGGGTCTCCAGTGCTGCGACCTTGTGGCTCTCTCCAGGGGCGTGGGGTCTTGTGTTGTTGTTAATAAACCTGTTGACTTTACGGTACTTGTCTGACTCTCTATCACCCGGTATCAGCATCCGCTTTACGCGGTCCAGTGGGTCCACGTGCAAGTCCGTCAGTAGGACGTGACAATAAGCTGTTTGATAAAGCTGTGATTTTATAAAAACTACACTGAGTAGCCCAGAAAGGGGCAGATCACTGGAATAAATCTCTGCCTCTATATTGTGCTGCGCTCAAATTACTGTAGATGGCAAAAACCTAGTGACACATTCCCTTTTTACCATTTTCATGGATGCTGTAGTATTTTTGACTTTGTCATTTATTTCATATCTTTCATTTTGCAGAACTGGTTTATTAATGTTTAGAGAGGGAATTCCAAAGCTGTCACTCCTCACCCTGGGAAAAATGTAAAATAATAAATAGCTTTAACTTTGCATTGTACAATTTATAATTACACCTTTGCCAAGATGCGTTGCCTTAGAGTTGATGAAAGTATGAGTAATTTTGCAGAGTGAATTTCTACTATTACTCAGCTACTAACAAAGTATTAATAGCAAAACTCCCTTCACTGGAGACGCTTCTGCCCTTAGAAGTAGTGATGTCTGCAGGAACCCTGCATATCAGAGCAGCAGGTCCTCACTTTTAGCTTTTTCAGGGTCACCAATGATTTGATTTACGTTAATGTTTAATATGTATCTCTCCCTAGTTAGGTTGCCGTCAGTCGGCCAAAGTACATGTATTACATCACAGTTACACCAGAACCTAGGCAGTACTCTGAATTTGTACAGCTTTTTTTTCATTTACTGGTCACTTGATAAGTGAAACTTTATCTTTAGACCATACCAGCAAATTGAGCAATGTCAGCTAGGTAACCACATTTCAATCTCTAGACAACATGATGTATGCCATGATATTAGAATAGGTACTGCCATCTTGGGGCAAGTATAAAACTAAAACTATACCAGCAGGATTGTATTTACCACTAGGGCGGCGGCTTGCAGGTGGAGCGGTACCAGGGTTTAGATTAACAATAAATATAAATATATTATATTTTTAAACCTCCCCTCACCCAGACTATATTTGAAAATCAAAGTCTTTGCGGGTGAGGAGGGTTGTCAGATTAAAGAGGCAGTGTCCCAGTGTACCAGTGCATGCCGGTACTTTTGAGTTCAGTGGAGGTCCAAGCAGCTCCCTAACCCAACGGTGGCGTGATGATGGTGGCGTCTCCTTAAACTGCAGACATGACTGCAGCTCGCTGCACAGGAGGAAAAGCCAGAGCTGGTAAGTGCCTGTACAGCCGAAGATAGATCCAAAGAAGCAGTCTAAAGGAGTGAAGTATGGAGAGTGGGAGGCCAGAGGAGAATGGAATATGTAGGGGGAGGTGGGGAGGTACAGCATAGAATTTACAGGAGAGAAAGAGAAATAAAGTAGGTGAGGTGCACAGCATAGAAATTGGGGGGAAAGTAAGAAATGAAAGGGGGGCCATAAGTATTGAAATTAAGGGGGGATTATAAGAATGAGGGGGGTGCACAGCATGGAAAATAGGGAATAAGAAATGAAGGAGTTACACAGCATGAGAAATGAGTGGATGCACAGCATGAAAAATGGAAACGAATAAGAAACAAAGAGGGTGCACAGTGTGGCCCCCGCCATGCAGGCGTCACAGAGGGGTACTGCACCCGTAAAAGAGGTGTAGATACTCCAGCTGCAAGTGGAATTCTAGGATGGTGGGTGGAACCCATAACCAGCACTCCCACAGTAGTCTACATGGTGGGAGGATACCCAGGAGGGAATAAAACCACCTCTAGGGGGAACAAAGAGAGGTCTTGGGGCTTAGGTCGCTGATCCTAAGTGCTGGTGGAGCTAGGGTCCCTCGGTTGAGGGACCAGGGAGAGAGGGAGTAGGAGAAAGGGCTCCCAGGCGCAGCCAGTTACCGGGCAGCGGAGCCCGCACCTGTGGGATACTATAGGACCACAGAGAATCCGAAGTCCCGTGGAGTATCTAATTCTCCCGGGCACCTGAGCAGTTCAAAAGAGGGAACCAATTGAAATAATATACAGCACGGTCTCTCGTGGGCGCTCAAATCACAGCGCGGACTCCGGTCCAGTTGAAAATCCTTTATTAGCAAAACCTCCTTCCCCACAACATGTTTCAACGGTCACACACCGTCTTCCTCAGGTGGAATGGAGGCTAAGTAAACATTAAAACTTTATATAGGGCGGCCCAGAATCCCATTGGGCCAAAAAGATTAGTATACACCTTTTTATTAACTCATTAATCCCCAAAACCAGAGGTAACTGTGTAAACTAACCAAGATTCTAGTTTATATCTCAACACATCAACATATATTATAAAATATATATATGCACCAGTAGATTAAAAACACAGATTATAAACCAATAAAAAATGTATAAAAAGTAATAGATGATAAAAATAAACTTTTTTCTCCTATGTTAGTATAAAACTGTTCTAAAAATGACATAATCAAACAATTCTAGTCTATATGGAATTAACCCTTCATATATTAAAACATATTAAAACATTCCTTATACCAAAATTGAAATCTTCATTATCCCTGACAGCCCTCCACCACAATCCATCTTTGATCTTGGTTTTCAAAAAATGAAGAAAAAAATAATAATAAAAATAATATGAAGAAAAATAAAATAAAATAAAATAAAAATATATATATATTAAAAAAAAAAATATATATATATAAAAAAAAATAAAATAAAATAAAAATATTAAAAAAAAAACATTTTTTAAAGAAAAAAAATATATATAAATATTGTTTTTCTTTTTATATAGATATATAAATTATATATATATATATATATATATATAAATGAAGCAAGAGACCGAGATTAAAGAAAGATCTCAGACAAACTGGGTGGCAAATCAATTCCTGGACACTTTTTCTATTATCAGGCTGAGACCCTCTGGGTGTAGTGTCCCCAATCTAAATATCCAGTAATTCTCCTTCTTGATCAATTTGCTCAATCTATCCTGTCTACCCTCCCATACTTGGTCAATTATAATGAGACTCAATGTTTGGTTCCATCCTGTATTATATCACAACACATACATTTCCCAACTTTGCATGAATTAGCACCCCCATGTCTCAGCGGGTAATTCAACCACAGCTTTTAACATCTCATCACTTTTCTTAATGTTACTGGGGGCTACTAGATTTTTCAAATTCTTATTTTTCCTGAATATTATGGTTGGTTTTTCTGGGATGCTCATCCCTAACAAGGGATCCCCTTTCAAAACAAACCAATATTTCCCCAAAAGGGAGCGTATCACTTTTCGCAATTGACAAAAAGTTGTTACAAAACTCCACCTATTCCTATCCCCATTCCAAGCTGATACATCTCCCTTTTCTGCCATTTTTCTCAAACAACTTTCTTGTGAAAGTGACTTTGTTTTGACATAAGCATCTTTAAGAATTCATTTAGGATAACCCTTTTCTTTAAACTTCTGTCTCAGAATGGACGATTCTGAGACAAAGTCAATATCTTTAGAGCAATTCTTGCGGATCGGCCAGTATTGCCCATAGGGTATGTTTTTCAACCAGGCAGGGAGATGACCACTATTAAATTGGAGGTAGCTGTTCACATCCACTGCTTTGAAATGAGTGGATGTGTACAGCCTCCCTCCATCATCAAATTTAACCATAAGGTCTAAATATTGGATTGCCGTGAGAGAATAAGTTGCTGTAAAGGCGAGACCCCACTGGTTGTCATTAAGCTTCTCAGTGAAGGCCTGCGCATCAGGAATTGTTCCCCTCCAAATAATAAATAAGACATCAATATAACGTCTATAGAAAACAACCCCTCTGGTCAAGGACTGTTCAGATGTTGAGCCCGAAGGAGGCTGTGCGATGAGGACGGACTCTACTGCACCCATGAATATGTTGGCATAACTGGGTGTGAATCGTGTCCCCATCGCACAGCCCTTCCTTTGTTTGTAAGTTCCCTCATTGAAGGTGAATATGTTGTTCTCTAGTGTAAATTTGATGGCCTTTAAAATAAATTCTTTTTGAACTGCTGGTAAACTATCATCATTATTGAGTGTCTGCTGTATTGCATTTATTCCCTGTTCATGTTTAATGTTGTTATATAATGCTGTTACATCAAGTGTAACCAAAACACATCCTAACATTTTGGGTAGGGACCTTAGTTCTCTAATCAGTTGAGATGAATCCTTCAAGTAGGAATCCAGCTCCATGACATATCCCTGTAAAAATAAGTCAACATAGTGGGAAAGGTTGCACGTTATAGAATTGGACCCTGAAACTATTGGACGACCTGGGGGACATATCGGATCCTTATGTATTTTGGGAAGAAAATACATTATAGGTACCCTATATTGCGCTATATCTAGGAACCTTCTCTCTTTTTTATTTAAGATCCCTTTGTCATATGCTTCCTTGATAAATATACTTGTACTCTACAAATATCTCTATACTGGGGTCTTGTTCTAATTTTTCATAAAATTCCATATCATCCAGCAATTTCATACCCTCCTCAATATACCAGGATTTATCCATAAGGACTTTCCCCCCCCTTCTTTATCCGCATTTTTTATTACTAAATCATTGTCTTCTCTCAAAGTTCCAATGGCCCCCCTCTCTCCTCTTTTCAAATTATCAACTGTCTTGGGTTGTATGATAGATCTCAAGTCCTTTAAGACTAATTGTTGAAAAGTCTCTATATGGCTACCTTTATGATGGACGGGGTAAAATTTGTCATTTCTGTTTCTATTATTGACATGTTTAAAACATCCCCCTCCATTTATATTCTCTAGTACTAGTACACAAACTGAATCACCTCAAGATAATCACAAAGGAATAGAATTGTCACATATGGATTCACAAATAGAAATTATGAATATTAATAAAGAGGTATTAGTAGAAGGGTCTCCAAAAGAACATATTAAGTATTTTTCTGATGGTATGGGTCCAACACCCATAATTGACATAAGAGATGAGATGAGTATAAACAGCACTCTGGAACTTTTTCCTTTGCTAGATGAGACAGCCACGGTTAGTACTCTTGATAACAGAGGGGACATGAATCATACAGATGAATATCCGATCAAAATCGGACAGCATCGGATCCGAATTTGGCCCCATGCAGCCCTATGGGCATCGGACCGAATCGGATGTGCACTAAATGCCATCCGATTTGGTCCGATCCGATTCTGTCCGATTTTATTATCGGTGCAAAAATTGGAGCTTGCTCCGATTTTTGCACCTAAAATAAAATCTGACAGATTCCTATAACATGGGGCCCTATGGAGAAGGGTCGGAGGAAACATCTGATGTCTCCTCGGACCCTATTTTACTGTACTGAGCATGCTCAGTACAGTAAAAATGCTCAACTGGGAGCGCAGGGGTTAAAAAAAAAAAAAAAAAGTTTATTCTCACCTCCCCCCGAGCCCCCGCCGTCTCCCGCCATCTTCTTTGAGGCTCCCGGTGGCTCCCACAGGCTCCCGGTGGCTGCAGAGGTCTTCCTCTGCTGTTCAGGACCTGCGGTGATGTCACAGTCATGTGACCGCGGGTTACCATGGTGAACCCGCGATCACGTGACTGTGACATCACCGCAGGTCCTGAACAGCAGAGGAAGACCTCTGCTGACACCGGGAGCCTGCGGGAGCCACCGGGGGCCTCAAAGAAGATGGCGGGAGACGGCGGGGGCTCGGGGGAAGGTGAGAATAAACTTTTTTTTTTTTTTTCTTTTTTTCAGCCCGGAGGCGCCAATTTTATGCCGGAATCGGGTGCCTATTTGGCACCCGATTCCAGGCATTAAAAGGGAGCCGATGCTGTCCGATTTATATCGGACAGCATCGGCTCCCTAAAAATCGTAATGTGAAGGTAGCCTTACACAGGAAGAGAAATCCCTCCTTGGTAGGGGACTATCTTTTTGCCCCACATCTAAACTTGATACTTTCTCATTATATTTAGATCTAAATGATTTTTTTCAAAAACTAACAATCCATAGACATTTTATAATAGAAGAAAGAAATAGAATTACCCAAGGAAGCATGGAAAGCGCCGAGAATATAAATGGAGGGGGATGTTTTAAACATGTCAATATTAGAAACAGAAATGACAAATTTTACCCCGTCCATCATAAAGGTAGCCATATAGAGACTTTTCAACAATTAGTCTTAAAGGACTTGAGATCTATCATACAACTCAAGACAGTTGATAATTTGAAAAGAGGAGAGAGGGGGGCCATTGGAACTTTGAGAGAAAACAATGATTTAGTAATAAAAAATGCGGATAAAGGGGGGGGGGGATAGTCCTTATGGATAAATCCTGGTATATTGAGGAGGGTAGGAAATTGCTGGATGATATGGAATTTTATGTAAAATTAGAACAAGACCCCAGTATAGAGATATTTGTAGAGTACAAGTGTATGATCAAGGAAGCATATGACAAAGGGATCTTAAATAAAAAAGAGAGAAGGTTCCTAGACATAGCGCAATATAGGGTACCTATAATGTATTTTCTTCCCAAAATACATAAGGATCCGATATGTCCCCCAGGTCGTCCAATAGTTTCAGGGTCCAATTCTATAACGTGCAACCTTTCCCACTATGTTGACTTATTTTTACAGGGATATGTCATGGAGCTGGATTCCTACTTGAAGGATTCATCTCAACTGATTAGAGAACTGAGGTCCCTACCCAAAATGTTAGGATGTGTTTTGGTTACACTTGATGTAACAGCATTATATAAAACATTAAACATGAACAGGGAATAAATGCAATACAGCAGACACACAATAATGATGATAGTTTACCAACAGTTTAAAAAGAATTTATTTTAAAGGCCATCAAATTTATACTAGAGAACAACATATTCACCTTCAATGAGGGAACTTACAAAGGAAGGGCTGTGCGATGGGGACGCGATTCGCACCCAGTTATGCCAACATATTCATGGGTGCAGTAGAGTCCGTCCTCATTGCACAGCCTCCTTCGGGCTCAACATCTGAACAGTCCTTGACCAGAGGGGTTGTTTTCTATAGACGTTATATTGATGACTTATTTATTATTTGGAGGGGAACAATTCCTGATGCGCAGGCCTTCACTGAGAAGCTTAATGACAACCAGTGGGGTCTCGCCTTTACAGCAACTTATTCTCTCACGGCAATCCAATATTTAGACCTTATGGTTAAATTTGATGATGGAGGGAGGCTGTACACGTCCACTCATTTCAAAGCAGTGGATGTGAACGGCTACCTCCAATTTAATAGTGGTCATCTCCCTGCCTGGTTGAAAAACTGTGACGACCCCGCTGTAAGGCTGAGCTGCTGGTAAGGCAGCACCCCGAGAACCCCGAGACCCTTAACCCCTATACAGGGATCTGGAATTATAGCGGGGCCCCGGAGGTAGCTACCTATGGGAGCAGCAGAGCAGGGAGGTCGTCTGGGAAGGGAAAAATCAGGAAGCGAAGAACGTAGTCAGGAGTCCGAGTCAAAACCGAGAGGGCAGTGAAGGTACAAAATCGTCAGGCGGTACAGAGTCGAAAATCCAGGCAAAGGTCAGAGTCAAAACCGAGAGGGCAGCGAAGGTACAAAATCGTCAGGCGGTACAGAGTCGAAAATCCAGGCAAAGGTCAGAGTCAAAGCAAATACACACTATGTCACTTGGGGAACCAAAACTATATCTGGCGGCCTGCAAGACAGGCTCCAATGTATTTGAAGGGCGCGGCTACCTCCATAGGCTGGAGCTCACAGCCTGATGACCTCATCCGGACCGCCCCTAGAGCCAGGCCAGATGGAGATGCACGACTGGCTCCACCCATCCCACCTCTGACAGAAGAACGCAGGCTGCGCCTAACGGACACCTCTGCAGGGCCCGCTCTTCTGCGACCAACACCACCCAGAGGGGAAACGCAGCGGCGCTCAGCGACAGAGGCAGACGTCGCTGGAGCTGGTCCATATGTGGACAAGGCCCTCCTATCACCAGCACCACCAGACGAAGGAATCCGGCTCCCCCCAGCGGCCGCGGCAGGAACACCGGCCACTGTGGACAAGGCCCTCCTATCACCAGCACCACCAGACGAAGGAATCCGGCTCCCCCCAGCGGCCGCGGCAGGAACACCGGCCACTGTGGACAAGGCCCTCCTATCACCAGCACCACCAGACGAAGGAATCCGGCTCCCCCCAGCGGCCGTGGCAGGAACACCGGCCACCGAGTCCAATGGCGATGTGACAAAAACATACCCTATGGGCAATACTGGCGGATCCGCAAGAATTGCTCTAAAGATATTGACTTTGTCTCAGAATCGTCCATTCTGAGACAGAGGTTTAAAGAAAAGGGTTATCCTAAAAGAATTCTTAAAGATGCTTATGTCAAAACAAAGTCACTTTCACAAGAAAGTTGTTTGAGAAAAATGGCAGAAAAGGGAGATGTATCAGCTTGGAATGGGGATAGGAGTAGGTGGAGTTTTGTAACAACTTTTTGTCAATCGCGAAAGTGATACGCTCCCTTTTGGGGAAATATTGGTTTGTTTTGAAAGGGGATCCCTTGTTAGGGATGAGCATCCCAGAAAAACCAACCATAATATTCAGGAAAAATAAGAATTTGAAAAACCTAGTAGCCCCCAGTAACATTAAGAAAAGTGATGAGATGTTAAAAGCTGTGGTTGAATTACCCGCTGAGAAATGGGGGTGATATTCATGCAAAGTTGGGAAATGTATGTGTTGTGATATAATACAGGATGGAACCAAACATTTTATGTCTAATACAACCAAAGAGAAATTTGAGATAAGACAAAGAGTAACCTGTCAATCCTCCTATATAGTCTATTTATTGGAATGCCCTTGCGGGTTACAGTATGTGGGTAGAACGATACAGGCTGCACACAATCATCTAAACAAACATAGACAGAATATAAGATCTGGTTTTCAACAACACAGTGTCTCACGACACTATGACAGATACCATCAGAGAGATCCCAGTAAGATGAGTCTCATTATAATTGACCAAGTACGGGAGGGTGGACAGGATAGATTGAGCAAATTGATCAAGAAGGAGAATTACTGGATATTCAGATTGGGGACACTACACCCAGAGGGTCTCGACCTGATAATAGAAAAAGTGTCCAGGAATTGATTTGCCACCCAGTTTGTCTGAGATCTTTCTTTAATCTCGGTCTCTTGCTTCATATATAATATATATATATAATATATATAATTTATATATATATATAATATATAATTTATATATATATAAAAAGAAAAAAAAATATTTATATATTTTTTTTTTCTTTTAAAAAAAAATTTTTTAATATTTTTTTTATTTTATTTTATTTTTATTTTTTTTCTTCATAGTATTATTTATTTATTTTTTCTTCATTTTTTGAAAACCAAGATCAAAGATGGATTGTGGTGGAGGGCTGTCATGGATAATGAAGATTTCAATTTTGGTATAAGGAATGTTTTAATATGTTTTAATATATGAAGGGTTAATTCCATATAGACTATGATTGTTTGATTATGTCATTTTTAGAACAGTTTTATACTAACATAGGAGAAAAACGTTTATTTTTATCATCTATTACTTTTTATACATTTTTATACATTTTTTATTGGTTTATAATCTGTGTTTTTAATCTACTGGTGCATATATATATTTTATAATATATGTTGATGTGTTGAGATATAAACTAGAATCTTGGTTAGTTTACACAGTTACCTCTGGTTTTGGGGATTAATTAGTTAATAAAAAGGTGTATACTAATCTTTTTGGCCCAATGGGATTCTGGGCCGCCCTATATAAAGTTTTAATGTTTACTTCGCCTCCATTCCACCTGAGGAAGACGGTGTGTGACCGTTGAAACATGTTGTGGGGAAGGAGGTTTTGCTAATAAAGGATTTTCAACTGGACCGGAGTCCGCGCTGTGATTTGAGCGCCCACGAGAGACCGTGCTGTATATTAATTCATTCCACTATCTCCAAGAGTGCACGGCAGGAGCAGCTCGGGCGCAAAGTGCAGGACCTTCGGTCACCTAGGAAACCACCAAACACTGGAGCTCTGGAGGTCGTGGGGTAGGCAACTCCCAGCCCACCATAAGGAGAGGATAACGGTGTGAGCCACTATAAAGGGGAGGACCCCTAAAACCTTTCTCATTTCTTACCAGTGTTGTGCATGGACCGCACAACACTATAAGGTTAGTAGGCACAGGTCCACAATTAAGTAAATCTATCTAACAGGCGATATTGCACTATTGCGCCCCCTTTTTCTTTTTGTCTTTAAAAAGAGGCAACCAGGCACCGCTGAAGGAGCAGAGGGCTAGCCAGTAGAGGGTTACCCGACGGCGACATGTGTGAGAGAAGAATGGAGGTCAGGTGGGCTTCAAGTCACCAGGCTTCACACAATCACTGGGAAGCAGGAAGGAGTAGACGGGAAAGAAGGCACACACCACGGGTTCCAGCATACCACCTGGGATCCACTTGCAGCCACCCATTAGCTACCTGTTATAACAACTGAAGCTGAACTCTGAACTGTAACTTATGCTGCTACAAGTTTCCAGTAAAGTACCCGGAGTGAAGTGAACTCGACTCTGCTGCATTTCCTTGTGAATGACTTTGTTCCCCTCCAGAAACGCTGCCCCGTAGGTCCCAGTCCTACCTCTGGAGGACTTTACCACACTAGCCGCTTTACCATCTACCTTAGGTGGACTGTGGTGGCACTGGTGACCCATCACCAGAAACTACAGGTGGCGTCACGACAAACTTTGTATATAATCCACTGTAAATATCACCCCCTTTTTGAAAGATAGGCCCAGGACACGGGGTCAGGCACGGCCATCACTCCCTGTGACAAAAGGAGCCGCCTTTGCCGCCTGACACGCGAGTACCCCAAAGCCTGGGTGCAACATATCTTTTTCTGGTGTTCACGAACAGGATCTCGTGCCCGGTTTTAATGGGTACTGTGCGCCTTGGACTTGTGCTTTAAAACAAACTTTTTCTGGCATTGCTTGGCGCCAAAAATGGGTTCCCGCCATTACTGCAGGAGGACCCAAGATAGCGCCGTAGCCATGTACTAAACGCCATGTGCAGGCCCGGCGGAGTGCCTCAGCCCCTAGAAGAAGGAAGGCCAAGACGGAGGCGCCAAAGAGTGTGGCCGCCCTGATTGCCATCAATCAGGGGGGCGGCCCATAGGAAGTTCCTCGGGAGAGGCCGCCCATAAGAAGACAAACCAGAACAGAAGGACAGAAACAACAAGGCTCCTTCGTACCCGGCAGCATGGCATCACCCCGTTGGAGAAACATTGTGCGTGAGCTTGAGGAGCAAACTCGAGCCGCACAAGGAGACCCGGCTGCGGCGTCCCTCTTAACCTTGGAGGGGGATGCTGACTACTGGAGGGATGCATTTGGACGGCTCCACCAGGAGATGGAAGAAGCCCTGACGTGGGTGTGCTGACGGTGGAGCGCGGAGCGGACATATGAGCTTTCCTCTATGAGAGTGGACCGCGAGGCGTGGAGGAAGCAGTAGCCGAATGTGCAGTTGTGGAGTACTGTGCCTCTCTACCACCCGTACTGCCACCTGTCCAGACCCGGGACACGGGAGTTCAAACCGAACCCCCGGCTACACCACCGTCCCATTCCAGCAGTTGTCTCCGGCTGGAGACAGCGCGGACGTCCCCAACAGAACCCAATGTTGTCGTCGAGGAGGAGTATGACGAGACAGATGAAGAGGAACCGGAGGACGCAGAGGGAGCCTCAGGAGGGAGCACCCCAGAAGCTGCATGGTGGACCGCGTGGCAGCGGCGGTAGTGAGGAGCCCCCGCCAAATTGAGCTCAGTGGAAACCCGAGTGGTGCCCAGAGTCCCAACCGGCAACTCACTACCCCCACAGTACCAACCACCCCAGCGGTCTCAATCAGTGTTGGACGAGAGAGACCAGCTGGCCAGACAAAGACGACTGGAAGAATTGTTCCAGCGAGAACAGGCAACCAGGCGACTTCGGGACGAGGCCAGATCACAGCCCACGCTTCCAATAGAGTTACGCCGCCTAGGAACTGTAATTTCCGCATACCAGGATGATGGCTGGGGATTTTTTCGGGAACCCGAACTAATAGACTATGTATTCTTTGCCAGACGCGATGTGGAAAGGACCCCCGAACCAAGACCTTTATAGAGGTGAGCAGGTTACATATGAGCGATACCCCAGCCCATTATGCTGGTTCGCCATCAGGATTTCCTGCGTAGAGACCTTAAACCAGCAATAGACTCCCGTGTTGAGACATTGCCATGTAAATAGCCCCTTCCAGCAACCATGCCCCTTTATTCTTGCCTTTTCCTTTTTTTTTTTTTTTGAAAGTCCTCGAATGAAGAGTGTGTCCCCTTGAGTTTTCTCTTCGGCTGAAGAATCAGAGACCTTTATTTTTGAACTTTATTTTTCCCTGTTTGATGATGTGTGCTAAATGAGTAGTGATAATACACACTGAACTTTGCTGGACAATATATTACCGCTGGGCTCGCATAGTTAGTACCGGTCCCCGTTGGGCCAAGTAGATAATGTCTTCTGTGCAGATAGTGAGGCGGGAGAGTAAGAACTTTGCCGACAGGTGACCCGAGGACCGTGAAGTCTAATATACTAACTACTGCAATGTCTATATGTGTAACGTTTAAAGAAATATGCCTCCTAGTGATAGAAAGAGAATTAAGAATTCTTAAATGTAAATAGTTTACCCGTTGATGTTGATGAATATAAAAAAAAATGTTTTCACTTCCCGGTAAACAGGAGCCAATACTCTCGGACGAGTATATTCAATCAAGGGGGTATGTGGCGCCCTGCCATGCAGGCGTCACAGAGGGGTACTGCACCCATAAAAGAGGTGTAGATACTCCAGCTGCAAGTGGAATTCTAGGATGGTGGGTGGAACCCATAACCAGCACTCTCACACTAGTCTACATGGCGGGAGGTTACCCGGGAGGGAATAAAACCACCTCTAGGGGGAACAAAGAGAGGTCTTGGGGCTTAGGTCACTGATCCTAAGTCCTGGTGGAGCTTGGGTCCCTTGGCTGAGGGACAAGGGAGAGAGGGAGTAGGAGAAAGGGCTCCCGGGTGCAGCCAGTTACCGGGCACCGGAGCCCACACCTGTGGGATACTAGAGGACCACAGAGAATCCGGAGTCTCGTGGAGTATCTAATTCTCCTGGGCACCTGAGCAGTCCAAAAGAGGGAACCAGGCACCGCTGAAGGAGCAGGGGGCTAGCCAGCAGAGGGTTACCCGACGGCGGCAAGTGTGAGAGAAGAACGGAGGTCAGGTGGGCTTCAAGTCACCAGGTTTCACACAATCACTGGGATGCAGGTAGGAGTAGACAGGAAAGAAGGCACACACCACAGGTTCCACCATACCACCTGGGATCCACTTGCAGCCACCCGTTAGCTACCTGTTATAACAACTGAAGCTGAACTGTGAACTGTAACTTATGCTGCTACAAGTTTCCAGTAAAGTACCCGGAGTGAAGTGAACTCGACTCTGCTGCATTTCCTTGTGAATGACTTTGTTCCCCTACAGAAACACTGCCCCGGAGGTCCCAGTCCTACCAGTGGAGGACTTTACCACACTAGCCGCATTACCATCTACCTCCGGTGGACTGTGGCGGCGCTGGTGACCCATCACCAGAAACTAAAGGTGGCATCACGACAAACTTTGTACATAATTCCATGTAAATATCATCCCCTTTTTGAAAAATAGGCCCAGGACACGGGGTCAGGCGCGGCCACCACTCCCTGTGACAAAAGGAGCGTTAACCTTTGCCGCCTGAGTACCCCAAAGCCTGGACGCAACACACAGCACCCGAAAATGGGGGAGAATGAAAAATGAGGGCACAGCGTGGAACATGGGAGAGATTGCGAAATGAGGGGGTGCATAGCATGGAAAATGGAAGACAATGACACTGACTCCTTTACATACTTTAGGTTCAGTCTTTCCCCAGTTTGTCAACAAACATAATGTTTCCCATCAGACCCAAATAAATTAAACTTGCTTTCATCAATAAAATGAACTGTGGACCACTTCTCTGTCCACAAAACATACTCCTTATCTAGAGTTACTGCAGACTTTTATCCCAAACCTGGACAAGCCCTTTCATTATAAAGTGAAGCACTGCAGCATGCCCAATCCTAACATTGTGTAATATACTGCCTGGCCAGGATTCAGGCCTGCTTTTCCCTTTTCTCTGGTTCCAGCAGGCTACTCTGCTTATACGGTTGTGGCTAAAAGTATTGACACCCCTGAAATTCTGTCAGACAATACTCAGTTTCTTCCTGAAAATGATTGCAATCACAAAATCTTTGATATTATTATCTTCATTTAATTTGTCTTCAATGAAAAACCACAAAAGAGAATGAAGCAAAAAGCAAAACATTGATCATTTCATGCAAAACTCCAAAAATGGGCCAGACAAAAGTATTGGCACCCTCAGCCTAATACTTGGTTGCACAACCTTTAGCCAAAGTAACAGCGAATGTTAGACCATTCTTCTTTGGCAAACTGCTCCAGGTCCCTGATATACATACAGTCCGTTTTCATTCAAACGCCGACGGATAGTACGGGTTTACACTGTTGTACCTTCAGACTGCAGGGCAGCTTCAACTTGTTTGGATGTTAGTCGAGGTTCTTTATCCACCATCCGCACAATGTTGCGTTGAAATCTCTCGTCAATTTTTCTTTTCCATCCACATCTAGGGAGGTTAGCCACAGTTTCATGGGCTTTAAACTTCTTGATGACACTGCGCACGGTAGACACAGGAACATTCAGGTCTTTGGAGATGGACTTGTAGCCTTGAGATTGCTCATGCTTCCTCACAATTTGGTTTCTCAAGTCCTCAGACAGTTCTTTGGTCTTCTTTCTTTTCTCCATACTCAATGTGGTACACACAAGGACACAGGACAGAGGTTGAGTCAACTTTAATCCATGTCAACTGGCTGCAAGTATGATTTAGTTATTGCCAACACCTGTTAGGTGCCACAGTTAAGTTACAAATTAGAGAAGCATCACATGATTTTTCTAACAGTGCCAATACTTTTGTCCACCCCCTTTTTTATGTTTGGTGTGGAATTATATCCAACTAGATGGTGGCCCGATTCTAAAGAATCGGGTAGTCTAGAATCTATATATAGTTTATTTAGTAATAGGGGAGTGCTGTGAAATTAATTGTATGTATACAGGCGGCTCAGTGGTTAGCAGAGTATACGGTGGCTCAGTGGTTAGCAGTGAGTACGGTGGCTCAGTGGTTAGCAGTGAGTGCGGTGGCTGAGTGGTTAGCAGTGAGTGGGGTGGCTGAGTGGTTAGCAGTGAGTGGGGTGGCTCAGTGGGTAGCAGTGAGTGGGGTGGCTCAGTGGGTAGCAGTGAGTGGGGTGGCTCAGTGGGTAGCAGTGAGTGGGGTGGCTCAGTGGTCAGCAGTGAGTGGGGTGGCTCAGTGGTCAGCAGTGAGGGGGTGGCTCAGTGGTCATCAGTGAGTGCGGTGGCTCAGTGGTCAGCAGTGAGTGCAGCACAGGCTGGAGGGGGCAGAGGCTGGGGGGCAGAGGAGGGAGGAGGCAGAAAACAGAGGAGGCAGAAACTGGAGGGGTTAGAGGAGGGAGGGGTCAGAGGAGGGAGGGGTCAGAGGAGGGAGGGGCGGAGGCCTGGGGGGCAGAGGAGAGCGGAGGCTGGGGGTCAGAGGAGAGCGGAGGCTGGGGGGTCAGAGGAGAGCGGAGGCTGGGAGTTCAGAGGAGAGCGGAGGCTGGGGTTCAGAGGAGAGCGAAGGCTGGGGGTTCAGAGGAGAGCGGAGGCTGGGGGGTCAGAGGAGAGCGGAGGCTGGGGGTCAGAGGAGAGCGGAGGCTGGGGGGTCAGAGGAGAGCAGAGGCTGGGGGGCAGCGGAGGCTGGAGGGCAGAGGAGGCTGGAGGACAGAGGAGAGCGGGGGCAGAGGAGGCTGGAGGGCAGAGGAGAGGGGAGGCAGAGGAGGCTGGGATGTCAGAGGAGAGCGGAGGCTGGGGGGTCAGAGGAAAGCGGAGGCTGGGGGGGCAGAGGAGAGTGGAGGCTGGGGGGCTGAACACTCACTGGGCTGTCGGCGGTCAGTGGCAGGGCTGGCGGCGGTTCCGGAGGCCGGCCCCAGAGTGCGGGCGGGGCTAGCTCCGTGATGGAGGAGAGTCACCGGGTGTGTGGAGAGAGCGGCAGGACTGGGAGCAGGGCCGGCGGAGGCCGCACACCGGAGTGTGGGCCGGTCCGGGCCGGTTCCCGCATGTTGGTGGGCGCACACCAGGCTGTGTGCGGAGCCAGTGGCGGGATGGCGGTCTCTGATGGAGAGTGGGCGGTGAGCTGCAGGACTGTGGGCCGGATGTGGGTGGGCGCACACGGGGCCTCGTGCAGGGCCGGTGGCGGGATAACGGCGAGTGGTGGCGCTTTAGCGCCCACCGCGAGGCGCTGTGCCATTTTGACAGCGGCTCGCGGTGAGCGCTATGCACTCACCGCTCGTGGGTCTGGTACTTCCGGTTCCGGTCTTTGACACAGGGCGCAGGCCATCACGGAAGTTGAGCGGATTGGCCGGAAGTGGCCTTCGGGTTTTATATATAAGATTTGGCTTTAGGACAATTCTTTTTGTGTTTTTTTCATTGAAGACAAATTAAATGAAGATAATAATACCAAAGAATTTATGATTGCAATCATTTTCAGGAAGAAACTGAGTGTTATCTGACAGAATTGCAGGGGTGTCAATACTTTTGGCCACAACTGTACCTCATAGCACCCGACGGGCCTGGTAGACAAGTGGGTTGTGCAGGCCAGCGCAAGGAAGAAACAGGACTGTGAAGCAAGCAGAAGGTACTCTCTGGGAGCCTCAAAGAGACGTTATTCTCCTCAGTGACAACTAGGCCAGCTACTCACAAAGACTGTATAACTGTGAACCTACATACCATCATAACCAGCTTCCAGTAAAGTACCCGTATAGAGCTAACAAGCCTCAGTGTTTTTTTCTACATGAACTGTTGAATAGCTGCCACCACGACCTTCTACCCCGGGGACCTTCTCCACCTGCAGGGAGATGAACCATCTAGCTGCATTAGCATCATCCCGGCGGTCTGACAGCGGTGCTGATGAGTATCACCAGAACTGCAGGTGGCATCACAAGACATTTATTCCCTTTTTCTAAATTATAATTGACTACCAGGGCTACGGGCCTGGGCACCAGCCACCGAGATAGCAGCCCCCAGAACAATGCCCGGGTACCGAGTTCCCATAGACCCCTGGGTGAATCACACTCATCCCCTCCATTGTGTATATGGCCCCCCGTCCTGCACACACCCCCTCCATTGTATATATGCCCCTCATGACCTGCACTTACCGCCTCCATTGTATATATGCCCCATGTCCTGCAGTTCCATTTTGTATATGGTGACCCATCCTGCAGTCATCCCCTCCATTGTATATATGGCCCCACATCCTGCACTCACTCCCTTTATTGTATATATGGCCCTCGCATCCTGCACTCACCCCCTCCATTTTATATATGCCTCCCCACGTCCTGCACTCATCCCCTCCATTGTATATATGGCCCCCTGTCCTTCACTCACCCCCTCCATTGTATATATGGCCCCACGTCCTGCACTCACCCCCTCTATTGTATATATGCCCCCCCCCCCACATCCTGCACTTCCATTTTGTATATGGTGAACCATCCTGCACTCCGTCACTCTTATATGTCCTTATGCTGGCGCACAGCAGGTAAAATAAAAAAAAAAATCTGCTTTCTTACCCTCCGCAGCTCCGTGCTCACAGCATCACTACCGTCTCCCATCTCTGTGCTTCCTGGTATCTGATCATGTGACCCGGGAACACAGAAATGACATCATCGCTGTGTGCCCTGGTCACATGATGGAAAGATGCCAGGCAACACAGAGACAGGAGATGGCGGTGACACTTTGAGCACGGAACTGTGGAGGGTAAGTAAACAGCTTTTTTTTTTATTTTACTTGCTGTGCGCCAGCATGGGGACATATAAGAGTGACGTGGTGAGTGCAGAAAGGGTCGCCATATACAAAATGGAGGTGCAGGATGTGGGGGGAATATATACAATGAAGGGGATGACAGCAAGCTCACACAATATGCACTGCTCCCCCAATCCATCTCCCAGTGCAACTTCAGCGCTGAGAGGTGGACATCAGAGGGTGCAGTGCATATTCAATGAGCGGGAGCACGTGACTTCCCACTGTCTCTGCAGCCCGCAGCCAGCCTCCTCAAGCCCAAGGACACAGTTCCAAACCCGCCCCCACCACCCCACAGTAGACTCGAATTATAGGAGGCACCCCCCCACTTTCCCCCAAAATTTGTGGGAACAAAAGTGCATTTTATAATCCAAAAATATTTCCCTGTGTCTATGTTTTTTTTTTTTAACCATTCATTTGCCAGGTTAGAAATGGGGGATGTCTAATAGACACCTTTTGTCAGGACTCCAGATCTTCTGATAGCATTTTGTGCATTTTTCCCTTTTCCAAGATGGCATGCTCTGCGTCATCCTTCACCATATGTTTTTTGTTTACCAGTCTTTATAAACCCCAGCCTGTCTATTAATCCTCTTCTAGAGTATTCTGCCAGGATTTCAGCCCTTACTGCATCTCAAGCTTGTCCTTCTTCTCCTGCAAACCCTGTGTGTTCCTCCTGTGACTGCTCATCAGAGGTTCTGCTTCCTACACCTGCTGCCAGCTTGTCTTGTGTTCCAAGTTAGTTGTTCCTGCTGCTTCCTCTGCTTCGGCTCTTGCCAGACCTGCCCTGTGGCAACTAAGGTTGGTGTTTAATAAGCTCCCTGTAGCTTTCTCATTTATTAAAGATGCAATAACACTGTACGGGACTGTTTCATGAACGGGATGTTTTAGTAAATCTGCAATGCACCTAGTTCTGGACTTGTTTTTTCAGGAACTACCATTCCCAGGACTCCTTGGTGTTACTGAGTTATTGACTTTGCTACAGCACCTCTTTGAGTCAAATTTGTAATTGACTTTCCTTTTACAGCATCTCCTAGTGATAAAGAGCTTAAACGACTGTCCTGCTATTTGCTAAATCCTGTGTGGTTTTCAAGAGACTTTTTCCTAAAAGGCTTACCGTAATTTAATATTTTCACTGTGTGTTTATGAACTTTAATTATCCACTGAACTTTGTTTAATCACCATGTGTTACAATACAGACCTTTTTCACTGATAAACTTTGTTTCAATTGGGTCTTGCCTCACACAAAAAGATTCCTGAGCTATCCATTATACTTATTAAAGGGAACCTGTCACCTCGATCTACCCCTCTCTCCTATCGCTAGCTGTCCCTGCACCTTCCTAGCTGTTCCCTAACCATCCCTCTTTGACCTAAAGGGGCCCTATAACGATTTTGAAAAATTAATTTGAACTTACATATGGTCTCCATCTAGGAGACTGGAAAGGCAGGCTCTGGGCTCCATGATCATCTCCTCGCTGTGTCCTAGCACGACCCTCTGGGCGTCATCTCTCCTGGTGCTTTGCCACCTCCTTTTGGAATCTCCCGCCCTCTCTGCCGCTGTAATGCCACTGGAACGTCATATCCAGCACGCTGCATTGTGGGCCTAATCACATGATCAGCCCAGCTCTGGCGCATGCGCAATGCCCATATTAAAGCACAGCTGATCACGTTATTAGGCCCACAATGCATTGGGCTGATGAAGTGATTAGGCCCACAATGCATCGGAACGATCACGTGATTAGGCCCATAATGCATTGGGCCGATCAAGTGATTAGGCTGACAATGCATCGGGCCGATCATGGGATAGGCCCACAATGCACCGGGCCAGATATGACGTTCCGGCCTGGGCACTACAGCAGCAGAGAGGGCGGGAGATTCCATAAGGAGGCGGCAAAGCACCAGGAGGGATGACGCCCAACGGGGCGTGCTAGGACTCAGCGAGGAGGGGGATCATGGAGCCCGAAGCCCCCCTTCAAATTCTCCTAGATGGAGACCATATGTACAGTTGTGGCCAAAAGTATTGACACCCCTGCAATTCTGTCAGATAATACTCAGTTTCTTCCTGAAAATGATTGTAATCACAAATTCTTTGGTACTATTATCTTCATTTAATTTGTCTTCAATGAAAAAAACACAAAAGAGAATGAAGTAAAGAGCAAAACATTGATCATTTCACACAAAACTCAAAAAAATGGGCCAAACAAAAGTATTGGCACCCTCAGCCTAATACTTGGTTGCACAACCTTTAGCCAAAATAACTGCAATCAACCGCTTCCGGTAACCATCAGTGAGTTTCTTACAATGCTCTGTTGGAATTTTGGACCATTCTTCTTTGGCAAACTGCTCCAGGTCCCTGATATTTGAAGGGTACCTTCTCCAAACTGCCCTTTTTAGATCTCTCCACAGGTGTTCTTTGGGATTCAGGTCTGGACTCATTGCTGGCCACCTTAGAAGTCTCCAGTGCTTTCTCTCAAACCATTTTCTAGAGCTTTTTGAAGTGTGTTTTGGGTCATTGTCCTGCTGGAAGACCTATGACCTCTGAGGTAGACCCAGCTTTCTCACACTGGGCCCTATATGATGCTGCAAAATTTGTTGGTAGTCTTCAGACTTCATAATACCATGCACACGGTCAAGCAGTCCAATGCCAGAGGCAGCAAAGCAACCCCAAAACATCAGGGAACCTCCGCCATGTTTGACGGTAGGGACCGTGTTCTTTTCTTTGAATGCCTCTTTTTTTCTCCTGTAAACTCTATGTTGATGCCTTTGCCCAAAAAGCTCTACTTTTGTCTCATCTGACCAGAGAACATTCTTCCAAAACATTTTAGGCTTTCTCAGGTAAGTTTTGGCAAACTCCAGCCTGGCTTTTTTATGTCTCGGGGTAAGAAGTGGGGTCTTCCTGGGTGTTTTACCATACAGTCCCTTTTCATTCAGACGCCGATGGATAGTACGGGTTGACACTGTTGTACCCTCGGACTCCAGGGCAGCTTGAACTTGTTTGGATGTTAGTCGAGGTTCTTTATCCACCATCCACACAATCTTGTGTTGAAATCTCTCAGGAATTTTTCTTTTCCATCCACATCTAGGGAGGTTAGCCACAGTGTCATGGGCTTTAAACTTCTTGATGACACTGCGCACGGTAGACACAGGAACATTCAGGTCTTTGGAGATGGACTTGTAGCCTTGAAATTGCTCATGCTTCCTCACAATTTGGTTTCTCAAGTCCTCAGACAGTTCTTTGGTCTTCTTTCTTTTCTCCATGCTCAATGTGGTACACACAAGGACACAGGACAGAGGTTGAGTCAACTTTAATCCATGTCAACTGGCTGCAAGTGTGATTTAGTTATTGCCAACACCTGTTAGGTGCCACAGGTAAGTTACAGGTGCTGTTAATTACACAAATTAGAGAAGCACCACATGATTTTTCTAACTGTTCCAATACTTTTGTATGGAATTTGTGATTGAAATCATTTTCAGGAAGAAATTGAGTATTATCTGACAGAATTGCAGGGGTGTCAATACTTTTGGCCACAACTGTAAGTTCAAATTCATTTTTCAAAATCGTTATAGGGCCCCTTTAGGTCAGATAGAGATGGTTAGAGAACAACTAGGAAGGTGCAGGGACAGCTAGTGATAGGAGAGAGGGGTAGATCGAGGTAATTGGTTCCCTTTAAACATTTCCATGACTTATCTCAGGGCTTAATGTCACCTGTCAATTCACACCAGATATCAACCCCATAAACTATTACCCTGTATGCCACTGCGGGGAAAAGCTGGGTAAAGCACCAGAAATGGCACATCTTATGGATTTGCCATTTCTGATCAGATGTAGGCTGGTATTTTTAGACTGGGAAGGCATTAATAACCATGAGGGGTTCATACTTTGTTTTTGTTTTTTAATTATTTAAATAATTTGAAAAAAAAATGGAGTGAAATCACCTCTAGTTTTGATAACTAGCCAAGGTAAAGTAGAGCGCTGGGGGTTGCAGCCTGTAGCTGTCTGTTATGCTCACGCTTCTTATCAGAAATAGGTGGTAGCCTACATGAACAGGAATTGGACATACGGTTGGAAGTGTTGAGTATGAACCCCGAATTTTACAATTCGAGTTCGCTCATCCCTAGTTACTATCACTTTGTTAGTTGTCTTTTCTGATCCTTTTGGTTCTGGTTTTGTGAAGAAAAAAAAGAATGTGGCATTTGCTTAATAAGTTATCTATTAATGGATGTTAGATTTAAGAAATTTTACTGTTACCAGTCTCAGAGCACAAAGTGCCATACATTATTTTGAATTAAAAATGCTCAGCTATTAGTTAAAAATGTATCCATTCATTTATACACCATATATCAATTAAAGAAGCAGTGATCCAAACAACTTAAGAACGCTGCTAACTGGATGTCCTGAACGGTTTTACATTTACCTCCAGCTAAAAGCATACTTTATGTGTGTTGTTATGTGACACAGTACAGTACAATAAATATCCCTATACATACCTTGTAAACTAAATCTGCCGTTTCAGATGTCAAGGAGACAATCGGATTTATACTGCTGACAGGAAATACCATGGATCACAATGAACAAACATGATCCGCTTCATGTTTCCATTATGGCTGGAAATATTTAAAGGGAACCTGTCATGTGATTAATGCTTCCAAACCATGGTCAGACTAAAACTGAGCCTTGCTGCAAAATTATAAGTAAGTATAAATTTCTCTAAAACGGTCTGGTGTTGAGAAAATATAGTTAGAACATCCGGCTGTGACCAGATGTGAAACTAGTCTGGTGCCGACTCTGACTGAATTCTCAGAGCTCTTCTACAGAGAGAGACCTATCAGTCAACTAGCGTAATGCGAGGCTAAAGGCCCCGTGACACCTTCCAACATCGGCTGCGATGTCGGATGCGATGCTGCGGGTGCGTGCTCACTTCCGACATCGCAGCCTAGCTGTCACACGGCAAGATGTTGCCGGTGACGGCACTGCGATGTTGGTGGCGCAATCGCTCGCTGGGCTGGGATCAACCCAGCAAGCGATCCGCTGCAATGCAGCAAATAGGCGGGATTGGCCTTGACATTGCTATTGCGGTGTCACCCTGAACGATCGCGCTAGTTGTTTAAGTTGACAGGTTTTCCTGCATGCAGGAAAACCTGTCAACTCTGACTTGAACAACTATCGTTGTTGAATTGTGCGTTTACATGCAACGACGCAACAACAATGTAGTTTCAACATCGTTCCTGACGTTACTTTTGAATTACGGCGGAAACGATGTTGAAAGGTGTGACTGTACCTTATGGCAGATGTGTGCGGCGCCAGACTTGTGTAGTGTTACTGGCCGGATCTTCTAACCATTATTGTGAAACGCTTTGTTGTATTCCAAGTGGCAATCGTTCAGCCTGATTCATGCTGTATGTGGTTTGGGCAGCATAATTCATATGACAAGTTCCGTTTAAAAATAATTTTATTAGATACTGCTTTAAGGAGTAAGAGTCCATCTATTTCATATATTTATTATTTACATTTTTTTCCATAATTACAAATTTTCTTATGTTATTGGATAAATCTGCTTTTTTTTCCTTCTTGACTGATCTTTCACTCTCAATTTTTGGGTTAAATCTTTCTTCAGTGAATACAAACTTTCCCATTGCTGAGCTATGAGAGTTGCTGCTCGTATAGTTCTGTGGAGAGAGGTGGAGTAGAAGCAGATAGACAGACATTCTGCTGCAAGTTTTCCTGAAATGACAGGTGCACTTTAAATATTTCCAATAATAATCTGTGATATCATTATTATAGCAGATTCTGTCATTAGATCCCTTTAAAGAGGTTGTCTTGTACAATTTTAGTTTTTAACTATGGGCTTAAGATCTAACAGGCAGGTACAGTAGTTGGCAACAATCTGTCTGTTAGACCCATTCCTGGGTCAGAAAGATCACATACTGCTCCTGCCAGTATTTCTGCTGCTTCACATCAACAGAGCAGCGCTTCCTCTTCAGGGCAGCTCTGTTGACAGGGTGTGACTGCTATTGTCATGCTGATTGACAGTTGGCTCCCCACAGTCAAGAGCAAAACAGAAGTGAAGCTTCTGTTCTGTGAACATGACGTACGCAGAAGCTGCAGAATTGCCAGCAGGAGTGGTCTATGGTCACTCTGTGTTGACAGACATCTGTGCTGGGCAGAACTAGCAGGTAGTTAGCAATACCTACTTGTAATTTCTTAGGCCCATAGTTTAAAATAAAATGGTCCTGGACAGCTCCTTTAAGTCAGGGCACCAATTACATGAACAAGCCCCACTGAGCTGTTAGTAACCTCCGCCTTCAGTTTTGAAAGTATCATCAGTTTTATTGCTGTCTGTATAATGCAAATAAATGTGGAAACCAGGATATTAGTGCCATGTTTCTTCAGGGAGACCTGCAAACCTAATGAATAAACTTACTAGGAAGCAGTCTCTATGATTTGGTTGAAGTTTCTACTCTGCTATCTGGTGCAGTAATCCTAGTAGTTGCAGACTTGTAACACTCCTGCCGACACTGTTTAAGAAGGCCATAACATATTTACTGTTGTCAATGTCAGTTTGCTAACAGTTTCTGATTCCACTCCAGTATAACAGTATACCAACCGGTTCATAGAGTTATGAGGTGATCCTTTTTCACAATGTTATGAGACCCATATGGCAACTGAGAGGGGTTAAGGGTTCACTGACTAATAATAGACCATGTCTCCCTGTTCAGTCATTCAGCTGGAGCCAGCTCAAAGAAATAACTATAGCAACTTCCTGGATTAAAATGGCAAAAGCTTTGAAGTGAGATGTTGGCATGTCATAGAACAGCAAAGCACGAAAGGCCATAAGGTAATGCTTTACTGTAAATTAAATACAAGCTGGCAGAGGAATGCCCCAGTTTAGGTACCTGGCATTGTAAAAGTATACTGAAGCTTAAAACGTAATGTTTATCTTTATGATTTATGAACTAGAAATGTTCTTATTTAATTATACATTGCACGTGGCAATGGTATGTTCCTAGTTGTCAGGCTATAGAAAAGATCAGGCGTACCTCATGTTTATTGAGTCTGCTCTCATTTCTTCGTATTCAGGCATGCGTGGGAAAACGCTAAATAAATTATGACAAAAAATGCTAAATCTGTCTGGAAAACAGACTAAAGATAGGGAAGAAATTCAGTTACTCATCTTAACCTGCCAGGTTGGAATTTTAACGCCCACACACTATAGCTCTGCCAGCAAAAAGAAACTGGCTAAAGACAGTGAGTTGTCTCATTTCTTGCCAACACCAATGGTCATTGACTGTTGGGCATTTGGTCTCCGGCGACAGCTACGACATGTAAGATCATCTCTTCATAAGGAAGAAATTTGGAGAACAAGTTATGTACTGTTAGTTTAGATTTAGTTATACTATAGTTCTCTCTTAAGTAATGTTTGCTAGATTTTCCAATAAAATGGTCAAACGATTGTAACGTGGGTTAGCAGCACATGTTGATATTACACAGAACTTCTCCTTTAGTCAGAGCTAAAAATGCATGTCAAGAGGCATATTAAAGGAGTATTATCAAGTTTTTTTTTTATCCCTTATCCATTCAAAAAGGAGTGCCGAAGCCCATCTGAGCGCTAAACTATCTTCGGTGGTCCCATTAAGAACAAATGGAGTGGCAGTGCTCATGAGTAACCACTGCTTCCTTCACACTCAGATTCATTGGATCTCCCAGTAGTCAGATCCACAGCGATTGAGAAGTTATGCCCAATACACACTTAGGGTATAACTTTCAAAATGAGAACCCCCTTTAAAACCGTGTACTAAAGTTACAATGTTAATTTTTGTGCAATTACAAGATAAATATATTGTAGTTGGAAAATATAGATTTGTAGAAAATCAACGAAGCCCATACAATCTCAAAGCTAAATAAGAAAGAAGATTAAAGGCAAAAAATCATACAACGAATACAGATGAAACAAACCCACTCATGTAGCGATACTTTAGTATATATAACAGACAGAGGCACAAGACGCTGTAAATCACTGTCTGTATAGAAGAAAGAATTTTTTTTTTGTGTTCTGTACACTTCACATAGTACCAGAAAAATAAAATGGAGCCATAAAAAAAGAGCAGCTCACTAATGCTAGACATGTCCTTCCACACCTCACTGTACAGTGGTGCTGTTAGACAACCAGTCCATTTCAGTAACACAAGTTCTCATCAACAAAATGGCTAATTTCATCAGGTAACTGAAACAAAACATTTGCTGAGCTGTCCCTAGTTTCATTTTTTTTTTTTTTCATTGCATCTGATAATGTGAATAAATTTAACAACAATAATCACAGTATGTTCTATACAGAAATACAATACAATATAAAACAGCGGGTACTTAAATACTGCTATCCTAGTGCCCAGATATAGCTAATGGGAGTCTGTCAGCCAAAACTGAACACATAAGACCCAATTCATCAAAGTTTTTACACCACAAAAGTGGCTTAAAAATCTGGACAATTGTTTGCACAAACTTGAGGCTGTGCAAACATTTTGCAACTTATATTTTTATACCATTTTTACCCAAGTGCATCAAAGTGGGTGGAGCTGGGCCATAATGGGGCCATGTCATGGACTAGTGACCATTGCTTGTCAAATTCATGATGAATGGTGGGTAACCTTACTCCATTCCTGAGGTGGATGCCACTTTCCGCTTCTCCTGAGTTATTAATAGTCATACACTTCTTTATGACTCAGGCGCCTCATACTCTGCCGCCCATAAAGATCATTGTGAATTTTCCAGTCTTGTTGAATGAAGGTCATGGCCTCATAATGAAAATACCCCTATACCTCTGTGTGACTTTTATGTTCTAATCACTGCCTGCATTCTACAGAACCTGATGCTTAATTACATATGCCCATTAGGGTTCTCGATGTAATCTTTGTGTGGCCAAGAAGCTCTGCTCATCGTTCCACCCATTGGTTTGCATGTTGTCACCTCTGCTCCCTGGTGATTGACAGCGCTGGCATGCCTGCAGCAAGTACTGTCCATAGAGAAAGATCAGGCAAGCTAGCACTAGTGAGTTTACTCTGTTCTGTCTGAATGTGGCTTAATTGTTCATTTAAGTCAACAGCAAAGTGTCCTTTCTTAAATTTCATATTAAGCTGATAAATGTTTGTGGGTGAAGGTGGTTTGACCCAGTTTATATGTACCTTTTATACTGATGTTAGTCTTACTGGAATTGGTATAAGAAAAGAACAAAAAGACAAAAACAGGAGAAATTTTACAATACAAAAGCATTAGACAAGTGTCACATGGGTATTTTAATGAAATCTGTCATCCCCTGATTGATATTTAACACTAGAACTACTGCACTCGTAGTCACAGAGGAGAAATACATAGTGCGAAGTAGTCAAAATGACTACCTCAGTAGTTCTAGTGTAAAGCAAAGCCAATCTTTGGAAAAAATCCATTTAGAAGCCAGAATGCCACATGGTCTGTACCTATTCGTAGATATGGTCCTCTGGAAGACAATGCTTTTGGGAACTCTTCTATTTGTTTCACATTTGTTATTACAACTAAAGGTAGCCTTACACGCTTCAATGTCATTGAGATCTCATCAACGATCTCACAGGAGCGTGGTTTTAGGACATCTTTTTGAGATCGTTGATGAGATGTCACACGTCTACATATCGTGAACGATGCACCAACGATGTGGCGAGCAGCTATCGTTCACACAACCCAGCGAACTCTACTTGTTCACTGTTGTGAACAGGGGAAGTCGTTAATGACATCGATATCGCGGTGTCACACACAACTATGCAGCAGGTTGGCTGATCGAGGATGTTCTGATTTGAGAACATGTTCTCAAATTTGCGATCAACGATACAATGATTTATCGTAGTCATATCTTGGTGTCACATGCAACGACGTAGTAACAATGTCGTTTGAACGACTCCAAACCCCTGACGTTTCAGCGATATCGTTCATGACATCATACCGTGTAACGGGACCTTAAGAACAAGCTTTTCCCAGAAGACGTTTGACTGATGCCTGTTCTGAAATTCAAAAGGAAACTTTGAAGTGCTTTTAGGACCAAGGCGAGATCCCATGAAGAAACCAGGAGGTACAAATGATGGTCTTAGGTTCCTAATGGCCTTAAAAACCCCGGTGATTTGCCGATGTATGGAAAATTTGTTATCTAGGTGTACATTGATAGCTGAAACCGGTGTCATGAGTCGTCTGCTTATCACCTTTATTGGGGGAGGGCGTGGGTGGAGAGTGTCCGGTTAGTCACATTTTTGGGAGTATTGCTAATTAACATCTTTTGTTCCGACTAAAGATTGAGGGATTATCTCATTGTGTGCTGCCGTAGCATGATCAGGAAATTGTAAATTCTCATGTTTTTTCTTCTTGCATACCATATGACTTGATATCTTCAAAACTGATTCATCACCACGTTTGGACAATTTGTTGGCAATTATTTGCATTAGATTATTTTAGCCTTAAAGGATCTTAACTTTACTATTATTACAATTACTGGCAAATAATACACAATGAGAACAGGCCGAGCAGGTGTTAGTTGTATAGAACAGATCTCCTGCGTTATGGGAAACTTTATTCAAAGAAAGACCAAGGTGCCACAGAAATCAACGGTAAATGCAAAAATAAACAAATGCATCATATTAATATTTGACTATGTAAATTACCTGTAACAGTGAATGAATCTGTTCAGACTTTCCCCAGTAATATGAGTAATGTGGGAAGTGTTGTCATATACTAGAAGAGCCGGAACACCTGAAAAAATATCATTATACAGTACATATAATGCTCATTGATCAAGAATAAACAAGTAGTCATTTTAAATGTATGATAGTCGATGGGCTGCATTTATTCCTGCTGTACACAAAATGTGTAAATACCCACATTAGTGTATATGATAGGCCTAATTTTTAATCCTGAATCCTTTCATGGCAATGTAACTGGAGCATGGCACAAGCAGAAGACCAGCCTAACATCACCCTTATTGTAAACCTAAGTTATGACTTTGGGCTATCTAATACACAGGCTCAGCATTACAATAGTAAAGACCACTGCACAGCGCTACAACTGGATTATGGGCAAAATACGGTATATGCTACAACCTATGTGGGACTGTCCCTGATTACAGTAGTTATCCTGCCTTCAGCTACATAAATGTCTTTATGACGCAGATATAGTTTAACCCCTTTACGACCTATGACATGTCACGTACCATTTCGTCATAGGTTGTGTTCCTCCCTGCTGATCTTATTGACTGAGATGTGAAGCTAACAGCGCCGATCGAATCCACGGCATTCCCTTCCATGATTGGAACATGGCTAAAAAAGTGCAATTTTTTTATTTTTAAAACCTCTGAATTTTTTTCACCACTTGGATAACAGTAAAAGTATACATGTTTGATATCTATGAACTAATATCAACACGTCAGTTATACCATATAGTGAACCTAGTGAATAAAAAACAAAAAAAACAAACATGTAATTGCCCTTTTTTTTGCAATTTCACCACATTTGGAATTCTTTTCCATTTTACCTGTACACTGGTAAAATAAATTATTTCATCTGAAAGTACAAATTATCCTGCAAAAAACAAGCCCTCACATATTGACAGAAAAATGAAAAAGTAATGGCTCTTGGAGGAAGGGGAGGAAAAAATTAAAACGAAAAATTGCAGGGTGGTGAAGGGGCTATAATGTAATGGAGGAGCAGGAAGCTATCAGCTCCACCATGCATTTGTGCCATAATCCCTGGAATTATTAGTTTTTTTTGTTCAACAAAAATGTTGCCACAAATGTTAGAGTTGATTGAAACATTTTAACGGAACATTCGTTTTTTTCTCTAAAAAGACACAAAAAAGTTAAAAGACAAAGAAGAATATTTTTGATTTTCTGCAAAATTCATTAAGAATATGGCACAAAACCCCATTAATGAATATCATAAGACAAAAAGAAATGTGGTTAAACCTACAAAATTATAGTAAAAAATATTAAGGTAAACACTACAAAAAGGGCAACAAAATTCCATGTATGAATCAAATGTGGCGACCCTCTGGTCAGTGACACCACAGTAGGGGTACTGCACCCATGATTGAGTGTTCAGTATTCCTGTCATTGGGGAGTGTAGCGTCAACCTGAGGACTCTTATCCTGCATCCACACACTCTAGAGCAGGGGAGTACAGGGTTAAATCCTTTGCTGAGAGACCCAGTCCCGGTGGGAGGAGTTTCAGGCTATAGCAGTGTGAGGATGGGAAGAGACAAATAGCAGAACTTCTGTGGAGAGAGACCGAGAAGGACCCTTCAGGGGACACCTCAGGGAGGGCGCCCCCAGAAGAGTGGTGACCCAGACAGAAAGAGGAGACCCAGTACCAGACATGCTACAGTCCGGGGGAATCCTAGTCCACCAATGGAGTGCTGGCTCCAAGTCACGGTACAGGCGAGTTCACCCCTGAGCCGTCAACACCAGCCAGTCGAGAGGTTGAATTATCAGCCCCAACTCCCGTCCAGAACATGTAGCCCCACCAGGATCACTAGACAGGGTTGAGCCCCTTAGAGAAAAAAAGGGTACCTCATAGCACCTGATGGGCCTGGTAGACAAGCGGGCTGTGCAGGGCAGTGCAAGGAAGTAAGGAGGCGCAAGGAAGAGAATGGGACAGTGAAAGAAAGCAGAAGGTACTCTCTGGGAGCCTCAAAGAAACTGATCCGTGCACTTTGACAAGTAAACACCGGTACAGAGTCCATAAGCCTCCAGTGTCTTGATTCTGCCTTCATCTCATCACTGCCCCGAGGACCTACTTTGCCTGCAGGGAGCCAATCCATCAAGCTGCAATACTACCGTCCCCGGTGGACTGACAGCGGTGCTGGTGATCATCACCAGAATCTGCAGGTGGTGTCACGACAAACTTTAAACTTTAATCCCTTTTTTACAACTCCCCCAATTTTTAGGCTGAACACTAGGGCTACGGTGGGCCACCGGTGACATCCCTGCAACTCCACGCCCGGGTACGAGTCCCCATAGGTCCTTGGGTGAATCACAAACTACTTTCCAAAGTATTTTGAATGAGTATTTGTAAACCAAATAAAAAAATTTGCACCTCTTTTATGTTCTGGACACTTCTGGTTTTACATTACATATATTCATGCAAAATACTGAAGAATACACATTGGTGAAAATGGCTGAATTAAGTTTATGCTAATTGAAATAATTTGGGTGAATTGGATGGACAAATTACGGAGTCCCAATATTAAGACCTCACTCTCACAAGTGAGGCAATATGAAATGGGTCTCAAATGACAATCAAAAAATCATCCCAGACTCTGTGGCAGAGACAGGTCATGATCCAATAGCAGAATATCAAGAATCCAAAAAGACAGTGTGTCACGAACCTCCCTGCTGTATACAATTGAGGACCATGAAGTGATCTATAACAGTGTTTTATTTTGCACTTCTCATGCCTTTTCGAGCTTCGAAACGTGTCAAGAAGTACAAAATAAAACAGTTATAGATCACTTCATGGTTCTCAATTGTATACAGCAGCGAGGATTGTGACACACTGTCTTTTTGGATTTCCACCATTGCACACGTGGAAGTGTGGGTCCAGCAGCAGCAGCTGTACAGGCACATATACAGGTTGTGGGTACCACAACTGAGTCAGGTGAGCAGTGAATATCACTATTACTTTCTATATTTTCTGGAGATAGGACCCTATTGCGCCTTTGTTTCACCCTGTACAGAATAGCGGAATATGGCATGCTGTGTAGAGTGGAATTATATTTAAACTGTCTCTTTAAAGAGGATTTAAACTCTAGCACCACCTATTGTAAGCATCAATCCTAAAAGTCAATATTGACCCTTTAACGACCCTTATATGACTAAGGATATAAGCCAAATCATATTCTCAGTTTGCAGTGTTTCGGAGTGTTGCTCTCATCAGTGCGAAGTATGAGATTTGATTTGGCTACATGAGAGGCTAAGACTGGGGAACTAAGGCATAACGTTATAGTTTAGGTCCCTAGACTGGAATTAAACATTCAAGGAGAGATCCATAGGAGCTCCTGCCATTAGAAAATACTTCTTGTTGTACTATGATAATTTGGCTATGAGTTTTCCCATGGATTGACCACTCCTACCAGCAAATTGCTACCTTCATAAATGAAACACGTCTGAGAATATAATGATGAGATGATGACTTGACATTTTAGATACAATATTATCCAGCTATAATTATCAAGCTAACAAGGATATCATTCATTGCACTGTGTGAGCCACAGGATAATCTTGTTGATGCAATTGTAACACTAATGACACCTTTCATGACTAAGAACACAAATTCAATAAAATTACAGAAGGTGAAGGCTAAGTACGTTTATCTTTTCTTCTCACTGTATTATGTCTGTAAACAGACAGGGGATATTTTTCAGCTTGTAGTAGTGAAGCCAAACTGAAAACCATATGGAGCCGTAGTATGTCACAAGTTAAAGGGAATGTTTCAACAAGTAAAAAATATAGAGTATTTGGAGTATGTTCACATGTTGCTTTTTGCAGTTTTTTCTGCAACAAAAACCTGATCGCTTGGCAGTAGAAAAAGCTGCAGGCAAAATACAGTTTTTTGCTGTTTTTCTTGCTGCATTTTTCCCAGCTTTTTTTTTTCCTACAGTTCAGCTATGCTTCCACCTTGCAAGCCAAGGTCAAAGCTTGTGCCAAGGAAAGAGGAGTTTGCAGTGATCCTGACATTCTGACGTTGGTTAGCAACTGTGCTGTAGGCTGAAGTAATCTGATACATTGCACCTCATCAGCTGCAATCAGGAACTCACACACTGTGTAGGCCTCGCCCCTTTAGCTTTATATGGTTACATACCCTGTATTAAGTGTGAGAAGCTTGAAGATGGATCTATCTGCTTAACACAAAGTCTAGTGGGGACACCTTGTGGAAGGTTTATAAATGGTTTTCAACTAGAATTCTCTTATAAAGTATATTTGAAAGTTTATTAAAATTTCTTGGCTCTACATTATTGTTAAATAAAAAATTTAAACGGCGTTTACGCTTTAAACCTACAAGTAAAATGCAACTAATAAAATCAAAATTGGTTGGGCATTATGGATATAACACTTGGTAAGGTATTGAACACCTAACACTTAGGTAAGGTGTTGAATACCTAACATTAGTAGGGCATTGTTTATATTCACACGGTAGGGCATGGAGTTGGTCAGGAATACTTTACTTTTCCCCATCACTAATTTAATTAAACTGTACCTAAAGTTAGAACAAAACTTTATGGTTTATATTTAGGAAAATCACAAAAATAAATGGGTTTAACATCTTCCTGCACCTGAATTGTTTAAATGAAAAAAACTGCAAAAATGGATAGTGAGTCGGTCGACAGGGTAAGGGGTACTCGGATACTGGGACAGGGGGTTACTTCAGTGGGGATCACAGCTGGTAAGTTCCCTGTTCTGTGCCCTGGACCCTCAGTGGTGGGGTGGGGTGATGATGATGGGGGAATTGTAACGTGACACCACCTGTGGTACCTGGTGATAGGGTTTACCAGTGCTGCGGCCGGCCGCTGAGGTGATGGGAATTCAGCTTTGGAAGTACAGCTCCCCACAGGTGGAGCTTTACCTCAGGGCAGAGGGGTGGATGAGGGGAGTAGTAGTAGCGGTTCTGCTGTGAATGCTGCAGGCGGCGGGGAAGCAGGCACACACACCAATAGTCTCTGTTTCGGTACCTTTTTACTGATGTTCGGTAACAGGCACGGTCCAGAGCGTAACCAGGTTATTGGTGCAGTTAGGGACGTCCACCTTGGAGAGTTGTGAGGCCTCCTCTATTAGTGTGTGCCTGGAGCTGAACCTGCCGCTCTTTCTCCCTCTCATGATGCTACTCCACAACCTACAATGAGGACCTTTCTGGGGGAATCCCTATTCTCCTCTTAGGCTCCTGGTCCTATGCTTGGTCAGGTTTGGTGTCTTACTTTCTTTAACTGCAGGGGGATTATATCCTCCTGGTCTGTCCAGGTTTTCTCTGCTACCAATAAAGTAATAGCAGCTTCAGACTCCGGTGTCGGGGGTGGGCTAAAGGGATCTCAGATATGTTTCCTTCTTCTGTCTTCGTACCTCTTCCACTGGCCTCCATCCCTCTCTCTAGGGTGTTGCACAGCTGGGTCAGGTTTCCTGGTTCTGGGCCCGGCCTGGTCCCAGCAACCAGCTCCTTCCAGTCCTTCCTCTTTGCTGTCTCACTGGAACTAACTTCAGTACTAACTGACTCCTCCCCTCAGGCCTGGATCTTTATAGGGGATCTGGCTTAAGGACAGCCAGTGGGGCTCCCCCTCTAGGTCTGGGGTGGAAGGTGTTGTGTGCTGTGTGTGCAAAGTGTACATCCCTCCCTGCTCTGGTGGGTCCTGTGGCAATCCCCCACAGGGGTGCCACAATAGCAGCATTTTTCTGAGTTTTTGCACTTAATCATTGCTTTCTATGTGTAAAAAAAAGCTGCAAAAATGCAATTTTCTAACTCAGGAAATAAAAAACTGCGTCTGCAATCTCATAGCTTTTGCTGATACTGTAAAAAGCAGCTTTTCATTTGCATAAAAAATGCAGTTAACAAATACAGCAAAAATGCACCATGTGAACATAGACTAAATGCTTATTATGTATATATATATATATATATATATATATATATATATATATATATTATATATATATAAAAAGAAAAAAAGCAGGCAGCACTCCAATAAAATTTGGGATGAAAAATATGTGGCTTTCCTGATCCATCTGTGGCAACGTTTCAGTGGAATTCTCCACTTTTCTCAAGCTAAGTACATGTGCAAAGTGAATTCTTAAGGCTGGCTTCACACCATGGCACAATCAGGTCCGGGGCTGTCTGTGGTGAATCTGACAGCCCCGGACTTGATTTTGCCATAATGCAGCCCTATGGGGCAGGATGGAGCCGGATGGCAGCTATCTGCCATCCGGTTTCCATCTGTCCGGGAGGTTCCGGGTGTATTTAGATTTTTCTCCTGGACACAAAAATGCTGCTTGCAAATTTTTGTGTCCGGGGTCGAAAATCAGCCCAAATTGGATCCTTCCGAATCTGGGGCAATCTGGCACTCCCTAAGGTTACCTTCTCACGCCACAACCACCAGAGCAGTGCTCCAAAATCAGGCGACCGGAACGAGTTGACATATCACAGCCAAATTCCCGAAATACACGCCGCAATAAGGAGGCAATTTGACGGCGATAATTTCAGGGCGACATATCACCGTCAAAAATGTCTCCGGTGGTTGTGGCATGAGAAGGTAGCCCTAACATGGGAGTCTATGGCGCTGGATTCCCCCAATCCAGGAGGATCCGGGAACCGGACGCCGGCTGCTAAAGTTCAGCGTGAGCTACGCTGAACTTCAGCACCAGGGAGCTGTCCCCTGTGAAGTGGTTCAGCACCATTTCGCAGGGGACAGCTGAGCTCGGCTACATCCAGCTACAAACAGGACCTTTTCAATCAAAGATTTTTCTGTATTTTCATGACTATGAAAATTGTAGATTCACACTGAAGGCATCAAAACTAGGAATTAACACATGTGGAGTTATATACTTAACAAAAAAGTGTGAAACAACTGAAAAAATGTCTTATATTCTAGGTTCTTCAAAGTAGCCACCTTTTGCTTTGATTACTGCTTTGCACACTCTTGGCATTCTCTTGATGAGCTTTGAAAGCAGCAAAGCACGCCCACACTATCACACCTCCTCCTCTTTCATGCTTCACGGTGGGACCAGGCATGTAGAGTCCATCCGTTCACCTTTTTGCGTTGCACAAACACACGGTGGTTGGAGCCAAAGATCTCAAATTTGGACTCATCATACCAAAGCACAGATTTCCACTGGTCTAATGTCCATTCCTTGTGATCTTTAGCCCAAACAAGTCCCTTCTGCTGTTGCCTGTCCTTAGCAGTGGTTTCCTAGCAGCTATTTTACCATGAAGGCCTGCTGCACAAAGTCTCCTCTTAACAGTTGTTGTAGAGATCTGTCTGCTGCTTGAACTCTGTGTGGCATTGACCTGGTCTCTAATCTGAGCTGCTGTTAGCCTGCTATTTCTGAGGCTGGTGACTCGGATGAAGTTTGCAGCAGAGGTGACTGTTGGTCTTCCTTTCTGGGACGGTCCACATGTGAGCAGTTTCTTTGTAGCGTTTGATGTTTTTGCAACTGCACTTGGGACACTTTCAAAGTTTTCCCAATTTTTCGGACTGACTGACCTTCATTTCTTAAAGTAATGATGTCCACTCGTTTTTCTTTACTTAGCTGCTTTTTTTCTTGCCATAATACAAATTCTAACAGTCTATTCAGTAGGACTATCAGCTGTGTATCCACCAGACTTCTGCACAACACAACTGATGGTCCCAACCTCACTTATAAGGCAAGAAATCCCACTTATTAAACCTGACAGGGCACACCTGTGAAGTGAAAACCATTTCCGGTGACTACCTGTTGAAGCTCATCAAGAGAATGCCAAGAGTGTGCAAAGCAGTAATCAAAGCTAAAGGTGGCTACTTTGAAGAACCTAGAATACAAGACATATTTTCAGTTGTTTCACACTTTTTTGCTAAGTATATAATTCCACATTCGTTAATTCATAGTTTTGATGCCTTCAGTGTGAATCTACAATTTTCATAGTCATGAAAATACAGAAAAATCTTTGAATGAGAAGGTGTGTCCAAACGTTTGACTTTTGGTCTGTGTGTATATATATATATATATATATATATATATATATATATATATATATATATATATATACCGTATTTTTCCTTTTATAAGACGCACTTTTTTTCCTCCAAGTTTTGGAGGAAAGTGGGGGTGCGTCTTATAAAAGGAATATAACATTCTATCATCCTCAGTTGCTTGGGAGGGGGGGACAGCAGTGAATTGGGGACAGAAGTGACAGGGAATGGTCCCTGCTGAAGAATCAGGCGGCAGGAGCACCACGTGTCCCCGGCTCATTAACTACTTAAATATTCACTTCACTGCTCCCAGTCCCCACCCACCTCTCTGCACTGAACACAGCGAGGAGAGGTGAGAGCAGGGGGAGCAGGAGAAGCTGCTTAGCCTGCACACATTGTCGCTCCTGCAGCTGCTGGGGAGACTGTGTGCTGCAGATAGTGAGAACGGAGGAGCTGGGTGCAGCTGTGGCAAGTGAATCAGCACTGAGCTCTGTGCTGATTCACTGCCATGAAGACAGGGGCAGAGCAGGGCAGATCGGCACTTTATCACAGCAGGTACCTTGTTTGTCAGTGTCCTGCCTCACTCCCTCTGCACAGTGTAACGTCTCCTGCTGAGCCCTGACACCAAGCAGAAATGCAGGAAGCTCAGTCTGCAGTTCAGGAGCTTCAGTGTATGGAGAGCAGGGCTGGAGCCTGCATATAACGGCAGTGTACAGCTCCCCTGGCCCTGCATACAGGTCAAGTTCTGTGGTGACTTGTAATTAGGAGACAGGGCTAGAGCATCATATTTCAGCACAGTGTACAGCCCCCCTCCCTGGCCCTCCCTCATACAGTACATCACATCAGATCTTTATATACAGACTGGCCACTTCCTTCATTTCAGCAGGGTGATGGCAAAGCAGGACACATTAAAGTGAGTCCACATGTATATGTAACATAACCACTAATAAAGTAAAGTTAACACTACCAATACTGTGCTTAATTAGAACTCCAAGCATGCTATAGGATCTACAGTACATGCTGGGAGTGATAGTTCTTAAAGGGATTGTTACTACATGAACAAATCCCATCTCATTCATCTTGTTGGCCCTTGTAAAAGTAATAAAGACCATACTAAGGGTGTGCGCCCACAGTCGGGAGTAGCTGTGTGTAGGATGCGGCTCCTCCGGACATAAGTGAAGCCACATGTGGAGGCAGGGAGACCCCAGCTGCCCTGTACTCACCATGTGCGGCGGGTGCAGGGTGGCTTCTCCCTGCAGTCCCCCGATGGGAGCCGCTTCCAACTCCACAGCATGAAATGAACATGCTGAGAAGGAGCGGAATGGTGGCAACCCGCACCGCAGCTGTCAGAATGCTGCGGTCGGATGAAGCATAGTGAGTATGGGATTTCTACAAATCCCATCCACTATGCTTGTACTGTACTACGCAGCATTTTGGACACAGCAGCAAGACGCTGCGTCCAAAAGGCTGCGTATACTCATCGTGTGCACGCACCCATACCCCTGATTCTGCAGCAGTTCCAACGTTATCAGAAGTTGCATAGTCATGTCCCATGTGATATTGATATGAGACTCAGCCCTCTGACCAGTCAGTGCTGGCGTCTGTTTCCCCGCCAACAGACACTGGAGCAGAAGTCATTGGTGTTGCTCACATGCTGCACCTGCATCCGAAGGAAACAGACGCCAACACTGACTGGTCGCAGGGCCTGAGTGTCATATCAAAGTCATTTTTTGCTACAAATATTTTTTTCCCTATTTTCCACCTCTAAAATCTGGGTGCGTCTTATAATCCGGTGCGTCTTATAAAGCGAAAAATACGGTATATATGAATCATGAATGAGTTTTTTTTATATTTTCAACTTTTAAACACTAGGGGGAGCAGCTGCTGACATTTGGCATGTAAAACTATTGTAGTCCTGGCTCACATTACAGCTGCAGTGAATGTATGCAGGAACCGCTGAAGAGTCTGATGTCTCCTCCCCACCTTTTCTGGGTGTTTGCAAAAGGGAAATGACAAAGGAGAATTAAGTTTAGAATCACAGTGCAAAGACATTATGTTGGTGACTGCAATGTGATAACACACATAATATTATTAGATACACCAATCAGTGGACTTTATCACTTATGATAGGATTAAATACATGTCTTTGCAGATCAGATTACACATAATAGCATTACATACACAAATCAGGGGACTATCACATATGATAGGATTAGTTAGGGTGGAGGCACACTAGGATGCGTGTAAATCAGAGCGTTTTTGATGTATGACAGTCATGTGAGTGCTTTCTGTATGGTCATGCGAGTGTGGTGTGATTGTGATGCAAGTGCAATGAGTGTAGTGTGACTGTGGTGTGAGTGTGGTCTGTGTGTAATGCGTTTTTAACATTGTCTTTCTCATGCTGTATAAACTGAGAAAAGAGTAGATGGATAGAATAGGTAGATCAGGTTTAACAGTCTCCCGCTGCTTCTTCCGGCGCCGCCTATTAATTTAATTGCATATTCACTGCACTGTCAGACAAACAGCCAATCACAGATGCTCACACTCTGTGAGAGCCTCTGTGATTGGCTATTGTAGTCAGACTGGAGTATCGCAATCTGGACAGTGATTTTGCTTGGTTGCCATACACTTTAGCAAGCTTTACCAGTGCAAAATGGGGACTAAAGCAGGACAATTATACTTACCGGGTTTCTGCACTGCTGTCACACTGCTTCTGTGTCCTTACAGCAAATTCCTCTGCTTTCCCCGCCCACCCTTTTGATAGAGTCTCTGATTGGTTGAAGTCAAACTGTGTCCCCACCCACTGTGACGGCGTCTGTAAATTGGTTGTTCTCACACTAGTTTCAAAATAAATAATTGAAAAAAATGACGTGGGTTCCCCGTATCTTTATACCCAGTGCAGATAAAGCTGATGGCTGGAGGCCATTGACATGTCCTGCTCAGCTGGTCCGTTTTTGGTCTGCAACCTGGAAGGATGAAAGCTACAACTACAATAAAGTATTTATGAGCGTCTTAGGCTGGCTTCAGACTTGCGGATCCTCCGCAGCGTCCTGCGGAGGAGATCTGCAAGCTGAATGCAGCCCCTATGTTTATAATGAGATCGCACAGTGCTGCGCAGGTCTGCACAAGACCGTGCGCTCTCATTCACTGCAATATATGATTTGTACGCAGGCGGATGCCCGCGCACAAATCACACGCAATCACACACTCTAGTCCGCAACAGGAACACGGCCATGTCGCGTTCCTGGTGCGGACGAGAGTGTGTGATTTGTGCGTTCCCATTATAATGATAAGGGGCTGGCGGTGGCTACGGTCAGCTTGCGGATCCCCTCCGCAGGACGCTGTGGAGGGGTCCGCAAGTGTGAAGGCAGCCTTAGAGATAAATTACAGAAGCAGGGTACAGTAGGTATCAGAAGTATACTAGGAAACTTTGTTAGGAAGAGTTAGAACAAAATAAACGGGGTGAAATTAGTAGTGGAAAACCACTTTAAATATTAATGGCAGGCCAAATACAGTTTTCTATATTTGCAATGATTTCATAAAAATGGATGCGATATGGATGGTGTCCTTATTGCATCTGTTTTTTAAACACCAGTTAAGTTAAATAGGCAAGTCTGATCCGAAAGTCACAACCGAAAGACCATAGTAGTCCATGATGTGTTTTTTTTACATGCAGAACATCAGTCTGTGTGGAAATACGATCATGTAAACTACCTCATTGACTTGTATTGGTCTGTGTCCATGTGCTATTTGTTTTGCACATGGACATAAAATATGCCCTTTTGGAAGATCTCTAAGGCCTCATTCACACATCCTTGTCTCTGGTACGTGTGGCATCCATGTTGCCACATGCCGCAGACACGTACACATGTATACAAATGTTACTCAATGATCTTTTTTCCACTTCTGTTTGGAGCAGACACGTGTCTGCGTGCTCCACACGGCGACATGTCCATTTTTGGCTGGCAGTTCGGACGTATGGACCCATTCAGGTCAACTGATCTGTGCCAAAAACATCACGCACATAGATGTCTGTGTGACATGGACCAAGGCAAATATTTATCACTAAACATAAAAGGATTTTTATACTTACCAGTCTCCAGTGATGCTGCCTGTCACACTTGCTTCCCCACTCATTAATATTCACTGCACTGACCCCAACAGACTGGGAAGCAAGTGTGACAGCAGCGCCGGAGCCTGGTAAGTATATAAAGACATGTTGTCCATGTACTATCCGGATATCATGCAGGCAGCACATGCATGACACACAGATACCGGACACACGGACTCATAAAATGGACCCTCGCACATGTGCATTTTTTACACTGATGTGTGAAAGGGGCCTAATACTGGTTGCCTACAGCCAGTGGTGTAACTTGAACCTTGTGGGCCCTAATGCGAAAGCTCCAACAGGGCCTCCAATTATTGCAAATCTTTAATAGCAGTAGTCTTTTTTTTACAGGTCAATGGGACTAATGGGGCCCCTAGGTTCCAGGGCCCGGGTGCAATTTCAACCCCTGCACCTGTTGTAGTTACACCTCTGCCTACAGTGAGCGTTCCCCAAATGTTTTCTAATGGGGGCATTGAATAGAGAGGCTAAGATGATATCTAACATCTTCATCAATAGTGTGAGGTTAAAATTACAACTAGCTCTTAACGTTCCCGTATTTGTCTCCTAAGTCCAACATAATCGCACAATAAGCTCAAAATCGTCTACTGCAACCATAAAAAAACCGCTTTGTCAGCTGCGTCTTACCAGCTAGTGCCTGATCTGCAGACTATAAAATGTAACCACAGGCTTTTTCTAACAGCTAAGAAATATTGCAGAAATGGGGTCAGTCGATCATACATTTGCCACCTTGCTAATGTCAGCTTTCCCATCTAGCGCTTGATTTCATCCATCTATCATATCCCAGAAATCTAATAATGCAGCCATGTGCAGAGATGATGAATGGTGCTCCTAGGATTTTATCCCACCCTCTACTGCCTCATCCGCTCCTCCAGGCTTGGGGCTGAGCCCTCCTTACAAAATCCCAAACTCTCATGTCTCTGGATTGCTGCTGCCTGTGGGCGGGAATTGCCTCAAAAGCCAGAGGAGAGGGGAAGATTTCAGGGAAAGCTCAAGGCTGCAGCTGTTGCAGTCACACAGGATAGACTTGGGCTCCCTATTACAACCCTGTCTATTATTTACTGGAGGATTTATTTAATATATCTATATATCCGCCTGGTGGAACATAACACATTAGTCAGCTTCTTGCCAAGTAAGTATCACCACTATTGTTGGGAATGTTATTTAATAGCATAACATCCTCCCAATAAACTCCAAGTCATAGACTTTGCTTAGTTCTAAGTTAATATTAATCTGGTGCAATGTAGCAATTTACTGTTTGTCGAAGGCAGTCTGTAATATTATCAATAGGGGAAATGAGATTTATTGGATTTATGGCTTTTTATCAGAGCAGAATATGTGACTTTATTTCTTGGAGCTGCATTGTCCCAAGGGGGTCCCAGCAGTCCTATGCAAAACCATAGATGCAGCATTTTTATTCTGTATAAGATACTAATGTGCAATAATTACATTTACTATCTTGGCATGGAACATTAATGGTTTGGATGTGTGGCAGTGTTGGCACTAAGTGCCAGCTATAAATGAAACTAGTAAAAAAGGATGTAGAAATCATGTAAATCAAACTTTATGTGCAGGATTCATAGAGAGGTTCATGCATTGGGATCTATACTGTATATATAGGTTTACTGTCATCACCTACCAGTCAGTGCATGAATATATTCTATACCAGCTGGTTGGAAATAGCAAAATGTTTGTATACAGCATTGGAAATCATTGGACGCCGACACTAGGACATCTTCTGCATCTTTGTGCAGTCTGTCCTATCTACATTTGTTGCATTATAATGCCACATAGTTTTTTTGCCTTCCTCTGGATCAACATGATAGGCTATGGGTTGAATTAGATAGACATAAGGTCTTCCTTCATCCTTAAATACTATGTTACTATAATGTTACCAGCAATTTCAGGTTGGAGGGAACGAGGTGGAGAGAAATTCGGTGTACTGCACTGAAATGACTGATCTGATCCCTACTTTATCTGGCATAGCTCTAGTTCTCAGAACAGGCTTGTCCATCTCTAGGGACCTTTGTAACATATACATATACATATACAAATACATTTGTATTTGGGGACAAAAGTCAATTATTCAGTTTCATTAAACACTTTGCACCGTTTGGCTTTTACCGGCTCTTAATTTCTCTGTACATTGAACTTGATGTGGACGTTTTGGGGCACAGAAGTCCACAGGATGTGGGATATTCGAGAAAATAGTACCGTAGGAGGCGATTGGGTGAGGGACTAATAAGTGTGGAGGAGAACGTCTTGGGAGGACCAGAGATTACATGAGGGAAGACATTGGGAGATTAGTTCGGAGATATAAAGAGGAGATAGATCATGGATGGCTTTGTAGGCAGTGTTAGGAGTTTGAACTGGATTCATTGGGGATTTGGGAGCCAGTAGAGGATTTGCAGAGGGGAGTAGTGAGGAGAGAGGTGGATTATTCAGGCAGCAGAGTTGAGGACAGACTGGAGAGGTGCACGAGTGTTAGCAGGGAGGCCACAGAGGAGAATGTTGCAGTAGACAAGGCGGGGAGGCTGGGGGCATGTACAAGCATTTTAGTAGATTGAGAGATGAGGAAAGCAGATTCTGGATATATTTTTGAGCTGGAGGCGACAGGAGCTGGCGAGAGTTTGGATGTGTGTTGAAGGACAGGGCAGAGTCAAGGGTTACTCCGAGGCAGCGGATTTCCATTGCAGGCTAGAGCGTGATGCCATTTACCGTGATAGATCAGATAGGGAACATATGTGAGATGGAGAGAAGATGAGTTTGGATTTGTCCACATTGAGCTTTAATCAGCTGAGAGCAGAACATATAAAATAAAAGACTGATAAGAGTTGCAAATTCTCCTCTTGGGAGTGAAAGCGTGCTCACTGATGAATTCCAATTATTCATTCTGCAGCCAGAAAGAGATTGTAAAACATATAGGGTATAAAAAGAGAATGGTGCAAAATGTGTAATGAAACTTAATTACAAGAATGATTTTAAGCCAAAAATAAACTAAATTAAGAAAGAAAAAAATGCACCCAAAATGTGAGGATAATAAAATCCTTTTTACAAGCTACATAGTTTAAAAAGCATATAAAAAAATAGATGTAGAGGTGAACGAGTTGCAATGATGTAAATGAGCCAGCAGGTGGCGCCCACTCCATCCTCTGGAATACGCCATATTCTGGGAAATCACCAGAGCAGCTGCAGCTGCTGCCGTCACACTGCCCACAGTGGTGCTGTCTGCCTGGCACATCTCACTGCCTCACTGTTCATGATTCCTTTTCAGAGTGTGCTCTCACATTGGATCTCCCTGCTCAAGTCATCCTACACCCTCCTAGGCTCAGCAGGGCTGCACCCAGGGCTTCACCTGGACCCATCAGTGACTAGTATGTTGGAGAGCAGCTGTAAGGTGGTGAAGGAAGGACTTCTGGAGAAGAGGAGCGATGGCTTACTGCAGCTCTGGAAGAAGAAGAGGTGCCTGCTGACCGAGGAAGGGCTGCTGCTCATCCCCCCCAAACAGCTGGAGCACCATCAGCCCCAGCCCCAGCAGCCTGGCTCTCCAGCTGAGCCTGCCAGGATCAAGGAGCTGCATTTCTCCAACATGAAGACTGTGGACTGTGTGGAGAGGAAGGGCAAATATGTCTACTTCACAGTGGTCATGGCAGAGGGCCGGGAGATAGACTTTCGGTGTCCCCAGGATGAGGGTTGGAATGCAGAGATCACACTGCAGATGGTGCAGTATAAGAACAGACAAGCCATCCTGGCTGTAAAGTCCACCAGGCAGAAGCAGCAGCACCTGGTCCAGCAGCATGGGCACCGCATCAGGAGTGCCTCCAACTCTGCATAACCAGGGCAGCACCACTCTCCAGGTAAGCCTCACCAAGGGCCCTGCTAGGGGCCACACATGGCACTGAGAGGTGATACCCTGCTAGGGGGCCACACATGGCACTGAGAGGTGATACCCTGCTAGGGGGCCACACATGGCACTGAGAGGTGATACCCTGCTAGGGGGCCACATTTGGACTGAGAGGTGATACCCTGATACTCCTGCTAGGGGGCCACACATGGCACTGAGAGGTGATACCCTGCTAGGGGCCACATGACACTGAGAGGTGATACCCTGCTAGGGGGCCACAGTTGGTACTGAGAGGTGATACCCTGCTAGGGGGCCACACTTGCACTGAGAGGTGATACCCTGCTAGGGGGACACACATGGCACTGAGAGGTGATACCCTGCTAGGGGACCACACATGGCACTGAGAGGTGATACCCTGCTAGGGGGCCACATTGGACTGAGAGGTGATACCCTCTAGGCCACACTTGCATGAGTGATACCCTGCTAGGGGGACACACATGGCACTGAGAGTGATACCCTGCTAGGGGGGCCCACACATGGCACTGAGATGTGATACCCTGCTAGGGGGCCCACAAATGGCACTGAGAGGTGATACCCTGCTAGGGGGCAACACATGACACTGAGAGGAACCTGCAGGCACAAGTTTGAGAGACATACCCTGCTAGAGGGCTACACATGGCACTAAGAGGTGATTCCCTAATATCCTGCTAGGGGGCTATACATGGCACTGAGAGGTGATCCCCTAATACCCTGCTAGGGGGCTACACATGGCACTGAGAGGTGATACCCTGCTAGGGGGCTACACATGGCACTGAGAAGTGATACCCTGCTAAGGACACACATGGCACTGAGAGGTGATACCCTGCTAGGGGGCCACAACATGGCAAACCCTGAAGAAAATGCGATAACCCTGCTAAGGACACACATGGCACTGAGAGGTGATACCCTGCTGGACAGGGCGACTGAGACGGCTGATACTCTAGGGCCACAATGGGCACAGAGAGAGAGGTGATAGAGGCCTGCTCTGGGGGCCACACATGGCATTGAGAGATGATCCCCTGTAGGGGGCATACATGGCACTGAGAGGTGATACCCTGCTAAGGGCCACACATGGCACTGAAAGGTGATACCCTGCTAGGAGGGCACACATGGCACTGCTGGCTGTATCATTAGGGATTCCCTGAAAGGGGGCCACACATGGCACTGATGGGTGTATCGTTAAGGATACCCTGATGGCTGGACTAAGAGTGATTAAAAGTTCTAGATCATAAAACATCCCACCAAGTTCTCACATTTGGTAAATATTGTGCTGTAGCTGGGATATTCTCATACATATACTTATAGGATGGACTGAATGCTTTATGTCCTTAAAGGGATTGTGCTCCTGACATTGTAACATGTTCTGACTTGTCCCTTAGACATTTTGGGAAGGGACTGGGATCTAGGACTACCACCAATATGCAAACTATGCCATGTTGTAGGCATTCTAAGTGCACATACATGGGTATTCCCTGATGAGGTCAATAGAGGTGAAAGTGAGAAGGTTTGAGTGTAAGTGTGCAATGCCAGAAATATGAGCCGCTCTGTGAGGTTAGCAGGATTTATGTGATAGTAGAACTGAACACATTACACTATTCTCCTACTATGGCTTGGCTGCTTGCTGTAGACTTTTGGCTGCTGCACCTGGAGAATGGGGCTGTTCTTTGTTCTCTTAATGATACTCTTGCTTTGCTAGTCCTGTCACAGAATACACTACAATCATCTGGTTCTGCCTGCAGGGGAGTCACATCTGTACAGCACTAAGAATAACACAGCCATAGTAAGGAAGCCCATGCTTCATTTCACTACCACTGAAGGATTTCATGGGAAGCGAATGTATATGGCTAATGTGGGGTTATCTTAGTCACATGCCAGAAACGTATAATATTCTGCATCACTGGATAGATGTGGGGATCCTAAATTATATAGACGGGCACATAGAAAATATGTTGTTATATCAAACTGGAAAATGTACAAAAATGTATGGGCCATGATACAACCATAGGTGTGAAGTCAGTAAGCCAAGCATCCGACTCCACTGCCCTGGTCCAAAGAGGACATGACAATACAGTTGTGCTTAAAAGTTTGTGAACCTCAGAATTTTTCATATATCTGAATTAATGTGACATAAAACCAGATTTACTGACAATTAGATCGAGGACTGATGGGCATCACATCTCTTCGTTTTGGTCCTAGACATCTCCTTTGCTTGTTCTGTGATACCGTTCCACAGACATGGAGTGAAGATCAGGCTTATAGATCTCTGTACTTTAAATAAAACAGGTTACCCACTCACATCATATTGTCATCCCATTGATTGAAAACCTCAAGCTCTAATGGCGGGTTTACACGTCGCGATATCGTAGTATGATTTCAATCAAAAGTCACGTGGTTCAATCGTTGTACCCGAGATCGTGCCTGCGTTGTATGGTGTGAACGTCCAATACGATGCAGGAACGATGTCAATGCGATATCGGGGATTGAATGAGCGTGCTATTCAATGCTCCGATATTGAATGGAGATTGGAGCCGGATCGTGCTGTGTAAACGCCCAACTACGATGCGATTTGAAACGTCACCCATTCACTCCCATGTTAAGTGTGCGATCCTGGGTTGGGAGGCGTAGACATCGCACGGACGTTGTATTCCGATATCGCAGCGTGTAAACATCCAATGCGATGCGGGAGAAACGTGCACTAAATGCGCGCTCCCGCGCCATTGAACTGCGATATCGGAACTAGATTGAAGCGTGTAAACCCACCTTAATTTCCCCTTCATGTTGACTGCTAATTCTACAATTCACACACTTTTGCCACTCACAGATGTTTAATATTAGATCACTTTCCTTATTTAAATAAATTGTCAGTCTAGTATTTGTCTCATTTCTTTGATTGGGTTCTCTTTCTCTACTTTTAGAACGTGTGTGTGAAAATCTGATATAAAGTGCCTTGAAATAGTATTTATACCACATTAATTTTTTCACATTTCCACCACAAACTTATAAATGTATTTTATTGGGATTTTATGTGAAATACCAACACTAAGAAGTATTTGTGAAGCATAAATGAAATGATAAAATGTTTTTTTTTAAATATTTAAAAAATATAAATTTGAAAAACGTGACATGCATTTGTATTCATTGTCCCGAAGTCTTTGTAGGACTAACTTTCTATGCAATTACTGCTGTCTTTTGAAGCATTTCTCTACCACTTTTGCTCATCTAGAGGCTGAAGTTTTTGCTTATTTTTTTTTTTTTTACAAAATAGCTCTGGGTCAGAGATTGGATGGAGAGAATCTGTGAACAGCAACATTCAAGTCTTGCCACAGATTCTCAATGGGATTTACTGAGCCTATGGCTGGGCCATTCAATCACATGAATATTCTTTGCTCTGAATCATTTCACTGTAGCTCTGGCAATATGTTTAAAGCCTTTGACCTGCTGGGAAGTGAACCTACACCCAAGTTTCAAGTTTTTTTTTTTGCAGGTTTTCCTCCAGAATCACCCTATGTTCAGCTCCATCCATCTTCCCATCAACTCTGGCCAACTTCCTTGTTCCTGCTGAAGAAAAGCATCCCCACAGCATCATGCTGCCATGATCATGTTTGATGGTGGGGATGTTGTTTTAGTGTGATGTGCAAAGTTACTTTTGTACTTATCCACATTCTAGCTGTGTCCCCCTACATGGCTGTTTTCAACTACAAATGTGACTTCTTACGGCTTTGCATTCAAATACGGTAGCTTTCTTCTTGTCATTCTTACATAAAGGCAAGATTTGTGGAGTATATGACTAAGGCTGGAAACACACTGGCATGTAAAAAAATGGTCCGATTGTCGTCCAGGAAAGTCGGACGAGTGTCATCTGGTTTTTTTTTTTTTTGCTCCGCTTTGCATCCAACAGCTATGCGAGTGTCCGACATTTTCTTGGATCACATCCGAGTGCCGTCCGTGTGTAATGCGATTTTAACATGGCTTTTCTCATGCTGTATGAAGTGAGAAAAGAGTTGACACAATAGAGTGATTGAATACAATAGACAGATAGATGCTAGAATAGCTAGATAGGGTTCACCTGTCTCCCCCTCCTAAAAAAAAAGACACCACACAGAGAAAAAATTATTTATTAGAACTAAAGATACAGACACCCTTAGGGACTCCATCTTTATTACTCCCCTTTACAGCCCTCCAGGATCCTGGTCTTCTTTCTTCTCTCTTCTTTCTTCTACAAATGTTCAGCTCTACTACATCACAAAGCAGGAGGAGGAAGATTGCTTGCACCCCCTGCCATGTGATGACTGAATAAGCAGAGGCAGTGGCGGGTAAGCGGTGATGTCATCGCTGACACCGTTACCATAGTAACTTAATAAGCGGTTACTGTAGCAGCGATTCCTGTGGCGCGAGAACTGCGGCTCCTGAATGAGCGGCTCATATAGGAACCGCAGGAATGAAGCCCTACTTACTGGCGCTGCTTACCGATAACAAGCAGCGCCAGCAAGCAGGGGGTTAACTGCTGTCACCACTGCTCCTTTTTGAGCGGTGCATAGTGGAGCAGTGGTGACAGCAGAGTTAACTCCCTGCTTGCTGGTGCTGCTGTTACCAGTAAGCAGCGCTAATAAGTAGGGCCTTCACTCCTGAGGCTCCTGTATGAGGCGCTCATTCAGGAGCCGCTGTTCTCGCGCCGCAGGAATCGTTGCTATAGTAACCGCTTATGAGGCTACTATGGTAACGGTGTCAGTGATGACGTGTCAGCTGACCGGCTCTGTGACATCACCACAGGTCCTTCAGCCACCAGATGGTGACTGTCGCCTTCCCGCGGCCGGCAGAAGGTAAAGTATCCTCTGGGTGGATTTTTTTTTACACATACTGGAGGGGAGAGGACAGGGTGGAGAACGTGGGGGAACATAGAGAAGAGGGGGGGCAGACATAGAAGAGGGACAGGCAAGGAGAGACAGGGAGTGACAGGGACAGGCAGGGTTATGTACTGAGCAATGCCACTGGGCTACGGATTGTGCTTAAATCGGATGGCCAAAAGGACACATCTGAGCACAATCTGAGCCCACAGGAATACATGGCAGGCAAAATCGCATCCGTGTGTATCCGTTTTCAAACAGATACACACGGATGCCTCAAAATTGTGAATGGAAACCAGCCTTAGACATTCACATAACAGCTGTAGTATAAATTATACACAGGTGGACTCAATTTACTAAGTAGGTAAATTCAGGAGGCAATTGGTCATTAAGAATTTTATTTAGGGGTATCTAAAAACAGGAGACTGAATGCATATGCGCGTCACAATTTTCAGATTTATATATTTAAAACCATGTATAATTTCCTTTACCCTTCACGACTCCTTGTGACTGTGTGTTGGTATAACACAAAAACCCCATTAAAATACATTTACATTTGAGGGTAAAACTTGTAGTTTTAAGTCAAATTTATGTGGAACTGTGGAAAATTCACAATGGTTTACAAACTTTCAAGCAGTATTGTATATTTTTATTATTTCATAATTGCACATCAGAAGAAATAATTTTTGAATTATGACAATTTCTAGCTGTGCAAATGATGTAGATAAATTCCCTGAAGCCAGATAACTATTGTCTAGAAAGGTGCTAGTGCCTGACTTTTCCAGTTGGCTGTATTGATATTGGACAGTTCTTGTTTCCAGATTTCCTTAAATCTACGAGATCTTTGCTCCTCCCTGTGGCATCTACAGATGGGTTCTCTTCTAGTAGAAAATTTTTGTGACAATTTTTGGGTTTTCTTTTAGTAGATTCCTCCCTGCGGTATCCACACTTGTGTTCTCTTCTAGTACATTTCTCCCTGCGGTATCCACACTTGGGTTCTCTTCTAGTACATTTCTCCCTGCGGTATCCACACTTGTGTTCTCTTCTATTAGATTCCTCCCTGCGGTATCCACACTTGTGTTCTCTTCTAGTAGATTCCACCCTGCGGTATCCACACTTGTGTTCTCTTCTAGTACATTTCTCCCTGCGGTATCCACACTTGGGTTCTCTTCTACTAGATTCCTCCGAGCGGTATCCACACATGGGTTCTCTTCTAGTACATTTCTCCCTGCGGTGTATCCACACTTGGGTTCTCTTCTAGTAGATTCCTCCCTGCGGTATGCACAATTGTGTTCTCTTCTAGTACATTTCTCCCTGCGGTATCCACACTTGGGTTCTCTTCTAGTAGATTCCTCCCTGCGGTATTCACACTTAGGTTGTCTTCTAGTAGATTCCTCCCTGCGGTATCCACACTTGTGTTCTCTTCTAGTAGATTCATCCCTGCGGTATCCACACTTGGGTTCTCTTCTATTACATGCATTGTTTAAAGGTTACATAAAGAACTTCATACTTTTTACTTGTTGGCTCTGGATTTCTTAGAAACCTTGATGGTTCTTGAAACATGACTATGTTGTAAATATGCACTATAGGGTTTTAATGTGAATGGATGTGTTATAAATGCTTCCCCTGCTGTGTATGCTCAGAGTCCTCTTCACGAAAGCTTTGAAATGTAAAACAGAGGAGTGCCTGGATGATTCACTTGATACTTTCCTTACTTATCGTCTGTGATGTCGGAAGTCGTAAACAGATGCTGGATTGCATGCTATTTTTATTCACACTTGTGCCATTTGTTTAACATTAGCTTTTTCCTTCAAAGCTACTGATGAACTAGAGGTCATATAACAAGGTAATGATAACATCATCTATGATTTTTACAGATAATCCTATCTACTAGTTCCCTTCATCCAAGCTTATTTAATGCTTTTCATTGTCAGAGTGATGAATGTGAACTATAAGCATTCATACATATTGGATGTCAAAATCTAAAATGTTTGTAATGTTTATAAATCGGTCAGGTGTGATCATTTATATACCACAACATCATTTCAAGCAGGTAACTACTAGTGATGGGTGTTAGAGTTCGGCGGACACGCCCAGACTTTTTTTAAAGCCCGAGTTCAGGGCCTAGCATGACTCGAACTTGACTCCTAACCCCAAGCTCAGACTTTAAAGTTATGAGATTGTAAAAAAAAACAGCAATTAGCGAATAAACAGCATCATTATACTTACAGGCACTGGTTCTTCATGGCCGCTCATTAACTTCCTGGGTATTCACTGTAGATGACCCAACAACATTTTTTTTTAATTATTTATTTAAATACTTAAAAAATAATGGACTTCCTTGTATTTTCATTGCCAGCCAAGGTAAAGCCAGGCAGCTGGGGGTGGCAGCCCTTAGATGTCTGCTTTTTCTGTGCTGAGAATCAAAAATACAGTGAAGAACTACATCATTTTTTAAATTATTTATTTTTACAGTACTATGATCTTATTTAATGAATGAAGGGCCCATCAACCAAACCAAGACGCTATCACAGAGAATGGGCATCTGTGATTGGGCAGTTTTTCAGGTTACTCCAATAGCCAATCAGACACCCATTCTCTGTGACTGCATCTGTGATTGACTGTTGGGCCCCTCAGCAGTGAATAGCCAGTCAGTTAATGAGTGGCCCGAAAGTACAAGTGGCTGAACACCGGTAAGTATAACGCTGTTGAATAATAACTATTGTCTTTCTTTTTCCGGCCCCCAGCCCCTGAACCCGAACTGTAACACGGACTTCACAGGTAAGTCCGTGTTCAAGGTCTGTGCCCGAACAGTAGATGTTTGATACGGAACCCAAACTTTACCCATCACTATTAACGACCGCTAAACCCTTTCTTTCTTCCCATCTTTTTTTTTCAAACCTCATTTTTATTGGTAGTTTTCAAAAAAAAAAAATTTTACATTATACATCATGGTTATATGAAACACAAGTTTACAAGACAATATATGAAAAAATAAGCCTACGGGTAAGTATTATCTGAACAATTCAATATGTGGTACACAAAATATCAAAATTTGGTCAATACTGGACATCAGGTGATAATTAACTTAGTACATCTTTTCAACCGTATTACTGTTTCCAAGCAATTTTACAATTCCAACTTTCCCAAAGTTCCCCCCAGGTCTTCCAGGAGATACCATGAGGTGTTCTTAATTGGGATTATTATCTCCCGAATCTCTTCGGCTGACAATTGAGATTCCATGAAACCTCTCCATTTTCCCATGAACCCTTTGGTTCCATTTTCCTTGTCCCGAAGAGCCTCTCTCTTATCCACTTCAAGCGCTTTTTTTAAACCCAAGATCACCTCTGATTTTCCGGGCATATCTGGTTTAATCCAGTGGGTCAACAACAAACGTTTCGCCAGAAGGATTAAAACATGAGCTACTTTCAGCCCCTCCCCTCTACCTTGTGGTGCCTCCAGATCTTGAAATACCCAAGTTTTCGGGGTTAATTCAAAAGTGATCTTACATATTTGCGTGCATAAGTCACTAATTAAGGACCAGAATTTTTGCACCTTCGGCAATTCCATATACCATGGATCATGTCCGTCTTGAGTTGATCGCATTTAGGACAGCAGTTTCTCCTGCCAGGATTGGTTAATGTTGTTGGAATATTAAAGCCATATATTAATCCGTGCATTATGCGAAATTGAGAATCCCGCCACTGCTCATTCAACACATTGTGCCTCACTTTATTCCAGCCTGCCAATATACTATCTTCCACTGTTTCTCGTTCTAAAAATTTGCGCCATTTTTGGAAGGGTGCCGAAATTTCTCTAGGTAACAGTGTTTCTCTGAGTGTTCCGTATATTTCAGAGATTGTGAGTTGATTTATATCTAACGCTAGTATCCTATCCCAGATATTACTTTTTGACTCCCTTGTCAGGTCCCTCAAGTTGGCCATAATATGGTGTTTTAATTGAAGGAACTGTAAATCCTGTGCTCCATCTAAGTTATATGTCTCTATTACTTCAAGTTTTGTCAACCACCTGGCCTCCGACAAGTGCATCAGATCCCCCATCTTATGTATCCCTTTCTGCTTCCATTTATCAAAAAGGGCGTTCTCTCTCCCCATTGGGAAGTCTGGGAAGGCCCAAGGGACGAGATATTTGGACACCTTCCAAGACAGACCACATTTCTTCCTAACCGCCTTCCAAGACTGGATAGTGTCTCTAAAAATTGCTGACTTTTTTATATGGGTCGGTAGCCCCGCCATTGACGTGTGAAGTAGTGAGCTTCTCTCCCAAGGAGCACAATATGACATCTCCAATTCCTTGTCCGAATACCTTTCTGAACCTTTAAACCATTCCGCTACATGTCTAAGGAGACATGCCAGATTATATCCCCTAATATCAGGGAAGTTTGTGCCCCCTCTCTCCTTTCTTCGGGTCATGGTTTTCAGACTCAGTCTCGATCTTTTGCCCCTCCACAAAAAATTTGTGAATGCTCTATTCAACCTGACTACATCCACCCTTTTCAGTAGCAGAGGTAGAGTTTGTAGAGGATATAAAAGTCTGGCAAAACTGATCATTTTTACTAAATGACTACGTCCTAATAGTGATAATGGTAATTCTAACCATCTTTTCAATTCTTTCTCGATTTTTTCAATGAGCGGGCCATAATTAAGGGTATAGGTTAGTTCCGACGTCCTTCCCAGTTTCAGGCCCAAATATTTGATGTGTGTGCGTGCTATTGGTATACCCAACTTCCCTAAAGCCCCTCCTTTATCTTCCTCCCCTCTAATTTTTAACAGTTCACACTTTTTCCTGTTTAACCGGAAGCCTGAGAAACTACCATAACATTCCAAAGTGTCCAACAGTGTAGGAAGGTCACGGATTGGATTGTTCATGAACAATAATATATCATCCGCAAACAGGGCGGAAGTCAGTTTTTTCTCCCCTACTGATATACCTTCAAAGGGGCTATAGTTGTTCATGTATCTTGCCAGAGGTTCTATGGCCAGGTCAAACAGGAGTGGTGATAACGGGCACCCCTGTCTAGTACCTTTCTGTAAAGGAAACGCAGGAGACAGAAAGCCTGGCGTATGAACTCTAGCTGTTGGACTAGAATATAAAGACTTTAGATATTGACGGAATCTCCCCTGTAGCCCAATGCGATCCAATACCAGACCCAGCCATGGCCACCTTACCTTATCAAATGCTTTTTCAGCGTCTAATGTGACCATGGCTGGGTCCCCTGCTCCCTCTGATTTTCCAAACCGTATCGCATCTAATGCCAAGAGGGCTTTACGCACATTTGTCACCGCTGACCTCCCCTTAACAAATCCCGTTTGGTGGTTTTGAATCAAATTTGGTAGTATCTTCGCCAGTCTCTCCGCCATAATTTTAGATAGTATTTTAAGGTCAAGATTTATTAAAGAAATGGGTCTAAAGTTTGCTGGGTCATCCCCCCCTCCCTCCCCTTTGGTAATACTTTGATGTATGCCATATTCATATTATCCGATATGGGTTCTCCCGCAAGGATGTTATTGAATAAGCCTGTCAATGACGAGGTCACTTCCTCTCTTAGGATTTTATAGAATTCCCCTGTGAAGCCGTCCGGTCCCGGAGCTTTTCCATTACCCAATTTTTTTATTGTGTGGTCCACCTCTTCTTCCGTTACTAGTCGATTCAGATCTTCCAGATCAAGCTCCGTGACCGGAGTGAGGGGAACCCTATCCAACCAATCTATCCCCTCCCGCATGGATACGTCCGAGGTCTCATACAAATCCCTATAATACTTTTCTAACACGGAATTTATTTCCTTGGGTGCTGTCGTGACGAGTCCCCCTTTTCCACGGAGTGCCCTTATTGGGTTGGGTAGACGCCGTCCTTTTGCTAGACCTGCCAGCAAACGGCCCGCCTTGTCGCCAAACCTATTAAGATCCGTCTCTAATTGCCCCTTTATCATCTCCTCTCTCCTACTGGCCCACATCTCAAACTCTGTTTTGGCTTCTACCCAGACTTTTTTGTCACTGGGGTTTTGTGATTGTTTGAACGACCTATAAGCGGAGGAAACTTTTTCACTGGCCGTTATGTATCGTTCTCTTATAATTTTTTTTTGCTTGGAGGTGTGTGCCAGTATGAGGCCCCTAAGGACTGCCTTACCCGTCTCCCAATAGAGACGGTGGTCTCCTTTGTGTTCTATATTATCAGACGCAAAACCACTCCACCATTCTTTTAGTTTTGTCTTAAATTCTCCGTCTTTTGCTAGGTGTGAGGGAAACCTCCATAAAAAATCTGTCCCTCTTTGGTGCGTCTCTGCTATTTCGATAGATATCGGACAATGATCAGAGATGACCATATTTTCTAATGTAGCATTTTCTGTCCTCCTCCACAAGTTTTCAGATGCTAAGAATAGGTCAATGCGCGACCAGGAGCTATGGGGGTGTGAGAAATGTGTATAATCCATTTCTTGTGGATGCAATACCCTCCACACGTCAATTAGTCTCGTCGTCTCCAAGAGCCCTGAAAGATCATTATTTTTTGTTGTTTGGACGAACGGCTCTCCTCTCCCTCCCCCTTTTTTCCTATCTATATCTGGCGACACCACTTCATTGAAGTCCCCTCCAATTAAAAGATTAGTTTCCCTATCTTCCAGAATAGAGATTGATAGGTCATTGAAGAATTGAGTTCTAGAGGTATTGGGTGCATAGATGTTGTGGATACTCAATTGTTGACCTTGGAGTTGTAACACCACTTGTAATCTTCTCCCCTCTGAATCATGGGATACTGATATCGCGGAGTGGGCTAAATGTTTATTAATCAGCGTCAGCACTCCTGCTTTTTTATCTCGAGCCCCCGATATCCACCCCGCCCCCACCCACAGCTTCTGCATATAATGTAGCTCGTGTGTTTGGAGGTGAGTCTCCTGAAGAAGAGCTATGTCAGCCTTTAATTTTTTAAGGTGGCGTAAAATCATATAGCGCTTATTAGGAGATCTCAGCCCCTTCACATTCCATGAGATTATTCGTAACATTTTTTGATTCCCCCTATCCCTTCACACCCTGTGCCCTTTGTATGAACCGACTTCTTCACCTTTACCTTTACCACACTTGAATGCTCAATATCTGAAATTTGAAAAACTAACACTTGAAATGTAAAACCATTAGTTTTGTGTAACATAAACATGTAATTCAACAATGCACTCCAACGAACATTTTCCCCCCCCTTTCTTCCCATTCTCAAGGAGTCTTAGAGGCAACCCCCCCCTCTCCTTGGCTGTAAACTATTTCTCGTGACTTCCCTTGTACTGCAGAAAAAAGCAACTGCTCCCCGCGCCTTTGTTAATATTGGGCACTTATGCCTTTCGCCTCCCCCCCCCCTCTCCCTTCAAACATTCTTAGCCTCTTATTAGTGTATAAGCCCTCAAATTCTGTCCCCCTTTTTTTTTTTTTTTTTTTTTTTTTTTTTATATATATAATGCAACTGTGCAATCTTGTTACCAAAATGAAGACAGAAGATGGGGATGAGCCTTTCCCTGCGGGAGACTCTTCAAACCTGTAAATGGTTGGTAATCATTAGCGTTCCCATATCGTCCCAAGTTCTATAATTTGGTAGTATTGATCATCATCTTCTCAGGTATCTAAATGGTGTCTCAAAGTCATCTGATCCAAGCTTGCTTCTGTGCTTTCTGTCTTTTGTCATCTTTGTACGGTGATTGTTTTCCCTCCTTGGTTGCCGACACCTTTTCTGCATAAGAGTGCTGCAATGAAGGTGGCCGTGAGTCACTTGTTATGGTCGTTGACCGAGACCTCTGAGGCGATAGTGGCTCCTGCTGCAGAAAATCCATGGCCATCTTAGCATTCATAAACGACAGCATCTCGCCTTGGCTGTTCCTAAATCTCAGAATAGCAGGAAAGGCTAATTGAAACCTTATGTTACGCCTGTATAAAAGGGTACAAGCTGCACTAAAGGTTTTCCGTTTACGTGCTACTTCTGCCGAGTAGTCTTCATATAGTCTGATTTTATGTCCTTGGAGCACTAGTGGGATCCTCTTGGACCTATATTCCCTCAGTATGGCTTCCTTATCTTTATAGTCCAAGAATCTGGCAATGATCTGGCGCGGTCCCTCTTTTGAATCTTTCGGGGGTCCAACCCTGTGGGCTCTTTCCACTTTGCATTGTCTTTTTAGACCCACAACTTTAGGTAACTCTGTTTCCCAAATCGCATCCAGCTGTCCCGGCAGAAAGGATTCTGGTAAACCAACCATCCTGAGATTGTTCCTTCTGGAACGGTTTTCAAGATCATCCACTTTCTCCTCCGTATATGCAGAGTGCTTTTGTAAGGCTGCAATGTGTCGTTCCATGATCACAATCCTATCTTCAGCCTCTCCCAGTCTCCTCTCTGCCTCCTGCAGCCTTTCTCCATGTTGTTCTGTGATCTGTTTTAGCCCAGATAAAGCTTCTGTGACCGTGTCCTTCAGGGCTGCAGTTATGTCAGCCACTATATAGGGTGCTATAGCTTTAGCCAGTTTAGCCACATCAATGGGGCTTGTAATGCATGCCAGTTCTGTCCCCTCCATTGCCTCCACATGCTGTGTCCCTCTCTGCAGCGAGATCTCCCATCCCTCCTCCAATACCTCTGCAGAGTCCAGGTGATGTTGTTCCTCTGCTTCCTTGTCTCTGCTGCGGTCTCCTCGTGCAGCTTCTGTGTCATGGTGATCCTCTCCCACTTCTCCCGTCTCAGAGATGCGAGCACTGACTCCATTACGCTTGGTATTCCTCAGTGCTTGAGCTTTACCTCCTCCCGCGGCCGCCATTTTCGCTGCGGTCCCGCTCTGCTTCCCGCCCTTCACGATCTCCGGCTCCTCGCGTCCTGTGCTCCTCAGCACATAGCGATCTAGAGTCCCCGATGGTTTGGGGGTCCCCTCCGGGCCTTTGGGGGTGCTTTGGGGCATTTGGCTTGGTGTTGTCAGCGGGTATGTGGCGCGGTCTCCGGAGCTTCTTCCTCACGCTGCCATTCCCTCAGAGCCGGAACCGGAAGTCTTTCTTCCCATCTTGATGATGCCCATTAACTTGCCTCAAGGGGATGCTGTCTGGTCTCCTATGTCCTCCAATACAGCAGCTTTCACATCTGTATACCTAAATTCCTTGCCTTTCCGGCCCTGTCTAATGTTGTTCATTTAACTCCATTAAAAAAAAGAAAATTATACATGGGTTTTAAAATCTTTTAAAAATATACATTTGGAAATTGGGACATGCATTTGTATTCCGCCCCCTGTAGTCTGATACCCCTAAATAAAATCCTGAGTGACAAATGGTCTCCAGAAGTGAGGTAATTAGTAAATTGAGTCCACCTGTGTCTTAATTACTCTCAGTATAACGATAGCTGTATTGTGACCATCTCTGAGGTTGTTTGAGAATATTAGGGATCAAACAGTTTCATTAATAGTGTTCCATTGAAGGAGAACTCACCACCTCTCTTGGCAGCCTTTTCCACTCATTGATCACCTTCACTGTCAAATAGCTTTTTCTAATATCTAATCTGTCTCCTCCCATTCAGTTTCATCCCATTGCTTCTATAGTCTTTCCTTGTGCAGATGAGGATAAAGCTGATCCCTCTACAGTGTGACATTCCTTCAGATATTTGTACACAGCTATTAAATTTTCTCTTAGCCTTCTTTTTTTGCAAGCTAAACATTCCCAGATCCTTTAACCACTCATTGTAGGACAGTTTGTAATCTGCTCACCATCCCGGTAGTGCGTCTCTGAATTGCCTCCAGATTTTCAATGTTTTTTTTTTGTTTTGTTTTTTTAAATGTGGTGCCCAGAAATGGATAGAGTATTTCAGATGATGTCTAACCAAAGGAGAATAGAGAGGTTAATTATGTGATGTAGACTGTATGCTTCAGTTAATACATCCCAGAACTGTATTTACCTTTATTACTGCTGCATAAGACTGTTGACTGTTTTTCACACATGGTGTTGCTTAGCCCTATTTTTCCCATTCTGTATATGTTCTTTTCATTATTCTTGCCCCGATTTAGAATTTTGCATTTCTCCCTGTTAAATACTATTTTGTTAAGGTAGTGTCACACTTGGCGGTCTGGCCTGCGATGTCGGAAGCGATGTGCAGGTGCACGCTCGCTTCCGACATCGCAGGCCAGCTGTCACACGGCACGACGTTGCTGGTGACGCGGCGGTGATGTGGGCGGAGCCATCGCTCGCTGGGCTGTGCTCAGCCCAGCGAGCGATGGCTCAGGAACGCTGCGATATAGGCTGGATCGCGCCGCCAACAGTGTCAGACGGCGCGATCCAGCCTAATCGCTGGTCGCAGGTTGACAGGTTTATGAACATGTTCATAAACCTGTCAACCTGCGACCAGTGATAATTTGCAGTTGCGTCGCGCTGTCACACAGCTCGACGCACTTGCAATATCGCCCGCGACATCGCTGTTACGTCACTTTTCGGCGATGTCGCGGGCGACATCGCCTGGTGTGACACTACCTTTAGTCACTGCCCATTGTTTCAGCTTGTTTAGATTTTTCTGAATCCTTTCTCTGTCTTCTCAAGGGTTAGCTATCCCTCCTAGCTTTGCTTGGTCTGAATATTTGATTAGTTTATCTAGTTCCTTTATTTAGATCATTTATTAAATGTACCACACTTGTGGTACCCCACATGAAACAGTCTTCTAATTGGGTGTACAACCATTTATTATCACTCTTTGAGTATGATCATTGAACCAGTTATGAATCTACCTAACTATAGCCTTGTCAATCCCATACTTGGTCATTTTTTTTAATAAGGATAGTATGAGATACTTTATCAAATGCTTTTCTGAAATCAAGATATACTATATCTACTGCATTTCCCTGATCCAACCAATCAATGATTGTGGCGGCATAGAAGGAAATTACATTAGGCTGGTATGACTTGTTTGTTACAAACCCGTGCTGGCTCTAGGTAATTACTGTATTCTTATCCAAGTACTTACAGAAATTATGTTTAATAATTTGTTCAAAGATCTTGCATGGTATAGATGTTTGGCTTACAGGCCTATGATTCTCTGGGCCAACCTTCTCCCCTTTTTAAAAATAGGGACAACATTTGCCCTTCTATAATTTTCTGGGACTTCTCCTGTTCTCCAGGAATTTTCCAAGATACTGGCTAGTGATTCTGCAATTTTCTCTGCTATCCCTTTCAGTACCCTAAGATGTAATTAATCTGGACCAAAAGATTTAAATTAATTTAAATGAGCTAAGTGTTGCCTCCACATCTTTCGGTTTATAGATACTGTGGATTGTTTTATTCCTTTGAAAGTACAGTGAAGAGGAGTTGATTGTTACATTTGCTTTCTTAGAGAGCACAGTTGCAACAAAAGGAATTTAAAGGTTTGGCCTTCTCATCATCATCATCATGTAAAAATCCTATAAAACTTTTCTTTTGCTTTTCACCTATGCCCAAAACCCTTTTTTAATTTATATGATGTGCCAGTATGTCAAATGTTGGTAAGGGGGAAATATTTGTCTATGCACTTCTCTTTTTTTAATTCTTTGTAACTTAATTGTATGGATAAACTAAATAGGTTCCTACAGTTTGACAGATCAATATACCAAATAAATCCTGATTGCACACTAAAAAGAGAATTTATTATTCCTACTAATCTTCTGTAAGGATCTTTTCATTCAATGTTATGTCATTGATAGGCTCTGTTCACACTTGCATTCATTCCCACTGATGGTTAAAGGGAACCTGTCATCTAGAATTAAGGCCCTACACTATCACTACCTCTCCCTACACCTTCCTAGCTGCTCCCTATGTATCACTATCTGAGCTAAAGTGGCCCTATAAAAGATCAGAAAAATAACTTGTAACTTACAGCAGTCCCTGAGGCTGGGGACTGAAAAGGCAGCGCCAGGCTACATGCAGCACCCCTCGATCCGGCTACGTATGATCGGCCCGGCTTCAATAAGCGCATTGCGCATGCGCAGATCCGGGTTGATCACGTGATCAAGCCCATAATGCACTGGGGCTGATCACATGATTGGCCCCATAATGCACCACGCCGGATGTGACATAGCGGCCAGAGCATGATAGGCTTCCAGAGGGCGGGAGTATTCCAAATAGAGGGGCGGAGATGAAGAAAGAATAATGCCGCCCAGCGGGGCGTGTGCAGCCGGATCGAGGAGTGCTGCATGGAGACTTGCACCGCCTTTTCAGTCCCCAGCATCAGAGACTTCTGTAAGTTAGAAGTTATTTTTCTGATCTTTTATAGGGCCACTTTAGCTCAGATAGGGATACATAGAGCAGCTAGGAAGGTGTAGGGACAGGTAGTGATAGTGTAGGGCCTTAATTCTAGGTGACGGTTCCCTTTAAAACCCTTTTAGTTTATTGTACTATTCTATCCAGTATATAGAATAAACAGAAACCTAGCAGAACCATTACAGGTCAGTTCATAATAAATAATTTAAATACATCATAACTTTTATTTGAACAGAACCATAGCGAAATCTATATTCGCCAGTGCTAAATAATAAATGGTATAACGTGAGGCTGTGAGATTGCAGGGACATTGACCCATTTGTTTTGAGTGTCATTTTTGGAGTTAGAATGTCCCTGTGAGAGATATAAAAGCGCAATAGGGTCTTATTCTCATAAGAAACCCAACACACATAAGCTATTGCTGCTCACCAGGGCAGGTTGTGAGACCCACAACCAGTTTGTATCGAATGTATCGGCTGCTACAGAATCCACAAACCACGTGTATAATATGGTCACAGAAGGAAACCAAATGGTGGCTTTATTAAATGGGTTTTGGAGCATCAACCTTGCTCCTTCCTCAGGAAACCAACCAAATTACCAATTGGTTGGTTTCCTGGAGAAGGAGCGAGGTTGACGCTCGGAAACATGTTGAATAAAGCCACCAATCTGCATCCATATGACCCTATGGTCTTCTTTACCTGTCGGCAGTGTGGACCATCCTGGTATATATCCATTATTAGAGTTAGGGTTATAGAGATCAAAGGCTGGGGACTTTGGATCTCTGCCTCCACCCCTGCTGTGAACGAGCAACGTGCTTTACTTATCTGATGAAGAGGAGGCATAAAGTCTGTATACAGAGTAATTATCAGGTAGCTGTCAGTGTAGGAAGACCATCTGGGCTAGCAGAGGTGTACTGTATACTTAAGCCAGCGTCAAACATGTCAATGTCGTCAGCGATCTGATCGCTGGCGACATTGATGGCTGATCGCTGGTGAGCTGTCACACAGGCAGACTCACCAGCAATCATTTTACCAGCAACATCGTGGAAATTATTTAAATATCGTTTCCCTGATGTCTGCAGGCTGGTATCCATGGTAAACTGCGGGTAACTAGGCAGCACACGCTGCCTAGATACCCGATGTATACTTTAGTTACCAGCCTTCTCCGCTCACCGGCTGGAATCCAAGGTACACAGCAGGTAACTGCATACCAGCTCCCAGCGCTTGCTGAGAGACGCTGGGAGCTGGTTGATTGCGTCTCCCGTGTCACACGCAGCGATGCTGCGTGTCCAACGGGCGACCTTGCCAGGTTTTCGGTCCAGTCCGAAAACCTGGCGACCATCAACCAGCGATTTATCGCTGGTTGATGCGCCCGGTCACACGCGTCAATATCGCTGCAACATCACGTGCAGCAGCGATATTGTACGCGTGTGACGGCCCCTTTACACTGGTACATACCATAGGTGTTGAACGTAGGAGTGTTGAATCTGTCACCTGTGCAGCCGTTCTGTCTGTACTGTATAAGAAATAAACCAATAGTTTAAGGTTTTATGAAATATAAATCTAGTTTTAAAGAATCCATGGATATATCTATGATCAGTGAACCTATTCACATATGTTGATGAAATTGCAAATGTTTTGGCAGCTGGCAACCCACAGGAACGCAATATCTGTCTAAACTGTGGATATATCATTCAATGGTGGGATGTATAAAATGCTTGGATGCTCACTAGGATGATGGCCATATTATTTCTCCAGAAGGTTCATGTGAGGAGTTATGACTGACCTCATAACTATGGCTGAAAACTAGTTTAAAATTGAATATAATCAGCCGTCCTCTGACTACAGCTGAGTGAGGGGTCTGGGAAGAGCTTTTATAACATATATAATCTAAGAAATATCAGTGTCAGACCCAGGAGAAGCAACAAGTATTGCAGATCTGTTCATATTTCCTGTGGCATTCTCCTCCGCCAGAAGCTCTCACAAATTTAATTAGTTAGTTATCTATATTTTTTCACTTTTGACTGCATGTGTTTTTATTTAGTCTTTTGTTGGTTTCTTGCAATTTTAAAAGTACCCACAAATCTGAAGGAGGGTGAGATTAGCTTGGCTGTTTTACCCTGTGTATGCCAGAGTTCGAGAAATTCCCAAAGGACAGAAATAATATGGTCTGCGCTGCTGGGTGTGGAACAAAGAACACGTCCAGAAGATTTTTGTTGGTGTCTTTATTTCTCGACACGTTTCAACACTGTCCCTGTCTCCTCCTCAGGAGTACACCTTCTGAAACGCGTTGAGAAATAAAAACAACGAAAAAATATCTTCTGGACATCTGTTCTTTGTTCCACACCCAGAATCGCGGACCATATTAGTTCTGTCCTTTGGGATATAACGTTGGCCACCTCGAGTGGGGAGTCCTGCGATGCTGGATTAAAACGCTGATACCGGTTGTGCGTCACACAACCGACTAAGGTGAGCAGTTAGTGCACTGCATGTACCACATTATCCTTTGTCAGGCTGCATAATTTTACATGAAATATCTCGACCCCTTATCTCGGAAGGGGGTGAAGATATTTTATTGAAATTTGGACAATATATTCTGGACCAAAACTGCAGAGATGTCACGGAATTTCACCCCTCTACGGCTTTTCGAAAAAAAAAAAAGTTATTGCAATTTTAAAATGGAATAGTTACAATTGTACCTACTAAGCCGGACGAAGGTTAATAAGGAGATAAGACCCATTGCGGCCTTGTCTATCCATTCATAAGAGTTCATGAAGATTACCTTTCAGGTGATCAGGAAGCCTAGGTGTCGTGAGTGCTAGTGTGGCACCCCAGGGTTCATGTGCCACAGTAACACCACAAAGGGTTAACTCCCCACACAACCCACAACACTACACTAGCACCTCCAGGCCAGAAGGGGAGCTAAAACTGCTTCCCTATATATTCTGGTGTGGAGAGGAAGTGACAATTCAGTGCGGAGCAGCACTGAGGAAGAAGGAACTGGGTGTAAAAGAGCTGCGTTAGGCTCATCCCACAGTCCACTGTCCAGTTCCAGGCCAGCCAAGATCTGAGGAAAGGAGAAGGAGCAGGGAGGAACACACCTGGGAGACTGAGTTCCTTGAGACTCGCCCCAGAGAAGCGCATAGGATGGATACCGGATCCGATGCTGTGCCTGACACAAACGCACAGTGAACACCGGATTAGTGAAGGTCCCACTTCTTCACTGTACCACAGCGAAGCAACACGGCGGGGTCAGGAACACGGAATAAGACTCAAGTTGCCTAGCAAGTTGGTACCTGTGAGGGAAGAAAGGGCAGGCAGCTTAGCTAAAGCGGCAGCAGGGCCACACACACCGCGCAGAAACAGGGGGCAGAAGGACCCGGCCAGGGTGGGAGCAACCCGGCCCCTGCACAGACTCCGTGGACAGTACTCAGCTGATGTACCATCTTCAGTAAAAGACTTGGAAAACTACAAAACCGTGAGTCTGTGTAATCCTTGCAAACCCTGTTCTCCCTCACACACTGTTAACATCACTACTGCCCCGGGGACCAGGCTTTGCCCGTGGAGAGCCGTTACATCACAGCCCTGATCCATCATCCCCGAAGGTTCTCAGCAGCATGGTCACCCTGACCACAACCACGGGTGGCGTCACGACTTATCCCTGTAAATAACCACCTAAACCCCTTAGTGTGGGCTCGACATGTCCGACCAAGACTGCCGTATAAACCCTCGTGGTACCGTCCCAGTGGGTCACACTAGCATGACACAATGCTCGCTGGTCATCAAATGGGAGTGGGGTAATGAAAGTGTGTGATTAGATTGGCGGTGGGGTGTGCTTGACTATACATACAGTTGTGGCCAAAAGAATTGACACCCCTGCAATTCTGTCAGATAATACTCAGTTTCTTCCTGAAAATGATTGCAATCACAAATTCTTTGGTATTATTATCTTCATTTAATTTGTCTTCAATGAAAAAGCACAAAAAGAATTGTCCTAAAGCCAAATTGGATATAATTCCACACCAAACATATAAAAGGGGGTGGACAAAAGTATTGGACTGTTAGAAAAATCATGTGAAGCTTCTCTAATTTGTGTAATTAACAGCACCTGTAACTTACCTGTGGCACCTAACAAGTGTTGGCAATAACTAAATCACACTTGCAGCCAGTTGACATGGATTAAAGTTGACTCAACCTCTGTCCTGTGTCCTTGTGTGTACCACATTGAGCATGGAGAAAAGAAAGAAGACCAAAAACTGTCTGAGGACTTGAGAAACCAAATTGTGAGGAAACATGAGCAATCTCAAGGCTACAAGTCCATCTCCAAAGACCTGAATGTTCCTGTATCTACCGAGTGTCATCAGGACGTTTAAAGCCTATGGCACTGTAGCTAGCCTCCCTAGATGTGGACGGAAAAGAAAAATTGACGAGAGATTTCAATGCACGATTGTGCCGATGGTGGATAAGAACCTCGACTAACATCCAAACAAGTTCAAGCTGCCCTGCAGTCCGAGGTACAACAGTGTCAACCCGTACTATCCATCGCGTCTGAATGAAAAGGGACTGTATAGTAGGATACCCAGGAAGACCCCACTTCTTACCCCGAGACATAAAAAAAGCCAGGCTGGAGTTTGCCAAAACTTACCTGAGAAAGCCTAAAACATTTTGGAAGAATGTTCTCTGGTCAGATGAGACAAAAGTAGAAATTGTTGGGCAAAGGCATCAACATAGAGATTACAAGAGAAAAAAAGAGGCATTCAAAGAAAAGAACACGGTCCCTACAGTCAAACATGGCGGAGGTTCCCTGATGTTTTGGGGTTGCTTTGCTGCCTCTGGCACTTGACTGCTTGACCGTGTGCATGGCATTATGAAGTCTGAAGACTACCAACAAATTTTGCAGCATAATGTAGGGCCCAGTGTGAGAAAGCTGGTCTCCCTCAGAGGTCATGGGTCTTCCAGCCGGACAATGACCCAAAACACACTTCAAAAAGCACTAGAAAATGGTTTGAGAGAAAGCACTGGAGACTTCTAAGGTGACCAAGCAATAGTCCAGACCTGAATCCCATAGAACACCTGTGAGAGATCTAAAAATGGCAGTTTGAAAAAGTCACCCTTCAAATATCAGGGACCTAGAGCAGTTTGCCAAAGAAGAATGGTCTAAAATTCCAGCAAGCATTGTAAGAAACTCTGATTATCGGAAGTGGTTGATCGCAGTTATTTTGGCTAAAGGTTGTGCAACCAAGTATTAGGCTGAGGGTGCCAATACTTTTGTCCGGCCCATTTTTGGAGTTTTGTGTGAAATTATCAATGTTTTGCTTTTTGCTTCATTCTCTTTTGTATTTTTTCATTGAAGACAAATTAAATGAAGATAATAACACCAAAGAATTTGTGATTGCAATCATTTTCAAGAAGAAACAGTATTATCTGACAGAATTGCAGGGGTGTCAATACTTTTGGCCACAACTGTATGAGTGTGGAAAAAGGAGTCCCCTTAGCATCAGAGGCTGCTGAGTCGAGAGAAAGACTTGTGCACGATGAGTCAATTGTAGGTGATGATGTTGATTTCTTACACTAGGACTCACCAATTTCTCTTGTAACTTGAAGGAGCTTCAATGCTGCAATTGGAGGTGGAAGTGCTAATATATAGTATAATTGTAGTTACTCAGTTATGTAAACATATTAGTTGAATTTATATCACTATACATATCAATGCTTCATATATAGATGCTATTGAATGTGAAATGCGTAGTCCATTATGTGTAGCAGCATTATTAGTGTTGAGGTAGTGGAACCAGGTACTTCCAACATAGATATTGTGGCATGTTGCTTTCATTATACAGACGTTCCTACACATTATCATGATTTCAGATAATTTTCAGATTCTAAAGTCATAGGTGCACTTCTTGTGCCTTTTTTACTTTTGAGCTATAGATTAATCCAGTGTAATCTTGAAATATAGACATTCATATGGCGTGCACAAGCATGTATTCTCCATATAGGGAGGAATCATTCTGCTAAATATAATTAATTTGATATACTGATACTTAGTATTGTGTTTCTTCTAGTTCAGGCATGCAAAATTGCTAAAATAACTTATTTTTCTATTCTATTTCACAAGGTTATTTTGTTTGAGACCTTGAAGACTGACAATAAATTAACCTAGTTGTCAAATCGTTTTTACGGACTTCAAAAATGTGTATTGTGACCTAGGACATCCTAAGGTCAAGCGTAGATTTATGCTTATGGCATGACCAGCAGTGTCCCTGCAAAGTGTCAGCCATTAAATGACAAAGTGCTGGTGAGATACAGTATGAGGTATAGAGGGAAACTGTACATGAAACACGGACCATGATTCCAAATTAAAGCACCACTCCAGCGTTTTTTGTAATCTCCCCGCTGTAGTAAGGGGCGTAACTATAAAAGCTGCAGGGTTTGCAATCGCACCTGGAGCCTATGGGGCCACATTAATGCCTTTGGTCTACAGAAACGTACTAATGCTGCTAAAGATTTGTAATAATTGCCCTGTTGGAGCTCCATGATCTTCAGGTTACGCTACTAGCTGCAGTGATGCTTTAAATCTAAGTCCCCTGCCCCATCCTATGCTCACCATCCGGTGACTTCATCATTTGTCACCGTCGGTCTGGTTGATCTCCGGTGATTTGTGACCTGCCGACAGCTCCAATGTTTCATGGAGCACAAAGATGGGTAATTAAAAAGAAATATGGATGGTCAAAAACGGACCATTCCACATATACATGTTTATACGGATGTGTGAAGGGAATCAAGATATTTTTAAATAGTGTAGCCATATTTTAAGCTGGTGCGGCTTCACAGACTGCACTCACTATTCTGATTCTTATAAATGCATTGAGTATCTTATATTCGTTATCAAGAATTCAGCCATAAATAAACCAATTCAACTAAAGCTAAACTTTGATTCCCTACAGAAAAGATTATTGCACAGAAGGGTAATTGTCACAATTATCCTACCAGGAGTAAAGGTACCTTTACACGCCACCACTACATGGTAGCAAGTGCCTGGCAATGGGGATTTTTGTGCCTGTTGCCTTGAAATTGCTATGAAATGGCGGCATGTAAATAGGGAAAGTTATCGGGTTTCCTGCAGTTGACACAGATACCTGTTTCTGAGCCGTATTGAAAAACCCAAGGCAACACAAAGGCACAATTGCCATGGTAATGGCGTCTAAACAGGGCACAGGGATTGAATCACTGTAGCCTAGTGAATTCCCAGGGGCGTGCCACAGCGTCATGGATACCATGCCCCATCAGCAATGATTGGTGGAGGCTACTGTGTTACCATTGGCTGTCCCTTCACAGGGCGCCATATTTAAAGAGCTATCCATTCACACTCAACAATTGGAATGGCGTCATGTATTAGCCAGCCTTCCTGCGCAGGCTGCCCAATCATGACGCTATTGCGTTGTCCAATCAGCATTTTAGCGTCACGGAATACACAACTCTGTCATGTCTATGTACTTGCGGCGCGAAAGATGTACGCCCATATTCCCCTACTGATTGCGGCGTGTGAATGGGCAACGGGATTTAACAGGCAGTTATCCGCAGGATCTGTGGGAACTTCCGGGGCACCATGATACCTTCAGTTGACAACGCAATGGCGTTCAGTTGACAACGTGCGCGTGCACGTACGGTTGATACCTGTTGCTAGGAACAGTGGCGGCGTGTAAAGGTACCTTAATGGAGTTATTCTTTAGTATTGTTGCTATTGTGGGATTGTTGCTTGTTGTGGTGGTCTTTATTTAAAGACAGTCCAGTCATATTGTTTGTCCCGTTTAGAAACAGAATCTCATAAACTAATGGTCAAGTATGACTTTATTCTTTCTCTCTTTTCTAAGAGAAACATAGATCTCTAAAGACCTATTGGAATATTATATCCTGGTGGTTATGAAATAGATTTCATTTAGGTAGTAGTCATTTTGATATCTTTCTGCTATGTCCTGGAGAATTTGTTTTTAAAGGGGTTTTTCACTTCAACAAAGGCAGTGCCCAAACGGCAGCATATCAGTAAAATGCTAAACACAGATAGGACTTACCATTTCCAGGTCGCACATCACTGCTGCAGCACGTCACTGTCAAGGTGTCTACATCGGCATAGCCGCTAAGCTCAGTGAATGACTTCATCAGTGAGGTCACGACTACAGCGCTCATCCCCTGTTACTCATTTTGCTTAGTCAATGCTGATGGGTGATGTAGTTGTGATGTCACCAAAACAGAGCCTAGAACAGTGTTGGAGAGCTTACATTGGACCTGGAGAGGATGAGCACTGTTTGTGTTTGTTGTTTGGCAACTAGGTAATGTTTTGGCCACCACCTAAAAAAAAAAACTTTAATTTTATTAAATTAGTAATAGTTAACTTGACTCTGTTAGTACAAATTTGTCCTTCTTTGGCTTTTTTTATTGGCTTAGGATATCCTGAGATGAATGGTGTAAAGTGACCCTCCTTTTTTTTCTTTTCTTTTTTTTGGATGGGGACGATACTTTAATTTATGGGCTACTCTGTCGGGTGTTTTAATTAAGCACAAATATTTTTTTTTTTAAATTTTTAGTTTCAAAGCTCATCGTTTTGTCCCAGACAACTTTGAATACCTCAAGCCAAAAGCAAAAGTAAATAACAGTGACTAATCTTCAATTATCTACTTCATTGGGTAGAACCACTATGGCTTTATTAATTTTTTTTTATTTTGAGAAAAAATGGCCACCTTCGACAAAACAAAATTGTAATATCGTTGCCAGAAAAATAGATTTTGTCTGTTATTATAACTTCTGACTGTCTAGTGAATGGTCATTTTTCAGTAGAAATCATTTTCTTTAAAGCTCCGAGATTCAATGATGGTGATGGGTATGATTGTTATTATTCCAAAACTCATGCAAGGAGTTTGTATGTTCTCTCCGTGTTTGTGTGGGCTTCCTCCGGGTTCTCCATTTTAATCCCACACTCCAAAGACCTAGTGATAGGGACCTTATATCTGTAAAGCACTATGGAATATGATGGCGCTATAGATACCCTGATGAAGTGACCCAGGCGGACGCAGGGTCACGAAACGCGTTGGGCCTCCTTGTCTGGCATCACTCCCTCTCTGTGTGCTCCTAGACTGATGGCTGATGATGGTATGTTATTCATGATTTAGGTTCTTGACCACACTGAGTACTGTAAATTATGCAGTTTGTAACTCTTGATTATCACTGCATCTGACTTCTCCTGAAGGTCCTTTTAGTTTGAGAAGAGGAGTCACCTTAGACGGTTATTTGATAACCCCATATGAATTTTTTCCATACTTGAATTTACTTAGTAACAGTATAGATCTTTTGAGGGTTAATCTGTTTGGAGGTTGATATGCACTGTGTCACTTTATGCAACCTAAGTCTATCAGCTAGTCACTTTTTGCACTCCAGTGAATAGCATCCTGTATTTACTTGTATAAGGTGATTGATCCTTGGATTATATGATTCTGGGATAGACATTCTCACTGGATGTGCTGAAAATCAATCTTAAAGAGACATTGGTCTGTGAGACGTTTTCCTATGAGAATTTCTCGGATGTGCGATATCATGAGTCTTTATGCAATAGTAACATGTATAGTGGCTAAGTCCTATAAACATAATGATAACTACATGTCGGGTCAGTCTTTGTAGCACTTCACACCACCTCCTTGTTCTGTGGTTCTTGTTGTAAAAATTAAAAATTTAAATAAAAATCTATTTGATTCTGCAAATTGAAGTAATTACTCGATTTCTATGTGATGATGGCGCTATAGCATAATATGCAATTATTACTCCTAGTCATTCCCAAGCATAGCATTAATGCTAAATGTTTGCACATTGTTTATGGATACTATAATGTCACTAATTTATTTCCTTGTTTTGCTGTTTTACAGGTTGAATTTAGGACGCACTTTACTGGGTACAAGAACTCTTTTAATACATTCAGTAATTTGGATTTGACTATGCTGGACTAAGAACATGCTGCAGCTGAAGACATGAGGCAATGTCTGCAATTATCCATGGACCATAGGAATGAGCAATCTGCGGGGACACAATGTACATTCATGTTACTGTTTTCTATTTATTTCTTCCTTTCTCGCTATGTGCCAAACATGACTGTATAAGGCGATCAGCTCAGTGTAATGATGTCTAATCCGCTCCAACGTCTCGCTTGGCTTCTCCATTCTGAAAGTGTTAACGTATCAGCGCTTCACCTGAGCACAGGAGAGGTTGCATTTCTTCTGCTTTCCGTTCTATGGAGGACACAAGACATTTTGCGCCGAGATCCATACCTGAGGTTGAACCACATGAAATATTTATTTTTCCAGCCGAATGAACCTGAAAGACAGCAGAAGATGAAAATCAAACAAAGGGATCTAATGGTTCTGTTTGGTCAGGCTGATAATTCCCATCTGATCTTTTCTGTCTTTGTACTGTCAACTGGATTTGCAACTTTTAGCCGCTGTATATTTGTAGCCGGTATGCAGCTTCTGTTGGCTACGTAAGGGATGAGAGCACTTCACAGATCAGTACTCCATGTATTGTCTTCCCCAGCTTGGCTAAACTTAATTTTAAAAAGGGTTGTCCACCTTTTGGGACATTTTTTTCCTTATTAAAAATGATACATATATTTTTAACTAAACATACATGTATTTAACTGGGTTTCAATACAATTCTGCACCGTTTACCTTTTATAGCCTCCGAGTTAACTGAGAATCCATCAGTGAACTCGTTCTGCGGCTCCAATGGGGATTTTCTAAATTTTCTTTTCTTTTTGTTACCTTCTCTCAGCTGATTTATGACCACATCAAAGTTGAATATGCAGAAAAAAAAGCAAAAAGCCTGAAAAAACTTTTTATTTTCATTAAAACTAGACAACCCTGTTCTAGAATAAAAGCTTCACAAAGTAAAGTCTGAGTGTTGGGTTGTAGGTTATGCGAAGAATAACACTTTAAACCTCATACATACCGTTGTTAAAGATCATTATGGTTTGATCACATTGACTAAAATGAGTTGATTTCAAAGAGATCTACTCTAGAATGTGATAATCCTATATACTGTAGCATGTTTGATGGGTTGCCATTTTAACATAGATTCTCTTTAAGAACCATTCATACTATCAAAACACTTTTCTTAATCGCTTCATTGGGGGACACAGGAAGACCTTGGGTGCATGCTTATGGCTGTAGGTCCTAATACAGGTATATAAATGATACCTGTTTTGTAGTAATCTGATGTGTTGGTGACATTAGCCCAATTCCATTCCAGGATAATTTGCATGTGGCTTTAAAGAGGACCTGTCACCCCCCCTGGTTCTTTCCAAACTGAAAGCACCACTGCATGCAGCGTGTCTGCTGCATTCAGGGAAGGGGTCTCCTATGTTTCTACCTCCCTTGTAATGTAGCCTAAGGGTATGTGCACATCAGTCGTTTCTGCATCTTTGCAGAACGACCGGGAACCGGTGTAGAATGGCAGAACTGAGTTTTCTGCACTCGCTAGTGTCCCTGGTTTTGTTAGCGTTTTGCTAACGATTTGCGATCGGGTTACTAGCGTTTGTACAGCGTGTTCATGGCGATTTCCCCGGCGTTTTTCCTAGCGATTTCCAGACTGGTCTTTGCTGCACTTGTTCAGCTGGACCCGCTGGAAAAACGCTGAAAAGAAGTCGCTTGCTCTATCTTTGACAACCGGTGGAAAACCGGTGAATAAACTGAAGACGACCAGACAAAAATCGTTCTAATGTAGACAGCGTTTTCTAAACTCCATTGACTAGCATGTTAATCCAGCCGGTGGCTAGGATTAACATAAATTAACATAAAACTCAGCGGAAACCGCCGACGGAAAACTTCCAAAACCAGCCCACAAAACGACTGATGTGCACATACCCTTATAGCTCAAAACCAGTCCCCTTTTTTACTTTATAATTGCTTTCCTTTAACAAGATCACATAAAAACGATCAGGTGCTTTTGTTCCCAATCTCGGGAAAGATTCTCAATCCAGATAATTAATTTAATTATCCTGTATTAAATCACAATAAAAAACATTAAAAACATTAGAGCATTCCCTCCAGGAAAACACATCAGAACTGACCACATAAATTATTACTTCATAGTATTTCATCCATTGTCCTCTTATGTCATAAATGCACAGTCATCATAAGCATTGACAAATATAAATGTACATATTAACACTTTCAGGGGTATGACCGTATATCCACTGATAATACAAACTACATCAAATACCTTATTTTACCACAATATCCTTGGAGTTAACTAAAATTCAACCCAAAGACTATATTATGGCTACACATCTCATTAATCCTCCTCCAAAATGATTCCCATGCAGTATACTGACTAATAAATTCCCCTGTGGACAAGGTTCATACCTGTTTGTTATTTTCTGTCAGCGTCTGTGGTTCCTCCTCTCCTACAGCTGTTTCGCTACCCGCTTCTTCCTGTGTTTCTACCTCCCTTGTACCCTGTAAAAAACACTTTAGAAAGTTTAGAGATAAGAAGCCTGGAGGGCCTTACTGATTAAACAGTCCTCGCTTTTCCCGGGGGTCCTCCCCGCCTTCTGCCTCTCTGTGCTGCCTTCTGCCTCTTCGTGCTGTCTCCTGCCTGTGGGTCTCCACTCCTCCCCTGCGCATGCGCCTCTGCGTCTCAACTCACGCAGGTGCAGAGCAAGGAATTGTTAGGAGCAGGATGCTGGCGGCTGAAACGCCTCCTGCTCGTGACGTCAGCTTCAGAGCTGACATCACGGGAGGAGGCTTTTCAGCTGCCAGCATCCCGCACCTAACAATTCCTTGCTCTGCACCTGCGTGAGTTGAGATACTGAGGTGCATTCCCAGGTGAGGAGGGGAGACCCACACAGGCATGAGGTGGAACAGAGAGGTATGAGGCAGGGAGAAGCCCCAGGAACAGCGAGGACTGCATAATCAGTAAGTCCCTCCAGACTTCTTAAAGTGTTTTTACAGTTTGCAGGGCAGGTAGAAACATGGGAGACCCCTTCCCTGAATGCAGCAGACAAGCTGTATTCAGTCATCAGGACGAAGTACCTTAGATCCGCGCTGCTGCAGGGGAGAAGTAAGAAAACACCAGAAACACCGGGATGTCTGGTTAGCAGTGATGAACGTCTTTATTTTCCTACGCGTTTCGGAGCTGCCTGCCGGGCTCCTTCCTCAGGGAACATCCCTGATGTTCCCTGAGGAAGGAGCCCGGCAGGCAGCTCCGAAACGCGTAGGAAAATAAAGACGTTCATCACTGCTAACCAGACATCCCGGTGTTTCTGGTGTTTTCTTACTTCTCCCCTGCAGCAGCGCGGATCTAAGGTACTTCGTCCTGATGATTGATTATTTACCACAGTGACCTGTGGAAGTGCGATCCCTGCGGCAGCTGCTTTTCTGAGCGATCAAGCTGGTTGTGTGTGACACAACCTTACCAGGTGAGCGATTTTGATTTGGATCTTCTTTTCCAACCTTAAAAAAGATAAGACCCTATTGCGCATTCTCAACTTTTATAGAAGCTGTATTCAGTGGTGTTTTCAGTTTGGAAAGCACCAGATGGGGGACAGGTCCTCTTTAAAGGGAATTTGTCACCAGCAATTTGCTATATATCTGAGAGCAGCATAATTTACAGATGAAGACCCTGATTTCAGTGATGTTCACTTATTGGGCTGCTTACTGCAGTTTTGATAACAAATCACTGTATATTCTTCTGTAACTACAATTTTTCCCTATGTATTGATTAAACGTTAATAAAATGATTTAAACAGAAAAATCACTGATCTGCTGCAGATCTACCATTGCTCTGAATGCTGAGCTCTGTATAATCTCTCCCTGCCACTGATTGGCAACTTTCTGCCTATGCACAGTATACACAGAAAGCTGCCAATCAGTAGTGTGGGGTTGGTTGTTATATAGAGGTCATGAATATTGAGCACTACCCGTCAGCAATTAATAGTCCTCTACAGTGAGCAACCAAATAAAGGCCCAGTTACACGGCACAACATCGTTAACAACATCGCTGAATACGTCACGGGTTGGAGGCGTACCAGCGACGTCGTTGCGACCTCGTTGGTGTGACTCTAGCAAGTTGCTATGATAAATCGTTGGATCGCTGATCGCAGGTTGAGAACATGTTTCAAACCACATGATCAACAATCAGCCAACCTGCTATATCTTTGTGTGTGACACCGTGATAACGATGTCGTGGACGACTTCGCCCATTCACAGCAATGAGCAGGGATCATTTGCGGGGTTGGTGAACGATACCTGCTCACAACATCGTTGGTGAGTTGTCCACAATATCTAGACGTCTGACATCTCACCAGCGATGTTGACATGATGCCAAAAACAGACGGGCGCCCCCGAGATCGTTGCCGACATCGTTTCAATGTCATGCCGTGTAACTGGGCCTTAAGTGACACATTGTTGGAATCAAGATCCCTGTCTCTACATTTTGCTGCTCTCAGATTAATTGGCAAAAACTTTGGTACAGATTCCATGTAAACAGTGATTTATCAGCACTGGTACATCAGATTACTGAAAAACATGCACAATGTTTAGTGTTCAGCTTCCCATTTATCTGTTCAAGTCTAGCAATGACTTGGTAGCACACACAGAAACAGCTGCTTAAAATTTAGTGCGTTAGCTGGGGAAAAAAAATTAAATATACGCATTATTTTAACAAGTAGGGGAGTAGTGCTGGTGATTTCAATTATTGGTGGGACTGCCACCAGCTGCTTTATATCTGATCCAGTTCGCTGTAGCCATATCTATGTTTTTAAGCACTTGTTCAAACTTGTGGATTCATTGTATACGCTATTTTAGTAAATCAGCTGTTTTCAGATCTCACAGCAGCCAGAGGTAACAGCATATGGAGCCAAAACACCACTGCTCCTTAGACTGTAGTGATGTTTTCAATGGTTGTTGAACTTCATTACCCGGGAATGGCCAGTGCACCATATACGAAGTTGTGCTGTTCCGGCTCCATACACACTTCACTCCTGGCTGGACTGAGTGTTGGACAATCATTGATCTGTGACTGATTGTCTATACTAAGAATACATCATCAAAGTCCTGAGCAACCCCTTAAATTGCTTCAGTTTTAGCGGCGTAGTGTCATTCCAGGAGCATCTTCTCGCCAGTCCGGATCAGTGATGTATTTACCATGGATGGATTTATTTGTACAGTCTGTTTCTATTCTTATTGTTGTTCTTATACTGCCTTTTGATAATAATTTCTTGTATGTTCCTCTCTGGTATTGGATTGTCTGTTGAGAGATTCTGAGAAACCTTTAGGTGCAAATTTAGTTTTCATCACATCACCTAAACAATATTTCTTTGTTTTTAATGAAGTGTAAATGTCCATTTGTTGCCTTTGTATTTGCTATGTTAAGCATTGGGGATCTGAATAATGTCCTTGTATATAGGTTTTTCTTTTTCTTTGAGGTTTTTTTATTCTGGAATGTGACTCCTAGTCATTCATATATTTTTCTTTGCGGTATAATCTGACTTTGTGGTCACGTTCTGTGTTGTTATTGTTTTTGTCAGAATTTAGCAAAAAGCGACACTTCTATCACAATTTTGGGAAAAACACGCTAAAATCATAACATGACTGCAGTGAGTAAGTTCTCAAGATGGCACACAATGAGAAGTAAACTAGAAATCCAACTACAACTTATAAATGGTAGGGCTTGGCAAAATGTGTAGCTTCTCAGTATCTGAAATACTTTCTTTCATCTACAGAGCTGTTTATAACTATAAATTATCAGAACCATGAAACCTTATGAGTGGATTATGAAAACTGCCAAGTAACAGTGGAACACTGAGCCATTTACAGTGTCACAATTGGCAAAGGCCAGCCTTTCTGGACAGCACATATTTTCCGGTGACGTGTCCTCTGCTGGCTCGTCGCTCTGTTGTGAAGAATGTGTTCATACACTTATTCAGTCCTGATGTCACCAGATCAGTACATGAATAGCATCAAGGCATGGCTTGAACTTCCTCTTGTCTGTGTATTCTGTGCCTTGGATGACATAATTCACTGATTAAAAAAACAATGATATTAGGCCAGCAGATATGAAAGGTACGTAGATGATTAACTCACAGGAAGCATCCATAGTCCGTTTTCCAGGCCTGTGTAATATATCATGTTTCAGCATCTACCAAATATATGAAAATCAGAATGCAAAAAGTAATACATGAAGTCAATTGCAATATAACATATACCGTATTCCAAAATAACTTTACAGCCTCTGGATGCAGCACCTAGAAGCACAATAAAATTTTGGCTACTTGTTTCAAACAGTGATATCTAATAAATGTTTGACAGGTGATGGCCCAGAACAATCAGGTATTCTGACTGTGTGAGATCCTGTGCCATTCTGTTTCTTTGTATTAATATTATGCAAATTAGGGGGATATGCAAATGAGAAACTTAGAGCTGCAATCATCTGCCAAATGTTTCATCATGTCACCCACTGTGAAACAGAAGCAATGCTGTTGCTGCTATGTTTGCGTGTGTGGTAAATATCTGAGAGATGTGATTTATTTTTTAAAAGACATTCCATTTCAATAAACTAACAATGGAAATTACCTTTTATTCTGGCTGATGGTTGATTATTTCAAAACGGAACTGCAGAGAATACAAGGAGGAATCGGGTTTTCTGGCTTAACAAATTGATGTATTGACAGACATGTACATGAAAATGGTAGGATGAACCTTCGGCAGTTTCCTTGCTGCTAGTGTTTCTGTATTTGTGTAGAGCAAAGTCTTTAGGATCACACAACCCAGAGCAATAGGAGGTCTAGTTAAATTACCAAATAGGACATAAGAATGAAAATTAGCCATGTAAATATCCATTGCACCTAGCAGGAGGCTGCCAACTCCACTGAGAGGCAACACAAGTGTCTAAACAATGGTGCTCAATCTCCTGCAACCTAAGGGATGGGGGCGGTTGTAGCACCTGCGACCAGCCATGCTAACAGGGAGGTGATTGGTGGTATATGTAGACACAAGGTTACCATTGGGCGGCAGTCACATTTGGTATATATGATGCATAGTGTCAGACTGCAACCTATTGGTCACGCCCATGCTATTAGATCAGGCGGGCTGCTCCGCATAATATACCTGCATCACAAATGACAGACGCCCCATAGAGGGCTCAGCCACAAACTGTATGAGGTAAAAAGGTGCAATAAACACTAAAAGATGAAGATGTGAGGTGTTAGTGGATATTTGGCCAAATACGTAAACTCGTAACCTACGCCAAACTTAAAATTGCTATTTACACTGCTTTCGCCTTTTAGGTGGTATCTCTTTTTTATATATTATCATCATGTTAAAAATGATTACCATAGGAGTACGTGGTGTCCAAGTAAACAATGCTGTATGTTCACATCATGATTGAACTGTAAGTTTAGTGTATATCACAAAAATGTGTGCTTAATGTGTCCATAGAGTTATATTAGCCAAAGGAGTCTCAAAGAGAGTCTGGTAACATCAGTGTAGTACCAAACAAAGTATGAAATACTTTACTAATAGCACTATTATGCAAATTGTATGCAGTGGCAAAATATAATTTTATTGTCTTACAATGGGACACTTTGGTTGACAATGCCATGTGACGAAAGGCATTTTGTTTAATTTTTACAAATATGTCACATGAGCACATTTCTGTCTCAGCTTAGATGAAATGTGACTGTTGCAGCGCCAATGTTACAACCCCAGCAAATGTTGATGCCAGGAGACTGGCGGGAAAGGCAGCACTAAGTAGAGAGGAGCGTCGCCTGTGTGCAAAGCACTGAGTTATATTTTATGTATGGTTGAAAAATAACACAACACATCACCCTGAAAACACGATCACCACTCTAAAATATGGTGATGGCAGCATCATTACACTCCCTGACAAAAGTTATGTCGCTAATCCATGTTATGTAAATACTGTAGAAGGTTAGAACCTGACGTTAAATTCATCCATTGGTTGTATAAATTACTCTTTCTCCAGGCCCCTTCCACGACAGCATAGGAGGTTGCCTCTCCACGCCCTAATTGGGACAGGAAGCACAAGAGAGGTTAAAAGGCCCCTCCCACCTCCCACAAGCCAGTGTCTTTCCTGTCCTCATGGGGCATGGAGAGGTTTTTTCTCTGTGCTGTGGCGGCCAGCGAGCTTCAGCATACCTTTTTTTTCCTTTTGATGCTGGGCAGTCTTGGTCGGGCTTGGCTCTTCCTCTACTGCTCCCATGGTGTTATGCTATGGGACCACTGCCTGGCCCTCCGGATCCCCGGTGGGGGTGATGCGGGCTATGGTCTCCCTGGTCGGCGGCCTCCTCTGCTGGGGGAGCCTGCCGGCTGCTTCCCGCGCATGTGCGCGTTGTCCTGCGCGGCCGGAAGTGACGCCGGTGGGCGGGACTTCCGGTCAGGTGCTCTCCCGACGGGAGAGCGGCGCTTGCGGGTCCCGGCGTCGGGACTCGGCGGGGCAGCGTGCGGGCACGTCTCCCCTGGGGCGGCCTGCCCAGGACCCGGCGCGGGAGGTGGGGAACCCTTCTTGGACACTGGGAGGGGCAGGCCTTCCTGGTTGTAGGCTGCCCTGAAATTGGCTGAACCACGGTAAGTCTGGTGCGGTGGTGCTCTTGTCAGGCACAACCCAGTGTTCCCCCCTGCCTCAGAGCTGGGGGGGGGTCCTGATGGTCCGGCGGTCGGTTCTTTGTCCTCTGGGTTGTTCTGGAGAGACGACACTGTCCCTGGGAATGCTTTTGCATGCCAGCTGGGAGGAACTTCCCATTTTGTGGGATGTCGCGGTGTCAGAGCTGCGCGGACGACATGGGTCTCCCTTGCCTGGGTAGTCCAGAGGCGCGGGCTTCCCTGTCCTCCCTCGCCCCAGAGGCTCCTAAGCCAGGCCTTCTTCCCCCTAAGGGAAGCTCCTGGCTGCCCTTCTGGCTGTGGATTCTCTGGTCAGCCGCTAATATGCCCTCTGTGGCGGCCTCTGCTTCCTGACAGGCTGGGCTTGGACAATTCCTCGTTACCATGGAGGTCTTGTTTGGGGCTGTTCGGAGCACTAGGGGGCGAGAAGAGCGAGTCCTCTCCTCCGTCTGGTCGAGCGGTTTGCTGGGCTTACATATGCTAAGCTGCCTGTTTTTCCGGTTCATTCCTCCTTTTTTTGGAGGACTGGGATTGCCGGTGTACCATTTCCAGAGTGATCTCAGTCGCAGATTTCTCCTGAGTTCCCCTGGTTTGTCCCACGTGGTGGATGTGAGGGGGTGCAGCCACTCTCCTTTTGTACATAGGAGCTCTCTGTGACGCAGTTGGTACTCCAACTGGATGAAAGCCTGATCGGTTCTGTTAGCGTCCTCTCTTTACGGGCCTGCTGGTCCGATCAATTGAGTGCCTTCTGAAGTATGCGTGGGAGGCCTCCTCCGCCTGCTTTCGGGCGACTTTCGCTTCTTGTGTGCTAGATCCCTCCTTAACTGGCTGGATCTGTGGGTTTGCCATGTTTCCCTAGGCATCCTTGGGAAGCTCTCCTTGCTTCCTTTCCCTTGGCCTGGCAGCTCCCTATGGGGGGTTCTCGGTTTCTGCAGGCCGGCTGTGTGGCGGTCGGTGTGGAGTGGGTTTCCCACTTCCGAACTGCTGCTGGGCTCGATCCCCTTAACAGTTGATTTGGTGTTCAGGCTGGCTCTGGTGGAGATCCTGGGGAAGGCGCCTGTCCACGGGGCTCTTGCGGTGCACGAGCCCCCCTGGTCACAGACCTTTTGTTCTTCGGTGCCTCAGTACTCCCAGCCCCACGGGACTGGGTATTCCAGATGGAGTTCCCAGGTGGGTAGAGGGGACCATGTCCTTGTCCCTTCTCCGTTTGCAGCAGCAACAGCCTGCCTACGGGTGACTCGTGTCAGCAGCCATAGTAAACCCATTGTGCATGCCCTTAACGCTCTGTTAATGCTAAGTAGCAGGAGCCTCGGTCAAGGGCTGGATGGGAGACCTTATGTGAGACCCCGTGGGAATCTCCATGAGTTCTGGTGAGGGAGGGGAAGCAGACTCGCGGCCTTCTCCCTCTTGGCGGCAGATTTTGTTGGCAGTGGATGGTAGGGGTCCTTTCGGTTCCTCTTCAAGTTCGGGTCTCCAGGTTCCCGGCCTGCCTTCGCGGGGCGCGCACGGTATTCTTTATGCAAGGGTGAGGGTTTCCGGCTTGCATACGCCTCATTTCCTACCCTTGGAGTGGTGTTAGGTTTACTCCTGCCTCTTCTTGGTCAGCGTGCCATCTGGGGCCTCCCGGGTCCTTCTCTGCCTGACACGCTCAACCTGCATGTCAGGTACGCGCGTTTCTGGATGGTGTCTTTTCTCTCAGCGATTCCGTTGATGGGCGACACCTCCAGATGGCTACAACCGATTTGATGGGCGCTTGCTTCCCCGTTCCCTTCATCCTTGGCGCCGGACGTTCTTCCTCTTCGAACTTCCAGTTCACTGTCCTTCCCTTCGGGCTCTCCTTGACTCCCTGAATTTTCTCGGAACTGTTGACGATGTCAGTTGACATTGTACACCCATTGTGCATGCCCTTGCCTTTCTGTTGAAGCTAGGCAGCAGTAGCCTTGGTCTCTGGCTGGATAGGAGTCCTCATGAGAGGAATGGGAGTCTCTATGGGTTTCCCAATAGGAGTCTCAGTAGGAGAGCCTGGGGCACTTTCTTGGGGAACCTTTGACTTTCTAAGGCGGTGGTGGCCTTCCTGTGGGGTCGGGGCAGTTTGTTGTTGCTATGTCGGAATGTCTACCTTCTAGTTGCTCCCTCCGCTCTCGCCTGCCTGCCTGGAGCCACGGCGGTCGTCCGTTGTCTCTCTCCCTTCGGTTGCCACTTCCGGCTCTGGGATCCTCGTCGTCCGGCATTCCATCTGTCTTGTGGCTCGGGCCCGCTCTCGAGCCTTCCCGCCCACATCCTGTCTCAATGGGACGGATTCCTTTGTCCCGGACTTCCGGGTTTCGCCTCCTCTGGTGGTTGACCCTCTCGGCCTGTTGCCAGGGGTTTCCTTGGTTCAGTCTCCGGGTCATCCCTCTGACTTTGGCCGCCGGCCGGGTTCAGGGATTATGGGGTCGTGCCATTTGTCCCGGTCCTCCTTTTCTCGGGGGCTGAGGGGGTCGCGGAATCCCTCCTTGCTGCTCGAGGTCTGCATGGCATCTCTCGTTCTGGGGTCTTCAGTTGTTGTCGCCTCAGTGACTCCCCTCCGTCATCGGGGGGGCCGGGGTCCTGCGCCCTGTTTCGGGGTCCTCCCAGTTCTTCCTCTGGGCTGAGCTGTTCCTGTTTTTTCCTTTGCCTGTTCCCCTGATGAGGTCATTGCGCCTTCTGGCGGATTTCCTCCGCCGCCTGTTTTTCCGCCCAGGAGTGTGGAACTTGGACCAGGTGAGTTCTACTCTCTGGTGGCATGCTTGGGTCACTGGCCTTCGTCCTGTTCACTTCCCGCCTATTTCCCTTCAGGCAGGTCCTCTGAGGAAGTTCGGGAACGGCGATGTTCTAACCATCCTTGTGGCTCCTCGGTGGCCGAGGAGAGGCTGGTTTCGCCCTGAGTATATCTTTCAATCTCGAGGGTCCGGTCGTGTTGGGCCCTGACCCCTCCTTACTGTTTCTGGGTTCGTTTGTCCTCCAGATCTTCGGTGGCTCAGCTTCGCTGCTTGGCTTCTGGGCCCCTGTACTGAGGCCTCCGGGCCTGTCTGGACGATTCGTGACTGCCTTGCCGGGGTCCGTTGGCCGGTCCCTTCTGCACACTGCGGTGGGGCTGCGATTCTTCTCTTGGTATGGGTCTCGTCCTTCCAGATGTCTCGCGCTTTCTGGTTTTTTCTCCAGGTGGGTTGGTCCTGGCGCCTGCCACATTGTGGGCTGGTTTCGGCGGCCCGCTCTTGGGGGCAGTTGGGCATCTCTTCCCTGGGTTCGCCGTTTTTTGGTGTCTGCTTCCGGACTTTGTCCGCGAGGGGTCCTTGCTCCTGCCTGGGCTCTCGTTGTGGTCCTGTTTGGCCTGTCACGTTCTCCCTCGGGGCCGCTCTCTTCCAGTGCTGTCCGCTTGTTGTCTCACAAGACTCCTTTTCTTGTGGCATTCCTGTCTGCTCGACGGGTCGGGATGCTTCTGGCTTGTCCTTCCAGCACCCATAGTTCTCTGTCCGTGCTGACAGCATTGTCCCTCAGCTGGTCCCTTACTTCTTCCCCATGGGGGTCTTGATGTTCATTCCTTCCTGATCGCAGGACCGGGCTTGGTTGTCTTGGGGTGGTGATACCCTGGCGCATAGTACCCTACCTTTTTTCTTGTGCCCTTTGGCCGTCAGGTGAGCTCATCCGGGGCTTTGATTCCCGTGGCCCCCTGGCCCACCCGGGCCCTTCCTGTTCTGGCCTCGCCTGGCAGGTTCTGTCACCTTCCGGGTTTTCCTGCCCTTCCGCCTGTGCTTCCGCAGTCTTCGGGGCACGTTGAGCAGGGGCTTTGCCGTAGCAGCTCTGCGAGGCGGCTGCGTGGTCCTCCCTGCGTACCTTCCCGACTCCTTATCGTCTGGATCTGGGATCCCCCGGGGATTTGGCTTTTTGCAGGATGTCCTGCAGGCTGTGATTCCCCCCTAGGTATCAATTCGTTGGTATTCCTCCTATGCTGTCGTGGAAGGGGCCTGGAGAAAACAGAATTATTCTTACCGTTAATTCCTTTTCTTGGGCCCTTCCACGACAGCACTTATTACCCTCCCTATATTCCTTGTTTTTCCTGGAATGTGTTCCTATTCCTCCTGCTATGGTTCTTTGTAAGACACTGGCTTGTGGGAGGTGGGAGGGGCCTTTTAACCTCTCTTGTGCTTCCTGTCCCAATTAGGGCGTGGAGAGGCAACCTCCTATGCTGTCGTGGAAGGGCCCAAGAAAAGGAATTAACGGTAAGAATAATTCTGTTTTTGAAAGCTGAAACCCTCCGAAATTTGGTTTAGGTTAAGAAAATAAATTGGCATCAATGCTTAAATATTGATCATTTAATGAACACAGAATGGTCAGATTTTAGCAAGACAAAAGCTTTGTCACTTGGTCATATAATGCACCCAATCCTAGTTTACATCCTCACCTGTGCTCAGTAAATGATCGGTTAATTAGTGAGTGTGTCTAAAAAGAAATCCAGCACCCAGACCTTCACTTGAACTGCAATTTGAGCTCTGACAACATGCCAAAAATCCACCCTGCGACCAAAGCCTTGATTATCAAGAGGCTGAAGACCAGATCCACTGCAGAGGTGGCTGGTACCTTTAATGTGTCTCAACGTCAAGTACAAAGAATTAAAAAAAGATTTGAAGAGACTGGAGATGTGTTTTGACAATCCAGCAGACCCCTCAAGACAATTGCTCAGGAGGAGCGTTTATTGGTTAGAAAATCCAAATCAAGCCCCTCTTCCACTGCAGCAGAGCTCCAACAGGCCTGGTCACCTCAGATCCCTGTGTCAACTACAACAGTTTGTAGGATTTTGTCTCGAAATGGCCTCCATGGTCGAATCAGTGCCCAGAAGCCAGCATTAAACAAAAGGCAAATAAAAAAACGTGTGGCATTTGCAAAGTCCCACAGCCTGCTAAACAGATGGATGCTGGAAAAGTGGCAGAAGGTGGATTTCTGTGATGAATCTTCAGTAGAATTACACCACAGCCACCGCAAATACTGCAGAAGACCTACTAGAGCCTGTATGGACCCAAAATACACCCAGAAAACAGTTACATTTGGTGGAAAGATCATGGTCTGGGGTTACATTCAGTATGGGGGTGTGCAAAACATTTGCAAGGTGGAAGGCAATATAAATAGCCTAAAATATCAAGAAGTATTAACTACCTCTTATATTCCAAATCATAAAAGGGGTCAAATTCTGCAGCAAGATGGTGCTCCATCTCATACATCCATCTCTACAAAAAAGTTCCTCCAGGCAAAAAAGATCAAGGTGCTCAAGGACTGGCCAGCCCAGTCACCAGACATGAACATCATTGAGCATGTTTGGGGTAGGATGAAAGAGGAAGCTTGGAAGACAAAACCAAAGAATCTAGATGAACTCTGGGAGGCATGTAAGACTGCATTCTTTGTTATTCCTGATGACTTCATTAATAAATTGTATGAATCATTGTTGAACTACATGGATGCAGTCCTTCAAGCTCATGGAAGTCACACAAAATATTAAATATGACACTAATGGCACCACAACTTCATTCACCAATGTTATGCAACATATATTTGTATTTTAAGTTAATTTTTTGTTTGAAAATCACATTACTCTCTGTGGACGCCAAAACGTTAGTCTTGCCAAAATCTGACCATTTTGTGTTCATTAACCTGATAACAACGGCCTTACGTCTACAGACGTCGGAAAAAAAAGGGTACTTATGCCTAGCCGACGTCTGTAGACGTCAGGCAGGAATAAGCCCTGTAGCGCCGCCCCTGTAGGTAAAATCTCTAGGGTATCAGCATACCGATTGTAGCTGAGACCCTAGAGATTAAGAATCAGCTGGTGTTTTACCGACACCAGTAATGTGATGACCGGTAAGCATTTACCGATCACCACATTACAAACAGTGAAAGTGTCGGTGAAAAGTACTTTCACTTTGATCCGACATGAAAACACATGTCGGATCAAAGTGAAAGTATTAACCCCTTAGCACACCAAGATCCCCAGTACTGGGGATCACCCCCCACCCCCATCCCTCCCCGCCACATCCAAAATGGCGGCTGGCGGTAAAACCCGCCACCTCTGCTGCATCTCCATGCGATCTGAGAGGTCAGATCATATGGAGATGCCATCCATGGGGGTCCTCTCAGTGGCCCCCCAATGTCATTCCCCCCTACCCCTCCTGCCTGATCCCCTCCGCAGTTTCTCCCTGCTCCATGCTCCCTGCGCCTCCTTCATTAACTCCATCCAATCTGATTAAACGTCAGATCGGATGGAGTTTTCCCAAACCCCCCTGTCCTCGCCCCTTGGGCACCCCCCCTGTCCTCACCCCTCTGGGCACCCCCCCTACCCCCTGATTCTCATACTCACCTGCCTTCAGTCCCGGCCGTCCTCTGCTTCTTTTCTCTGCCTCTGTCCCGGCGTCTCTGCTCTGTGGGCGTGCACCGGGACAGAGGCAGAGTTAACCCCTGAATGACCACACAGGGATAATGATCTGCACTTAACCCCTGTGTGGTCACTCAGGGGTTAACTGTCTGTAGATCACCCCTGTATTGTAATACAGGGGTTAACTGCAGATGAGTTAACCCCTGAATGACCACATAGGGATGAAGATCTGTAGTTAACCCTTGTGTGGTCACTCAGGGGTTAACTGTCTGCAGATCACCCCTGTATTGTAACACAGGGGTTAACTGCAGATTAGTTAATCCTTGAATGACCACATAGGGATGAAGATCTGCAGTTAACCCTTGTGTGGTCACTCAGGGGTTAACTGTCTGCAGATCACCCCTGTATTGTAACACAGGGGTTAACTGCAGATCAGTTAACCCCTGAGTGACCACACAGGGGTTAACTGCAGATCATCATTCCTGTGTGGTCACTCAGGGGTTAACTGATCTGCAGTTAACCCCTGTGTTACAATACAGGGGTGATCTGCAGACAGTTAACCCCTGAGTGACCAGGGTTATAGTTATTGGAGCTAATTTTCCATTGTAAATTGTTATTGGACACCATGTCGCATATGGAGAGTCCCTGTGTGCCTAAACATTGGAGCTTCCCCACAAGTGACCCCATTTTGGAAACTAGACCCCCCAAGGAACTTATCTAGATGCATAGTGAGCACTTTGAACCCTCTGGTGCTTTACAAATTAATCCGTAAAAAATGAAAATGTACTTTTTTTTTACAAAAATTTTCTTTTGTCCTCAATTTTTTCATTTTCACATGAGCAACAGGATAAAATGCATCCTAAAATTTGTTGGGCAATTTCTCCTGAGTACACTGATACCTCATATGTGGTCATAAACCACTGTTTGGGAGCACGGCAGGGCTCGAAAGGGAAGTAGTGCAATTTGACTTTTTGAATGGTAAATTAGCTCCGAAAGTCAAATTGCGCTCCCTCCCTTCTGAGCTCTGCCATGCGCCCAAACAGTGGTTTATGACTACATATGAGGTATCGGTGTACTCAGGAGAAATTGCCCAACAAATTTTAGAATGCATTTTATCCTGTTGCCCATGTGAAAATGAAAAAACCGAGGCTAAAAGAACATTTTTGTTGGAAAAATTAAAATGTCTATTTTCTGATCATCATAATGGGAGACCCAGACAATGGGGTTTAGGGCGCTGCCCTCCGGAGGTCACACTAGGTACTACAAGTTTGTAGCACCGCCTCCTCCGCTTATAAACCCCCACCGTAGGAGACATCCTCAGTTTTAAACTTAGTGTGCTCGGAGGATCACGCTTTGCTTGCACTTCACTGCATTCTCACAGCTTACGTGATGGCGTATGAAGACAAGGTAAAATGGTCCCGCTCGGGACCCCCGACAGCCTCCCCGCTCACCCTCTGCGGAACACGCTGGTGGAGGTACCGGAGGGCTTTTAGCCTGGACACTTCAGTGTTCTCCCGGTACGCTGTCGCGCTCCCTTCCTTTCCATCCCTCCATGGAGGCTCTGGTAAGGGGGAGCCTGGAGCCTTGCACAGCTCCGCTCCGTCCGAGGCCTCCCTAAATGGTGCTTACAGACCGGACGGAGCCAGCCCAGTCCGAGGCCTCCCTAAATGGTGCTTACACTCCGGACTGGTGCTGTACCCCCGTCCGAGGCCTCCCTAAAGGTGCTTACAGACCGGACCGGCACTGAGGCACCTGGTGTGTCTCCTGTGTGCCTGGGGGTAGTGTCTGTCACTGTGGTGTCATGACACTCAGACCGCGCGGTTACCCTCGGGTCCGCGGTTCTGGCGGTGACCCTGTGCTGGGGTCTCCCTGGCTGACCGCCCTGTGTGTCACAGGGGCTGAGGCTGTAGACTGCGGGTGTTTTATGTGTACATGCAGTCTGAGAGTGTGTGTGGTGATATTCACATTCTTTTCCCGCGCTGCGGGCTCCGGCACCTCCATTGCTGAGGCAGTCTGGAGGAGGAGGAGGCAGCCCTTATGGTGACATCACCGCTGGGCGTGTTGTGTGTTCTTCCCGCGTGTTCCTGGCTCCGCCCACATCTTCACTGTCGGCGGCCATCTTCTCCCTCACTTCCCGGCTGGGATCTGGCTGCAGCGCGTGTCTGCACTTGCAAGGGAGACCGGAACTCGCGGAGGTCACACACACACACCGCTTCCTCCTACCGCTTTACTGCGGTCGGTAAGCCACCGGGATTCCCGGTTTGTTTGTGAACTTTGGCTTATATTCCCCTCACTGTGGTGATTTCCTCAGTTGGGAAGCATGCTGCTAAGGCGGCAGTGGTCACCGTTACCTGCGCTACATGCAACGGGACACTGGTGGAGGGGTCCTGCAATAACTGCGGACGCCCAGAGGCCCGGTCTGCTACTACTGAGTCTGCAAATCCGGGATTATACCCTGAGGTTCAGGTGATCCCAGGGCCATGGGAAACGCAGAATAAGATTAATGAATCTCTGCTGTCCCAGATGTCCTCCATGTCGCAAACCCTGGAGGCACTGCATAGGAGACTGGAGAACCCAGCTACTCCTCTTAGTTACCCCCGGGTGTCTCTTACTTCTGCTGTAAGACCCCCTAAGCGAGCCCGTGAGGCTTCTCCTGAGCTCCAGACTCTCTCTGAGGAGGAGCGTTCCTCTGATGGTGAGGAAGATGATGGGGGTTCTACTCTTGGGTCTATGTCTGAACCTCCAGATGGGGTGGAGGATCTGGTGTCCTCCATCAATGAGACATTGCGTCTTGTCACTCCTCCTGAGGAGGTGACTGTACACCCCAAGGAGATATACCAATGGCTGCGGCCAGAGGCTAGACCAAGTGGCTCCTTCATGGACCACACTAATTTCGGAAGGGTGATTAAAGCTCCCAGGTTGCATCCTGGGCGGCGTTATGTCCGTAAAACTAAGGACAATCGCTTTCCCTTTCCCCAGGAGGCGCTCCAGGAATGGTCGCAGTCCCCCAAGGTGGATGCTTCCATGACTAGGATTGCTGCGCGCTCCTTGTTTTCTGCCTCTGATAGCTCCTCGTTGAAGGATGCTACTGATAGACAGGTCGAGCAACTCGCCAAGTCTTCCTATGAGGCTGTGGGGTCTTCATTTGCCCCTAATTTTGCCGCGGTCTGGACCCTACAAGCGATTACTATCTGTTTGGATGGTATCACTGATCTAGCTAGGTCCAGTCCAGAGGTCCTGGCTCTCACTGAGAGAGCAAGGGCCTATGCGGACTATGCCAGGACGGCATCTTTGGAAACTGCCACTCGCTCTGCTGTGGCCTCGGCCAATGCAATTGCGATCCGCAGGCTGTTGTGGCTGCGTCTTTGGGACTCAGATGCCACATCTAAGAAGATTTTACAAAATCTTCCGTTCGCTGGTGACAGGCTTTTTGGCACCGAACTGGACAAATTGATAAAGGATTCTGCTGAGTCTAAGATACCGCAGAACAAGCCTAAGCCACGGTACACCGTGAAAAGGAACCCTAAGCAGTGGTCCTTTCGCTCCGGTTCACAGTCATCAACGGCGTCCACTCGCTCTGACCGAGGGGGCAAGCCTGCTACTCAGTGGCGTTCCAAGAGTCGTCAGAAAAAGCCGGCGGGGGCAGCGGCTGCCACCCCCAAGCCCGCCTCGACATGACTCGCTCTCTCATCCTGCCTCCCCACAGGTGGGGGCCGCCTGTCCCGCTTTCAGGACAAGTGGCTTCTTCACATTCACGATCAGTGGGGTCGAGACGTAGTCTCAAGAGGTTACAGGATAGAGCTGACGTCACGACCAATACACCGATTCCATCGGTCGGTTCCATCCCCAGAAAAGGCTCAGGCTTTTCACCTGGTGTTGGAGGGACTCCGCAGAGACGGAGTGGTGGTCCCTGTGCCCGCGGAAGAGAGGTTCAGGGGTTTTTACTCCAACCTCTTTATTGTCCCAAAGAAGGACGGCTCTTTTCGCCCGGTGTTGGACCTCAAGTTGTTCAACCGTCACGTGTTGGTTCGGAAGTTCCGCATGGAATCCCTGCGCTCAGTGATCGCGGCTGTGTCACAGGGAGACTTCCTAGCGTCCATCGATATCAGGGACGCTTACCTTCACGTCCCCATTGCACCAGCTCATCAGCGCTGGTTGAGATTCGCAGTGGGGGAAGAGCACTTCCAATTTGTGGCACTGCCATTCGGGCTAGCCTCAGCACCACGGGTGTTCACAAAGGTGATGGCCTCCATGATGGCTCTCCTGCATGCGCAGGGACACGCCGTCATACCCTATTTGGACGACCTGTTGGTCAGGGCGCCATCGGAAGACCTTTGTCGGGTGAGCCTGGAGGTGACCATGAAGTCCCTGGAACGGTTCGGGTGGCTTATCAACATTCAAAAGTCGACCCTGGTTCCGACCCAGTCATTGACATATCTGGGCATGGACTTCCACACGGACTCGGCCCTGGTGTCCCTACCTCAAGCCAAGCAGCTTGCGATCCAATCAGGAGTGCAGAATGTCCTCCTGTCTCCACAGTCATCCCTACGGGTATTGATGAGACTGGTGGGTCGCATGGTAGCGGCGATAGAGGCGGTGCCGTTCGCACAGTTTCGCCTCCGTCCTCTCCAGCTGGAGATTCTTCGCAGATGGGACAAGAGGACGATTTCTTTGAATCGGCTGGTGACGCTGTCACAACCAACCAGGGATTCCCTACAGTGGTGGCTACAGCCACATCATCTGTCACGGGGACGGTCCTTCCTAAAACCGTCATGGTTAGTGGTGACCACCGACGCCAGTCTGAAGGGCTGGGGTGCGGTGTTCTTGCACCACAGGGCTCAAGGCCTCTGGACTCAGTCGGAGTCGGCGTTGCAGATCAACGTGCTGGAGATCAAGGCGGTCTATCTGGCGCTCCTGGCGTTTCAGAAATTCCTGTCAGGACAACCCATTCGGGTACAGTCCGACAATGCGACGGCCGTCGCCTACATAAATCATCAGGGAGGGACCAGAAGTGCTCAGGCCCTCACCGAAGTCCACCGCATTCTAGCTTGGGTGGAGGAAAACGGCTGCCTGATCTCCGCAGTTCACATCCCAGGGGTCGAGAACTGGGAGGCCGACTATCTGAGCCGACAGGGGATGGACGCCGGAGAGTGGTCCCTTCATCCAGACGTCTTCCGGGACATCTGCGGCAGATGGGGCACTCCGGACGTGGATCTGATGGCCTCACGGCTGAATCATCAGGTGCCCCAATACGTGGCGAGATCATGGGATCCTCAGTCTCTGGGGGCGGATGCCCTGATCCTGAGTTGGTCCAGCTTCCAGCTGCCATATGTGTTCCCGCCTCTAGCTCTGATTCCCAGGGTCCTGTGGAAGATCAGGACGGAATGCAGAGTAGCCATTCTAGTGGCTCCAGATTGGCCCAGGAGGTCCTGGTACCCGGACCTGTGGCAACTGTCAGGCGGACACCGGTGGGCTCTTCCAGAGCGCGCAGATCTTCTCGCGCAAGGCCCATTCTTCCACCTCAATTCCAGGGCCCTCAGATTGACTGCATGGCTCTTGAGGCCTGGCTGCTGACATCCAGAGGTTTCTCTCCTACAGTGGTTGCCACTATGAATCGGGCAAGGAAACCTGTTCCCAGGAAGATATACCACAGAACGTGGAAAATCTTTTTTTACCTGGTGTGCATCTGGTGGTCGCTCACCGTGGCCGTTGTCTATTCCGACATTGTTGGCCTTCCTACAGTCGGGTTTGGAGTTGGGATTATCCCTTGGCTCTCTGAAAGGTCAAGTATCAGCACTTTCCGTGCTATTTGACAGGCGCTTGGCGCTCCTCCCGAAGGTCCGCCAATTTCTGCAGGGGGTGTCTCGGGTGGTTCCGCCCTACAGGCGGCCCCTGGACCCTTGGGACCTCAACATGGTCCTAGCGGCATTGCAGAAACCGCCGTTCGAGCCACTGAGAGACATCTCTCTCTCTCGTCTGTCCCAGAAGGTGGTCTTTCTGGTGGCGATTACGTCTCTGAGAAGGGTCTCAGAATTGGCTGCACTTTCGTGCAAGTCACCCTTTCTGGTGGTTCACCAGGACAAGGTGGTGTTGCGCCCACGGCCTGAATTTTTGCCGAAGGTGGTTTCAACATTCCACTTGAACCAGGAGATTGTTCTCCCATCATTTTGCCCCGCTCCCGTTCATCAGGTTGAGCGCGACCTCCATACTCTGGATCTCGTGAGAGCTGTACGCATTTATGTGTCCAGGACCGCCTCCTTTAGGAGTTCGGATTCCTTATTTGTCCTCACGATGGGTCGCTGTAAGGGGTCCGCGGCTTCAAAGTCGACCTTGGCCAGATGGATCAAGGCTCCCATTCAGGAGGCTTACCGGTCTTCTGGTTTGCCTCTCCCGGTGGGGTTGAAGGCACACTCTACTAGAGCTGTAGGTGCCTCTTGGGCCTTGCGACATCGAGCTTCTGCTCTACAGGTGTGTCAAGCGGCCACTTGGTCCAGCCTGCACACTTTCTCTAAGCACTATATGGTGCATGCCCATGCCTCTGCGGATGCGAGTTTGGGCAGGCGGGTTCTCCAGGCGGCGGTTGCCCACCTTTAAAAAGGGAACCATGTGTTATCCGTCTTGTTGAGGAACTCTTCCCGCCCTGGGGTATTGCTTTAGGACATCCCCATTGTCTGGGTCTCCCATTATGATGATCAGAAAAAAGAGAATTTTGTTTACGTACCGTAAATTCTTTTTTCTTGAATCATCAATGGAGACCCAGCACCCACCCAGTTGTTCTGTTGCATGTTTGCATTTGATCTGTTCTCTGTTGAGACAGTGTTTCTGGGTTGTTACACCGTCTGTGCACGGCATTCTTCCCGATGTTTCGGGTGTGGTTTATTTCTCCTCGCAGCTTATGGACTAAACTGAGGATGTCTCCTACGGTGGGGGTTTATAAGCGGAGGAGGCGGTGCTACAAACTTGTAGTACCTAGTGTGACCTCCGGAGGGCAGCGCCCTAAACCCCATTGTCTGGGTCTCCCATTGATGATTCAAGAAAAAAGAATTTACGGTACGTAAACAAAATTCTCTTTTTTTTGTTTCCATTTTGCTTTAGTTGCTGTGAAGCACCTGAAGGGTTAATAATCTTCTTGAATGTAGTTTTGAGCAGCTTGAGGGGTGCAGTTTTTGGAATGGTGTCGCTTTTGGGTGTTTTCTGTCATTTACACCCCTCAAAGGGACTTCAAATGTGATGTGGTCACTAAAAAAATGGTTTTGTAAATTTTGCTGGAAAAATGAAAAATTGCTGATGAACTTTGAACCCTTATAACTTCCTAACCAAAAATGTTTTTTCTTCCAAAATTATGCTGATGTGAAGTAGACATGTGGGAAATGTTATTTGTTAGCTATTTTGTGTCACATAATGCTCCAGTTTAACAGAATAAAAATAAAAAATTTGAAAATTGTGAAATTTTCAAAATTTTTGCCAATTTTTTTATATTTTCACAAATAAACGCAAAAATTATCGACCTAAATTTACCACTAACATGAAGCCCAATATGTCACGAAAAAACAGTCTCAGAATCACTAGGATCCGTTGGAGCGTTCCAGAGATATTACCTCATAAAGGTACACTGGTCAGAATTACAAAAAAATGGCCTGGTCATTAAGGTGGAAATTGGCTCCGTCACTAATGGCCACTTTACACACACCAACTTATCTGTCCAACTTTTGAACAACTTGCTGGTTGCAGTGAAATCATGGACACATTGTTCTATTGTATACAGTCACAAAATAGAGCAATGTGTCCATGATTTCACTGCAACCAGTAAGTTGTTCAGAAGTTGGACAGATAAGTTGGTGTGTGTAAAGTGGCCATAAGGGGTTAAGTGATCAATATTTATCAATATCAATATTGATGCCAATTTATTTTCTTAACCTAAACCACATTTGGGAGGGTTTCAGCTTTCAAAAGAGTAATTTATACAACCAATGGATGAATTTAATATTAGGTTATAAGCTTTTATTTACATAACATGGATAAGCGACATAACTTTTGCCAGAGAGTGTATTATTATTATTTATTTATAGAACACTATAGATTACATGGTGCTGTACATGAGAAAGAGTTACTGTACATACAAACAAGTCAAAAATACAACTAACAAGTTAACAGTGACAGACTGATACAGAGGAGAGAGAGGACCTTGCCCTTGAGGGCTTACATTCTACAGGCCAATGGGGAGAGACATGTTGTGGGGATGCTTTTCTTCAGCAGATACAGGGAAGCTGGTCAGAGTTGATACCGTGTTTCCCCGAAAGTAAGACAGGGTCTTACATTCTTTTTGTGGCCAAAAGTGGCCCCCTGTCTTACTTTCGGGGGGGGCCTTACATTGGAGGCCCCACCATCCATCCATCCATCCATCCACACATTCCCACACATACAGACACATGCATACACATATATACACACCATACACACCCCACACACAGTAACACACACACATAGCACCGCTTCTTACCGGGTCCGGTGTGGGGTCCCCGATGGTCCTGTGCCGTCCTCTGTGCTCCGGTCCGGTCACCGAGATGATCCGCTGCCGTCCGCCGTGTTCCGGTGCCGTTTTGCACCGGTATTGCCGGTCCTAGGCTCCATGGTCCCTGCTCTTTCGGAGTTCAGGCCGCAGCTCCGCCCAGGTCATAGTGTGGGCCAATCAGCATAGCGGCGCTCAGAAGCAAGAGTCATAGGGCGCTTGCCTCTGACGTCAGCGCCGCTATGCTGATTGGCCCACACTATGACCTGGGCGGAGCTGCGGCCTGAGCTCCGGAAGAGCAGGGACCATGGAGCCTAGGACCGGCAATACCGGTGCAAAACGGCACCGGAACACGGCGGACGGCAGCGGATCATCTCGGGGACCGGACCGGAGCACAGAGGACGGCACAGGACCATCGGGGACCCCACACCGGACCCGGTAAGAAGCGGTGCTATGTGTGTGTGTGACTGTGTGTGTGGTGTGTATATATGTGTATGCTTGTGTCTGTATGTGTGTATGTATGTATGTATGTCCACCCCCCCGTGTTTCCCCGATAGTAAGACCCCCCCCTCCCCCCTCCCCTGCCTTACATTCGGGGGGGGGGGTCTTACATTAGCAGACCCCCCGTCCCCCCCCACCCTGTCTTACTTTCGGGGGAGTCTTACTATCGGGGAAACACGGTAGGAACATGAATAGAACTAAATAAAGAGGAAACCAGAACCTGTTAGGCTATGTGCCCATCTAACTTAATGCGTTTTTCCTTGCAGATTTTATGAAATCAGGATTTTATAAACTTTGCAAGGGTAAAGGCATGCCAGCATAGTCAATAAGAATCCTGAAGTGATGTGCACACTTTCAGAATTTTTTCCTAGAAGACTTTGGTGCAGAAAAAAAGAAGCAACATAACCATTCTTTCTGCTTTTTCCCATGCGTTTTTCTGCTAGACTATATGATAGAAACACATTAAAATAAAGCACTAAAAAAATGCCTGCTAAATACGCAGTTTTTTTCTGTAGCGTTATTCCTTCTTGGAAATGTAAATTTGATGCAGAAATAATTTGCTAGGTGGGCACATAGCCTTAAAGGCGGCAAAAGACTTGAGACTAAGCCATAGGGTGGAAACACACTGGCGTAAAAAAAAACGGTCCATTCCTCATCCAGGAGAGTCGGACGAGTGGCATCTGTTTTTGATCCGTGTGATATCGATGTGCTGTCTGTGTGCAATCCATTTGTATTCTCAGCAGCTATTTACTGTGTAGTCATTTACAGGAACATATTACAGTTGTCTGAGCTACAAAATGATAATGTATCAGTGAAAAAAACGGATACTTCTCAGATGGTCAGTGTGCTGTCAGTGTGCGGTTTGTGATTTTGTCGGACCCAAAGAATTGCATTGGCGACTCTCGCACGTGAATCCGCATACTGTCGCAGCATGTTGCGATTTGTTTTTCGTCCGTAATCCGGATGAGAAAAAAGTGTCCGACACTTGCCAATGTGCTCTCGGACATACAATAACATTGGTCCAACTGCAATGCGATAAAATCGTGCATTGCAGTCGTCCGACTTTCATGCCAGTGTGTCCATACCGTCAGATTTAGGCCGGCTTCAGACCACGGTTTTCGGCTGTCAAGTTGTGTCCAGTGTTTTGCAGTATGCACCGGACATAACCTGATAGCCCCGGACAAGCAGAACCGGAGGGCAAATGTGCCCTCTAATCCTGCTTTTTGCCAGCTTCGTTGCTGGCGCTGTCCAGTGCTGAAATATCAGCACCGCGGCTGCAGGGGAGCTGGCCGTGGTGCTGAAATTTCAGCCGTGGAGCTCTCCAGGCACTGGAATTCAGCGGCGGCTGCTTTTAACAGCTGCTGCTCTTTCAGCACTAGGTGTCCGGGAACCGGCACGATTTTCTGCTAGATGCGGTGCCCACAGACTCCCATGCTATGGGCGCCAGATCCAGAAGGATCCTGTCTTGTTTGATTTTTGCATTGGACACGAAAAATGCTGCAGACTCCGGTTTTGTGTCCAATGCAAAAATCGCACAAAACCACATCCTCCCGGAAAAGCCCCAAACCCGATGGCATATAACAGCAATCCGGCCCCATAAGGAGACATGGGGGAAAAATGTGGATCCATGGCTGTCCGGTTCACAGTGGACAGCCCCGCAAAAGAAAAATCATGGCGTGAAGCTGGTCTTATACTTTCAAAATATTTACATAATATTTACATAACCACGTATCATTTCCTTTACACATCACAAATACTTGCTACTAAAATCCCAATAAAATACAGTTTGTGGGCATAATGTGAAAAAATGTTGAAATGTTCACTGGGTGTGAATACTTTTTTCAAAAGAAATGTTATGGAAAACATAACATTTCCTAGGATATCTACTTACCCTTGGATATCTACTTACCCTTGTGATTCCCTATACAGACATATACAACCAAACAGCATGCAAACACTTGTGGTCTAACTCATTCAGATATAAAATGATGAATAAGAAATAATTGATTGAATTACATCTGTTTTGCTGGCTATTTAAAGGACTAAAACACTTGATGGGTGATAAATGTTAGATTCTGTGAACCCAAAGCAGTGTTTCATCAGCAAAAAGTGATTGAATGGTGCGACAGCCAGATCTGCACCAGTCTAAAGTCTATCGCTCAGGCTGGTTTCACATCAAGATTTTTGTGGATCTGTGGCTATCCGTTATAAAACCGATAGCCAAGGATCCGATTTGGCCCTCATGTATCCCTACGGGCACGGATTGGTCACGTATAGCCATCCGATTGTGCAAATTTTAACTGATCCGATTCTGTCCAATTTTGTTTTACCCAGAATCGGAGACTGCTCTGATTTTGGGCACAGTGGACCAGATGGGACACAATCGAATCCAGCGCGATCCGCGGCAATTAACACGGGGGCCTATGGAGCATGGGTCTGAGAAAACTTCAGATCGTTTATCGGACCCGATTTTAGTGTACTGAGCATGTTCTGTACACTAAAACTGCTCTTCCCATGGTATTTCACTTTCGCAATGTATATACATACATTGCAGAAGTGAAATCAATCAAAGCAATTGTTAACAATAAAAAAAAAAAGATCCTCACCTCTCCGGCGTGTGTCCCACGATATGCGCCATCTATCTCCGAGGGCTTAGGGTGTATAACCTGGCACATAATGCACCGCGCCGGAAGTTACGTAGCCGCCGGTGCTTGATAGTACTACAGAGGGCGGGAGATTACAAATTAAAGAGGCGGCTTGGAAGAAAGAATAACACCACCCAGCGGGGCGTGCACTGCACCATCGAGGAGGGCACAATGGAACCTGGAGCCGCCTTTCCAGTCCCTAAGCCTCAGGGACTCCTGTAAGTTATAACTTATTTTTCTGTAGCTTTATAGGGCGTATTTAGCTCAGAGAGGGATAGATAGGTAGCAGCTAGGAAGGTGTAGGGACAGGTAGTGATAGTGTAGGGGCTTAGATCCAGGTGACAGGTTCCCTTTAATGTGTGCATGTGGCCGAAGAGTGAGGTGTATAGCTAAGCCTGTGAGGTTGCCACCTGAAGTGCTGATAAGCTGAAAGTTCAGGCTTGTTGTGACTACACACCTGTGGGCTGAGGTCCTGAAGTCATCAGTATGTACAGAGCAGTGCCACTATATGATTAGAAATCCAGGGGTGATGGTGAGGGCTGGCTGGGCCTGTAATATGCATTTGCCAAATTATTGCTGAAGGGTACTTCAAACATAGCAACTTCGCTAGCGACATCGCTGCAACATCACAGGTTTTGTGACGTAACAGTGGCCTCGCAATGTGTGACACGTAGCAGCGATCAGGCCCCCACTGTGAGATCGCTGATCATTACAAATCGTTCAGGACCATTTCTAGGTCGTTGCGCTCCGCTGGGCAGTATGCATCGCTGTTTTTGTCAGAGACAACAACCAACGATCTCAACACTACGCCCGAGAGTGACAGGGTCCCAACGACCGCCGTATCATTGCTGCATCACTGGTGAGATCTGACTGTTTGACATCTCACCAGCGACCACGTGGCGACGCACCAGTCAAATCGTGGTCGTGATCACTGGAAAGTTGTAGCGTGTAAAAGGGCCTTAAGTGCTGTAAATACTTTGAAGTAATATTGTAGGGCTGTCCTCAATAAGACTAATGTTGCTGCTTGTTTTATACTGTCTTGTGAGTGTTTCTGTGCTACTCCGAGATGGAAATCTCCAACTACATATATAAGATAGTTACAAATTCCAAGCGGAAGCTACCAGAAGAATAGTCATGTCAGTTCTTTTAGCCACTTAATGGCTTTTGAAGCCTGAAGTAGTTTCAAAAAGTTATAAAATATGGAATATATGGACAAGTTTTTTTTTTACATTGCTGTGCAAATATTTATGTAATATTTATTGAATATATTTTCAAGCAGGTTCCAAGTGGAATCCACTTGAAAAAGATATATGTAAATACCTTTTTAACAATTTTTTGTGAGTACCGTATATACTCGTGTATAAGCCGAGTTTTTCAGCACAAAAATTGTGCTGAAAAGTGCCCCCCTCGGCTTATACACGAGTCAGTGACGGCTGACTGTGTGGGGCCGGGGGTTGGAGGAGGTGGGGGAGGCTGTACAATGAACGGGCAGTCACGTGCTCCCGCTCATTAGTGCAATGCAATATGCACTGCATCCCCCTGTCCATCAGCGGCAGGGGGAGCGGTGCATATTACATTGCTGCTCCTCCGCCCCCCTGTGGTAGTATACAGCAGCCCCCCCCCCCCCCTGGGGTAGTATACAGCAGTGCCGCGCACAAATAATGACTTCATTATTTGTGCGCGGTCATATGGATGGACGCCGGGTGCAAGGAGAGCGGAGGATGCGCGCGGTGACAGCAGGAGGATAAGTATGAAAGCGCTTCTTTTTACAGGTGTGCGGCAGCAACGTCTGGGGGCTGTGTATACCCACAGGGGGGGCACTGCTGTATACTACCCCAGGGGGGGGCTGCTGTATACTACCACAGGAGAGGGCTGCTGTATATACCTCTGTGGCTGCTGTATACTACCACAGGGGGGGCTGCTGTATACTACCACAGGGAGGGGCTGCTGTATATACCTCTGTGGCTGCTGTATACTACCACAGGGGGGGCTGCTGTATACTACCACAGGGGAAGGGCTGCTGTATATACCTCTGTGGCTGCTGTATACTACCACAGGGGGGGCTGCTGTATACTACCACAGGGGAGGGGCTGCTGTATATACCTCTGTGGCTGCTGTATACTACCACAGGGGGGCTGCTGTATACTACCACAGGGGAGGGGCTGCTGTATATACCTCTGTGGCTGCTGTATACTACCACAGGGGGAGGCTGCTGTATACTACCACAGGGGGAGACTGCTGTATACTACCACAGGGAGGGGCTGCTGTATATACCTCTGTGGCTGCTGTATACTACCACAGGGGGAGGCTGCTGTATACTACCACAGGGGGAGGCTGCTGTATACTACCACAGGGGGAGACTGCTGTATACTACCACAGGGGGAGACTGCTGTATACTACCACAGGGGGAGACTGCTGTATACTACCACAGGGGGAGACTGCTGTATACTACCACAGGGGAGACTGCTGTATACTACCAAAGGGGAGACTGCTGTATACTACCACAGGGGGAGACTGCTGTATACTACCACAGGGGGAGACTGCTGTATACTACCACAGGGGGAGACTGCTGTATACAACCACAGGGGGAGACTGCTGTATACTACCATAGGGGGAGACTGCTGTATACTACCATAGGGGGAGACTGCTGTATACTACCACTGGGGAGGCTGCTGTATACTACCACTGGGGCTACTGTATATACCTCTGTGGCTGCTGTATACTACCACTGGGGAGGCTGCTGTATACCACTGGGGGGACTGTATACCTGTGCTGGGGTCCACCCTCGGCTTATACATGAGTCAATAGGTTTTCCCAGGTTTTGGGGGCAAAAGTAGGGGGGTCGGCTTATACACGAGTATATACGGTATTTCTTTTTAGATTTTACCTATGTTTCCTTATGTACAGTTATATGAAAAAGTTTGGGCACCCCTCTTAATCTTACTCATTTTTTTTGTTTAAAATTCGGTTTTTGCAACAGCTATTTCAGTGTGATATATGTAATAACTGATGGACACACTAATATTTCAGGATTGAAATGAGGTTTATTGTACTAACCGAAAATGTGAAATATGCATTATTTCAAAATTTGACAGGTGCAAAAGTATGGGCACCTCAACAGAAAAGTTACATTAATATTTAGTAGATTCACCCTCTGCAAAAATAACAGCCTCTAGTTGCTTCCTGTAGCTGTTAATGAGTTCCTGGATCCTGGATGACGGTATTTTTGACCATTCTTCTTTACAAAACAATTCCAGTTCAGTTAAGTTTGGTCGCTGAGCATGGACAGCCCGCTTCAAAACATCCCACAGATGTTCAATGATATTCAGGTCTGGGGACTGGGATGGCCATTCCAGAACATTGTCATTGTTCCTCTGCATGAATGCCTGAGTAGATTTGGAGCGGTGTTTTGGATCATTGTCTTGCTGAAAGATCCATCCCCGGCGTAACTTCAACTTTGACACTGATTCTTGAACATTATTCTCAAGAATCTGCTCATACTGAGTGGAATCCATGCGACCCTCAACTTTAACAAGATTCCCGGTGCTGTCATTGGCCACACAGCCCCAAAGCATGATGGACCCTCCCCCAAATTTGACAGTGGGTAGCAAGTGTTTTTCTTGGAATGCTGTGTTTTTTGTGGCGCCATGCATAACGCCTTGTTGTATGACCAAACAACTCAATCTTTGTGTCATCAGTCCACAGGACCTTCTTCCAAAATGAAACTGGCTTGTCAAAATGTGCTTTTGCATACCTCAGGCGACTCTGTTTGTGGCGTGCATGCAGCAACTGCTTCTTTCGCATAACTCTCCCATACAGCTTCTCCTTGTGCAGTGTGCGCTGTATTGTTGACCAATGCACAGTGACACCATCTGCAGCAAGATGATGCTGCAGGTCTTTGGAGGTGGTCTGTGGATTTTTCTTGACTGCTCTCACCATTCTTCTTCTCTGCCTTTCTGATATTTTTGTTGGCCTGCCACTTCTGGCCTTTACAAGAACTGTCCCTGTGGTCTTACATTTCCTTACAATATTCCTCACAGTGGAAACTGACAGGTTAAATCTATGAGACAACTTTTTGTATCCTTCCCTTGAACAACTATGTTGAACAATCTTTTTTTTCAGATCATTTGAGATCTGTTTTGAGGAGCCCATGATGCCACTCCTCAGAGAAGATGCAAATAGGAGAACAACTTGCAAGTGGACACCTGAAATAGCTTTTCAACCTCATTTCAATCCTGAAATATTACTGTGTCCATCAGTTATTACATATATCACACTGAAGTAGCTGTTGCAAAAACCCAATTTTAAACCAAAAAAAATGAGTAAGATTAAGAGGGGTGCCCAAACTTTTTCATATGACTGTATTTTCTCAAGTTTATAATTAATGGGGTTCTGTTAGGCTATGTGCGCACTTGCCGGGTGTTGGGCGGTTTAGCTGTGTAAACCGCCGGTTTGTTTACATTAGTTTTATTTAAATTTATGTTAATCCAAACCGGCGTTTGGATTAACATTAAAACCAATGTAAACCGACCAAGGCTGTGCACACACCGGCGGTTTACACAGCCTCATCCGTTGCTAACCCGCAGGTTTCCCAGCGGGTTAGCAAAGAATGAGCATGTTCTATAAAACGCCGGTTCTTCAGCGGCTGCAAGCAGAATCATGTGCTGCTTCCAGCCGCTGCAGAATCGCCGCCGAGAAGCCGCTGTGCAACCGCCGGCTACCGCCCGTCACCCGCCCGGCTCCCGCCGCACATACCCGCCAGGAAGCCGGTGGACGGCGCCGGAGCATCCTGGCGGGTTCCGCCCAGCCGCCGCCGACCAACCCGCCGGTAATGTGCACATACCCTTACCAGGTTTTTGCCACCTAATCTGAGAGCAGCAAAATTTATCCTGACATCAGCGATGCATCACTTACTGGTCTGTGTGGTTTAGTTTGAGTAAAATTGCAGTTTTATTACCAGAATTATCACTAAAGGACTAGTTGGCTGATGCTAAGTAGTCTTTCATATTCATAAGCTTTGTGCCCATATATTCATCAGGTGCTCTGGAACCACTAACACTACTGATTGGCACATTTCTGCCTATGCACAGTGTACTGTACACAGAAAGCTGTCAATTAGTGGTGTCGGTGAGGTTTTACAGAACTCAGCATTAAGAGAACTGGTAGATCTGCAGCAGAGAAAACAGTGATTACCGTATTTTTCGGACCATAAGACACACTTTCCCCGCCCCCCCAAATTATGATCCAGATATATGGACCTGTGCTGTACTGTGCTGGATTGAAGGGGGGGGGGGGCAGCGGCTCTGGAGAGTGCTGGAGGAGGCTGTCACTGGCTGCAAAGGCAGCGTGTGATCCTGTTTCCCCGCTCATAATAGTCATGTAATATGCACTGCATCCCTCTATCCATCATCTGTCTGTGCTGAAGCTGTTGCAGAGAGGTCGTTGGGGGGAGTGGGGCATATTATATAAACCTGTGTTTATCCCCCTCATCCTGGATATGACTCCCTTCCTAGCGCACACACAAAAATAATAATGTAACTCACCTATCCCTCTTTCCTCCATCATTCTCTGTGTACAGCAGTTCGCATCCTGAGTCCTGTGTGCGGAGTCCTCCTGAGTGCCAGGACATCCGATCATGTGACTGGCACAGTTTCTATCCGAGCAGAGAAGAGCGAGCACTGGGAAGGAGCATAGAGGTGAGCGGACTTAAACATTAATGTATCAATGTGGGTGGGGCTATATGCCAGTATGGATGCTATATCCAGGATAAGGGGATATATATAAGGATGGGGGCCATATCCAGGATAGGAAGCATATTACCTGGAAGGAGCCCAGGATGGGGACATTACCCCCATAAGTGTCAGCAACAGATTCCCCCCCCCCATAACATTGCATTATAACCACGTTTTTTTGGTTCTTTTCCCCTATTTTCCGCCTTTAAAATCTGGGTGCATCTTATGGTCCGGTGCATCTCATAGTCCGAAAAATACGGTATATAAAACCTGCTGCAAGAAATCCAGTAATGGCCGCATCACTAGAAGCAGGGTCTCGTCCCCTACATCATTCTGATGGCCGAGCAGACGACAGCTGTGCAGGGTTCAATTACAGTACACAACATGAGGTTGCAGAAACAAAGGAACAGTTTTATTAACATGCAGGAAAGGTATGTATATGCAAGCAAATGTGGGATGCAATATGACAGGGATAAGTTTAACAAATGACACAGCTTCTAGCCAGGATGCTCAGCTACATGTTGTCCCAACTATTACAAGTAATATACAGCAGACAACCTTATAAACACAATGTATTCACAACTACACTGCACTAGCAACCAAACTGGCCTCTGCCACATGGACCGAGTGTATACTGCTCTCTGGCACTGAGGCCTATGCTACGCCCTGTCGAGTGTGCATGAAATGGCTGGGACGCCAGTTGTTTATGTATGAGAGATACGGCGCTGCAATGAATGGCTCCAAACTCGGTTAGTGGCAAATTAACTTTCTTTATATTTGTCAAACCAATAGCAGGGTAAACATTTCGACATAGATATGGGCCACAACAGCCACAAACACAATTCACAAATAATGCAGCCTGAGATAACTCAAGTGCCAGTTTTGCAAGGAAGGACATGACTACCCCTGGGCTAAATGACCCCCACCCTTTCTCTGTACAGGGCCTACCCAGGATTCTATTGCGGCTGCGGCACGTGTTTCTCTCAGGCATATAATCTTACAACCCCTCCCACGCTATTTACATTGTATTCCAGGTACCCTTGTTTTCCCCTGGATCCACACTGATATAATTAACCCACGCGTGGTTCATACAGTGTAAAGTCTCTCTTCCTGCAAAACAAAGAGAGAGGTCTACTACTTAGTAGCAGCAAACAAAAAATGAACTAAACCTTTTAATTTACTCGGATCTCTGGCCACTAAATTTGTTCATTCTTTCTGTTACCAAACTTCCTAGAACAGCCTGGTGCAAGCATAGATCATAATCAATCTCCGTCTGGCTGTGTAGTTCATAATAGGGCTTCTCTATAGTATCCACATGCACAGTCTCTGTATACAGGCACCCTTTCAATCTCTGAGTTAGGCCTGATCAGTCCATCAGCAATGGCACAAACAACACAGCTCTCAGCACTACTGGATTCTCTAACGAGCTTTCCCTAGCTCACTACCCAGTTGGTGACCAGCCACAGATTTCCGTTACTCACGAAGCACGGCTTCTTTGGGGGAACACTGTCCATTTCAGAGCTTTGTAATCTCCAAGCATCTCTGGTCAACAGCCACGCGTTATCTCTCTCTCTACTCAGGCACGTTGTGACCTCAGCTCCACGTGTGACCAACAGCGATGGATTCTGCTTCTCTTTCAGCGCTCTCAACTCCTCCTCTCAGTTTCCCAGGTCTTTTTCTTTACTTAACTTTAGATGACCCCTAGTGGCCAGACTAAGTCATTGCAAACATTTTACAGCATTAAAAGTCATTTCAGAATATTTTACAGCATTATTAATATGAGCTTAATGCTATAAAACTCAAGTCAACCTGCTTACACGCACGCTGGTAAAGACTTACGATAACAATGGAGAACCAAGTCCAGTCCTGGGGTCTGATGCTGTGATACTCATTGGTGCACACTTCTACTTGCAGGGCAGGGGGAACTCCTCTTCTTCCTTCATTGTCCTGGGGTCCTTTGGTGCTCTGGATGAAATCTCTGGTTCCTCTGAAGCATGTATCTGGTCTTATACACTCTCAGGCCAGCAGCCTTCTCCTTTTTCTCCCCTCAGCACTTTACTTTCATGTTCTCTCACAGACCCAGGGTATCTGTCAGCCACAAGCCCTGATCGTCAGCCACAGGGCACTCTCACACTCCGGCTCGCAGTCTCTCACAGCGGGCACCATGACTCTTCCCAGGCTGTCTTTTTGGGCACTTCCCAGACAACATCCCTTCTACTTTGCTCTCCCTCAGAACACAGGCACCTCTTGTCCCAGCCCCCAGCTTTCTCCTGCTTCCCACACTTTTTCTGGGCAGGGAGTATTCAACTGCGCAGTTTCAGAGTGGGAGCAGCTAGTCCACAACAGACAGCATGCAGAGAGAGGACTTCTTAAATTCACAGCTTACTTAAACCATTCAAAGGGGTGGCACCCCTACACTTTTTTTCTCATGCCGATTTGGCACTAGAAAAAAATATTTCTGCATGCTGCGATTAGTAGCCTTTATCGAACGGCATGTTCCCATTCTCGGCTCTTACACTGGTGAATCCTCACTGTACACAGGATTCTTAAGTCTACAGTCATTTAGAGTGACTGCAGAGCTTACGCTAGACCAGACAGTCCCTTTAAATACTTTTAGAATGCATAGGAAAAATAGAAAACATTAAGATATTTTTTCTTTGACAAAAATGTGACAATACAGATGAAAAAATAATATGAGCGATAAATTCCTATTAGTTATTATGACTGTGACTACTTACAACTTTTCATACAATTTGTTGACGGGCGCTATAATTAGCACATTACAAAGATGTTTGAAAGATGCAGTTCAGGTATTATTAAGTAAATGCAAGCACAATACAATAGTCACAATACAGATTTTTTTTCAGAAAAGCACGGCAGATTTCCTATAGGGCAATGTGCACACACTGCATTTTTGCACTTCCCAAAATACATAAGGATATTTTCCCTCCACCATTTAGACAAGTGTTTCCCAAACTCCAATCCTCATGGCCCCAAACAGGACATGTTTTTAGGATTTCCTTAGGATTGGACAGGTAATGGAATTATTAGGCATCACCTGTGCAATACTAGGGAGATACTGAAAACATGACATGTTAGGGGCCGTTAGGACTGGAGTTTGGGAAACACTGATTTAGACCCATTATTTTGGGAATAGGATCCTTAAATGAAAATATAGGGGCTTGAGTTGATTTCTATCTGCAGCCATTTGTAAAACAGCTTCTGGGTACATCAGAGATACAAAAACCCTCATAATGGATTTATCTGATTTAACAAAGAGCCCTGAATTTTCTTGGTTCTCATGTGACATTCTTTCGCTATATCCATCTATCCCACACCATATAGCTATTGAATCCCTCCAAATTTTTCTACAAAAACATACCATGAACATCTAATTATTTTCTTGCTTTGAGCTACAAATTTGCTTCTCACACATAATTACTTTAGATTTGATAACAGCTATTTTTTACAGAGGTGTGGTGTGAGTATGGGGAAAAACTCTCGCCTTCATTGGCGAATATCGTGGTAGCTGTTTTTGGGGAAAAATTTATCTTCAATTAAAATAATAATTTCACGAGTAATATCCAATTTTATGGAAGATATATTGACGACCAGATTTTTATATGGAAGAGAAGTTTTTTGGAAGCGGAAAAATTTGTTACATACTTGAATAATAATCGATTTAATTTGTCCTTTACTTTTTGCCATCAAAAAGAACTAATTAATTATCTGGACATTACATTAGAGGGTACTGATAATACCATCGAAATATATCCCTACAGGAAAAAATCTGACTCCAATTCTATTTTGGAAGCCTCATCATGCTATCCCACACATGTCACAAAAAACATCCCAGTGGGGGAGATCATCAGGATAAAGAGAAACTGTTCCAAAACAGACGCTTACAATACTGAAGCTAAAAAAACTTTAGCAAGACTATCTCAGAGATGTTACCCTAATTGGAGCCTTAAAAGGACTGAAAATATTGTAGGTAAAATGGATAGAAAAAGTTTATTGATGCAGGACAAAAATAAAGCAACCACATCTAACAAACAATCTAATAACATTGTTTTGTACTACAGAATTTTCTCCACAATTCCATACAGTCACAAATATTAACCAATGTAACACAATTTTTGTTCCTGGCTTCCAAGTGTAATATTTCATTAAAAGAAAAAACAGATATTGCGCCACACTGCAACTGGAGGAACTTAATACACGGTTATACTATGTTTGCACTAACCTTTACTGGTTGTGCAACACCCCGCACAACCAGACTGATGGCTTAATGTGGATCACTGTAGTGACAAGGGCCAATATTCCCTCCTCCTCAGATACTCCGGGCTTGGTGGTCGGCTCCTTAGTTCCTCTGGAGATGGAGGTGGGCTCCTTCACTCCTCCACACGAAGAGGCAGACTCGCTGCACTGGCTTCCGTCCCAGCTCCACACTGTGTATCAGTTGATCATTCAAGGGTGGGTCTTTATGATGTACTGCCAGGTACTGTGGATCTTAGAGCAGCTCACACACCGCACTCCCAACAAGGGAGAAAGAGATTAGCAAATGGAAAACAAGCAGTGTCAGAGATTTGGAGCGCTAAAGAAACTACGGGTTGGTGATTAAATTACCGATAATTTATTACACGAACAGCAGGGGTCCAGTATGCCACTGGACATACTGGACCCCTGCTGTTCGTGTAATAAATTATCGGTAATTTAATCACCAACCCGTGGTTTCTTTAGCGCTCCAAATCTCTGACACCGCTTGTTTTCCATTTGCTAAGTGTAATATTTCAACTGCTTATGTGTAAAGACTATGGAAATACGACTACATTCAGCACAAACTTTGATTTTATGACCACAGCAGCGAAAAATTTAATATTTATTGTGTCAAAAAAGGAAATTACACTATGTAACAAATTTTTATTTTTTGTTTGTTCCTGGGTACAAAGTGTGTTTTCCTAACCCGTTATGCCTAAAACAAATAGAAAATAGTTGTTGTTTCACAAAAACTTTGCTTCTGTCATCAGGACAATGAAATTTTGAAATTTGGCTGTTTTCGGGGAAAATTCTCAATTCATATTCATATACTGAGACAATGTCATTGTCCTGATCACAGAAGCAAAGTTTTTGTGAAACAACAACTATTTTCTATTTGTTTTAGGCATAACGGGTTAGGAAAACACACTTTGTACCCAGGAACAAAAAATTAATAAAAATTTGTTACATAGTGTTAGCAAAAAGTATGTCCCCTTGCTTTAACCCCTTCCTGAACTCTGACGTTGTGTAACGATACAGGTTGCAATGACTTCCTGACCTGTGACGTTCCACAACGTTACATAACCGTTGCCGCGGTAACCACCATTGAGCCCCGGTATTCTATGATTCTTAGCTTGATGTCGGGGGGAGGGGTGGATTCCTCACACCACCCTCATGATTGCTGTGATGCACTCTAGAACAACCAATCCCAGCGATCGTCACTCTAGCTATGGAAGGGGCTGTCATAGCACCTTTCCATAGGATGGACGCTGGAGGGGGCGGGTATTGCCCCCTTCAGCACTGATGGGAGTGATAACTCCCATCAGCTGAAGCATGGTGGTGATGCAGCCTGCGTGTGCCTGCCTGCCCACCTGCCTGTGCCCTCTACTTCACCAAAGCCTGATCTCCCTCCATGGAGATCAGGCTGCGGTGGAGAAATTTGAGTGCTATGCTATGTGATCGCTGTGCCCTGGCTCTGTGTCACCCCCTAAGTGCTGAGATCTTAGCGATCACAGCACTTAGGGTCTGGGGACAGGGAGCGCACAGTGTCTTACCTCTCCCCGCGGTGATCGGCTCATCATAATGTAATTACAATGAGCCAATCACCTTGGTAACCCGATGTTGTCATGGCAACATCCGGTCACCTGACCCAAGCCCAGAGATCGTGATCTCTGAGACTTAGGTTTGCCACATTGATGGTGCACTGTATGGCAATAATCTGCCATGCAGTGCACCATCACTGTGACCCCAAAGACTGCAGCAAGGGATCAAGCGTCCTCTTGTTATAAGTCTGTGGGGTCATAGTGATGGTGCACTGTATGGCAGATCATTGCCATACAGTGCACCATCACTTTGATCCTAGAGACTGCAGCAAGGGATCAAGTGTCCTCTTGTTGCAGTCTCTGGGTTCATAGTGACGGTGCACTGTATGGCATTTCATTGCTATACAGTGCACTATCACTATGACCCCAGAGACTTCAGGAAGAGGACTCTTGATCCCTTGCTACTGTCTCTGGATGTAGCAGATGCCATCGAGTGTCGTGGGACCATTGTTGTGGACTACGTCAGAAGGTATGAAATAATAAAGATGGAATATAAATTTGTGTTTGTGTGTTTTTTTTTCTAATAAAAAGATTTTTCCCTGTGTAGTGTATTTTTTACTGTTTACTAGAGATTCCTAATGGCAGGTTCTAACATTGGCCCGATATTATGAATCTTGGGCTTACTGCCAGCTGTCAATAAAAAAGCTGCCATTAACCCCTTTATCAACCAGTTTGCCACTGGCACCAGGGCACCTGAAAGAGTCTGGGTACAGTGCCAAAAAATGGCGCTTCAATGAATGCATCAATTTTTGGGGCAGATGCGGGCTGCAATTCGCAGAATAGAACACTTGGGCCCCTCCATTCTGTGGATTCCAGCCCCCAGCTGCCTAGTTGTACCTGGCTGGCGATCAAAAATACAGCAAAGATCCACATTGTTTTTTTTTTTCAAAGTATTTCTATAAATAAAAAAAACAATGTCGTGCTTCACTGTATTTTTGGTCGCCAGCCAGGTACAACTAGGCAGCTGGGGGTGGGTCGCAGTCTGTAGCTGCCAAGTTGTACTTGGCTGGCAACGAAAAATGTAGTAAAGCCCCATGTTGTTTTTTTTTTTTGTTTTAATTAGTTCTACAAATAAAAAAAAAAACTACATGAAGTTTTGCTGTATTTTTGGTTGCCAACCAGCTACAACTTGGCAACTGGGTGCTGGGTCTTTCTTTTTGTGAGCATCTTATCACTGTTATCACTAATCCACATGGGATTTTTAATTCTACAAATAAAACAAATCTAGAATAAAAAGTTGATCCCTTTATTCATTTTCGATTCTAAATTGGACAACTTTAAACAAAATGTCAGTGAAAACCTAAGTTCAAAGTGCTCACCACACATCTAGATAAATTCCTTGGAGGGTCTAGTTTCCAAAATGGGGTCACTTGTGGGGGGTTTCCACTGTTAAGGCACATCAGGGGCTCTGCAAACATGACATGCTGTTACCTAATGATTGCAGCTAATGTTCTATTCAAAAAGTCAAATGGCGCTTCTTCCCTTTCGACCCATACAGTCAGCCCAATCAGTGATTTTTGACCACATGTGGGGTATTGGCGTCCTTGGGAGAAATTGATCAACACATTTTAGGGTCCATTTTCTCCTGTTACCCTTGTGAAAATGCAATATTTGAGGCTAAAGTAAAATTTTTGTTGGAAAAATTAAAATATTCATTTTTTCCTTCCACATTGCTTTAGTTCCTGTGAAGCACCTGAAGGGTTAATAATCTTCTTGAATGTGGTTTTGAGTAGATTGAGGGGTGCTATTTTTAGAATGGTGTCACTTTTGGGTGTTTTCTGCCACATTGGCCCGTCAAAGTCACTTTAAATATGATGTGGTCACTAAAAAAATGGTCTTGTAAATTTTGCTGGAAAAATGAGAAATTGTTGATGAATTTTAACCCTCATAACTTCCTAACAAAAAAAAAAATTATGTCTAAAATTGTGCTGATGTAAAATAAACATGTTGGAAATGTTTTATTAACTATTTTGTGAGACGTAACTCTCTGGTTTAACAGAATAAAAATAAAAAATTAGAAAATTAATTTTCCAAATTTCTTATTTTTTTCACAAATAAACGCAATAATTATCAACCTAAATTTACCACTAACATGAAGCGCAACATGTCACAAAGAAACACTCTCAGGATCGCTAGGATCCATTGAAGCGTTCCAGAGTTATTACCTCATAAAGGGACAGTAGTCTTACAAAAAATGGCAAGGTCAGCAATGTCAAAACAGGCTGGGTGGTGAAGGGGTTAAAAGGTGGGAAGCTTTGCAAAATTCTGTCTAATCATAAAATCATAAAAGTTTTGTAACTAGCAGAATCACATCAAATGATAGTACCTGGCTATCAAGAAAAGTTTTTTTTAAATACGGTCACAACCACTGCACAACCTGCACATATGCTAAAAAAAAGCTAAGAATTTTCATATACTGAAACGGGAAACAAATATTCCATACAACAGTTTATTAACTGTAATACTCCCGGTGTGATTTATCTTATCAAATGCTGTTTGCAGTATGTTGGCTGCACTATCACTCCTTAAATAAACGTATCAGGAGACATCTCTCTGACACTATCAACCCAGAAGCACTGAATGTTTCCGCAGTGTCTAAACATTTAACAAATTGTCACAACAGAAATCCAAAGGACTTCAAATTCCAGGGTAAAGAAAAGGTTAAAAAATCCATGAGGGGCGTCAATTTTCAAAGCAAAGTCCTTAACAGAGAATCGTTTTGGATTTTTAAGTTGTGCACCCAAGCTCCAACAAGTCTAAACATCAGACAAGATTTAATTATGCAGTATAATTAATGGGATGTGCAATATGTATATTTGAGACTATTTTTCTAAATCTGTGTTACTTAGCAGAAAAAACATTTTCTAATCTATATATTTGTGTCCTTTATATACTTTAACAGCAATATACACATATATAAAAAATAACTGAGGAATTCTAACCAGTTACTGGAAGTTGGGTATATAACAACAACCTAAGACAAAATGATTACTAAGGTTTCACTGCATGTACAAATATTTTTTATAGACAAAGGAAAAGAGAAAGAAACAGAAATGTATTTATTTATTTATTTAACTTTTTTTTTTCGCATACACATATCAACTTATACAATTTATGCATTCCAACACTGCAATACATTGTATTTCTCTGGTCACTCTACTGACTGCTTGGTAATTAATGTCTATGTTTTTATCCATTTTTTTTTGCATGCTTTTAATTAGTTCTGAGTATATGGTTGACCTGCAGGAGGGAGGGTGTTAATGAGCTACGCAATTAACAATGACTAATCAGATCAGTAATCCTGATCCTTCCCCCTCACCCTCCCCTTTCAGGTCACTAAGCTTAAATATATCTCTGTATATGATGTGTGTTATCCATGATTAACACTCTATTGAAGTCAATACGCGTAGGGTTGCCACCCTGCTCAGGGGTATTCACTACTTAGGCTGGGGTCACACTTGCAGATTTTTCATGCTTTTTTGGAGACCTGCGTTTTTAAAAACGCATATAAAAATGCACCCATAGGCCCCCATGCAAAAAACGCATGCCCCAATAGTAAAAACGCATGTAAAAATGCACCCATAGGCCCCCATGCAAAAAACGCATGCCCCAATAGTAAAAACGCATGCTTAATAGCAAAAACGCATGCCTAAAGTGCCATGCATTTTTGGCATGAGTTTTTGCACTTATGTGAGTAGCTGACATCAAAAACACATGTAGTGCTATCCAAAAACACATGCGTTTCCCATAGGGGCCTATGTTAAAAAACGCATGCGTTTTTAAAACAGCACCAAAAAATAGTTCACGAACTTTTTTTGGGTGCTGATTCAAAAACACATGGAAAAATGCCTGGATGCCTAAAGGCACTTAAAAAAATGCATGCAGAAATGAAATAAGCATGCAAAAACGCATGCTTATTTTTATGGCACCAAAAAAAAAGCATGCCGAGTGTGACCCTACCTTACACTGTATATATATATATATATATATATATATATATACATATATATATATTTATTCATTTATATAGCGCTATTAATTACATAGCACTTACATTCCTCAGTATATAATTTTAATACGAAAGAATAAAGAGCTTGGTTTTATACTTACCCGTTCTACTGGATTTGCAGGAGGATGTCTTCTTCTGTTCTTTTGTACATTTTTTGGTGCAGATCTCTCACAAATCTGCATGCCTATCCTTATGACAGAAAAGTCAATAAGAATTCTAAAGTGTTGTGTTGCTTATTTTTTCCTTGCACGTACATTTTTAATTCAGATTTGTCAGCCATTCCAGTCTTTGACTTCATTAAGAAAAATGCATAGCACAAATCTGCACCGTGTTTTTGGTGCATTTTTCTGCCAGAGGATGCAGATTTGGTGCAGAACATTTCTGCACTACTCAGCATGTGCACATACCCTAAATGGGCCACACATGACATATTCATTGGGTGAACACCATATACACTGCTCAGTATAAATACATCCGCTTTGAAAAGCAAGATTTTAGTCAATAGTTCACTAAACACACAATTTCCCAAATTTTGACAAGACAGATTTTCAAAGAACAATCCAGTAATAAAAGAGACGGCACTCACCGGTGTGTTGCTGTGTTGCTGTGCTTTATTCAGGTTTGCAAGTTACATGATGCAGGGAGGGGGATTGGCTGATGTGACGACGGCACCGTTTCACTCTGCTTGCGCTTCCACTGGTCACAAGCTAATGGCGGTGTAGCTCATTTCCTATATAGGAGGAGCCTACATCCTACAATGACGTCACCATTAGCAGAGAATATTTAAAAATGTTCATAAATCTAAAATCAAGATTTTCAAAAAACATTTTTAACCCATTACATAAAAGGTTAATAAATATAACCTTCATTACAAAATCTTCAGTTTTACTCAAATTAATTGATGCAATAATGAATATACTCCACATGAAAAACAACCATGTCTAGTAGTTTGTATGACTTCTATGATTTTTGAGGACAGCACCAAGTCAGGTAGACATGGAATGAACAAGTTGGCCACATATTGCAAAATCTAGCTTTTCCATTCTTCAAGAAAAACTGAGAGTTTAGATGCTAGATGAAGCTCAACTTGTCTTTTCAAAATTCCTCATAGGTGTTTCGGCTGGGCTCAGATCAGGAAGCTTAATTAGCCACTGAATCATTTTCACCCTTTTTCTTCTTCAGAATGCAAAAGTTGCCTTACATGTGTGTTTTGGATCATTGTCATATTGGAAAATTGAATGTCCATCAGGAGCATGGAGTGATAGTAGTATTTTCTCTGTCCATATAAAGCAGTACACCTGTGAATTCATGATACCATCAATGAAATGCAGCTCCCCAAAGTCATCTGTTTTAAAAATATTTATCTTGGTCTCATCTCTCTGGAGTATAGTCCCAGTAGTCTTCATATTTTTCAGCATTTGTCCTGGCAGGCTTTCTTTATTTATGAAGTTCAGCGCCGGCCAGCGCTGAGTCTCAGCACCCGACATCCGGGAGCCGGATCCGATTTTCTGTCGGATCCAGCGTGATCCGGCACCATAGATTTCCATGTTAGGAGGTGCTCGATCGCGCCGGATCCTGGAGGATCCGAGTGGATCCGATTTTGGCAGATTTGGGCTGAACACAAAAATGCTGCAAGCTGTGATTTTGTGTCTGAGAAAAAAAAATAATTCTGCCAGATCCACCTGGACAGATGGACACCGAATGGCAAAACACTGGCATTCCGGCCCCATAGGAATGCTATGGGGCCAAAATCGGATCTGGGGCTGTCCGGTTCACGCTGGACAGTCCTGGATCACATGAACTGTGGTGTGAAGCCAGTAGAAGACTTTCATTGGGGTGTACTCATTTTTGGAACATAGTCTTGAATGAATTTTGTTAGGAAAATTACTGTTTTGGGTGTGCAAAATAACAAATCTTGTTTGCAACCCATGGCCCAGATTAATGGGAGAATTTTGTAGAATGGTATCCCACAGAAAATGTTGATTGTGAAATGAAACTAAAGGTTCCTGACAAATCTGTTGATGTGCGCTAATTTATGATGAAGTCAAAAGAATTATTTACATTTCAACTGCAAGATCCTTCTCAACTCAAACATCATTTGTAAAGAGTCAGTCTGGACTTTCCTACATATATTTCATAGTCGATAGTAGTTCATCCAATGTGTATGAGAACCTCAAGTGGTCCACTAATATTTGTTAAAGGGAAGCTGTCTTTAGGAAATTACATGTTGTTTAAAATCAGGGACTACATATAATTATTTTTTTATGTTACAATATTTATTAAAATGTAACACTGGGGCTTTTTTAGACTCATACTTCTTGTTTTATTCAGGAAGCGTTTAGGCTGGTTTCAGACTTGCGCTCCCCGCCGCAGCGTATTGCGGCGGGGAAGCGCTAGGTGAACGCAGGCACCGCGCGTCCCTATGTTTAACATGGGGATGCAAGTGCCTGCGCTCGGGTGCAGATGGCCGTGCACACCCATTTACTGCAATATGTGATTTGTGCACATGCGGATGCTTGCGCACAAATCACATAGTCTCGCCCGCACCAGGATCGTGACATGTTGCGTTCAGGATGCGGACGAGAATGTGTGATTTGTGTGCAGGCATCCGCCTGGGTACAAATCATACATTGCAGTGAATGGGTGCACAAGGCCATCTGCACCCGAGCGCAGGCACTTGCGTCCCCATGTTAAACATAGGGACGCGCGGTGCCTGCGCTCAGCTTGCGCTTACCTGCCGCAATACGCTGCGGAGGGGTCCACAAGTCTGAAAACAGCTTTAGTGGAGATATTTTCTATCAGCAGAGGCAGGATTACTAATTGACTGATAGCAACTCTATACACAGCTAATAATAAAGGATCCACCACTCACAATAGGTAGTGCCCACAGCTGACCCTGCTCCCTCTCCTTCCATTATTACTTTTGCACACACTCATTAGACACTCGAATACAAAAACATAGGGTTAGGATCTGATCATTGTGCTTATGTAAATGTGTTGTTTCCTGAAACAACAGGAAGTTGTTTATAGTGTGAAAATGGAAAGGTTTCTTCTTTTTTTGACTTTTAATAAGGTTCGTGTTATGTAAAAAATTGAGTTAAAACATTACTATTTTTTTTTAAATACATGTAACACAAAAACCTTATTTAAACAATAGGTAATTTAGTGACGATACCTTCCATTTAAGGTAATTGCAGCTTCTTATAAGTCAATCTCACGTACAGTTTATGGACCAAGAGAATTGATGAGCATCATTATATGCTTATGCAATCCAAGCAGAAGAGTAGCCGCAAATATCAGCTACACCTAGTGAGAACAATGGAGTGGATTGTCTGCCACTCACAACACTCATGTCGCCGAAGATTAATAGGAAGTTTTCCTGCCTGTGCTCATCTTTGATGAGAATACCTTTTGTGTCAGCCCTGGGTGACTTGTCAATGAACTTCTAATTCATAAAGACATTCATTTCTCATGTTTACTCAGACTAAACAGATTTCAATATTATACTTGTCCAAGTAAACATGAACTAAATGACTATTACAGTAAAACAAACTGTGCGTCTAGTAATGTTGGAATAAGCATATGATTACATAACTACTTAAGACGTGATCCGCCACTGAAAATCCTTTTTGGCATTTCTTATCGTATTACTTTAAGTCAGGGGTGTACCATGTTTTTTCATCCATGGATCATATAGTCATGCTCAGCTACTCTGAAGGGCTGAAAAAATACTTGAGAGAGATGTGTAGTTTCTGCAAAAAATAAAAACTTATACTGAGTTTTTCAAGGTTTTGGGTTCATCTAAATCCTTATAAACTCACAACTAAGTTTTGAGGATTTTACATGAAGCGCAATATGGATTGCTACAGGATCAGAACCACCGTCAATGCAGGAATACATCAACAAGATTAGTGCAGTGATCAGCTTCAGTTTCAGGTCAGCCCCATGATATACTTTTATCACATGAAACTGCAACTCCTTCTATGTCCTTACTAATTGTAAAGAGTACTGGGAGTTGTTGTTATCCATAAAGGAACCACAGTACTGATGAGACATAGTCAGTATCAAAAATATTTTTTTACATCCAGGTACCTTATAGATGACGTTATCTCTGATTGGAGTTGTTCCCATTTCTTTTATCTACAACCCTTTTGTAATAGTACCAATCTCATGATGACTTTTCACATCCACAGCTTGTCTCTTCTCTGGACTTGTGCAGCACATCCTGATATGGTGCCACTAAAAATAAAAATATCATTATACTGCCTCATAAATAAAAAATATCTCCCATGCAATGCCTCTAAATAAATAATTGACTGTCACTGTGCTTCCTCCAGAAAATATCCCCCCACACCACCTCTCTAAAATATCTCCTACACTGCCCCTCTCCAAAATATCTCGCACACCCTACAGTGCTCCATAATGTCCCCCACACCTTGCACCTCTTCAGAATGTTCCCCCACACTCTGTACCTCTCCATAATGTTTCTCAACACCTTAAACCACTTCATAATGTTCCCCCACACCCTGCATTGCTCCATAATGTTCTTCCCCTTCATGACCAACATAGAGTGTGCAGAGTCTATTGCGAAGTTGGTCACGAAGCAGCGTGTGCCAATTGGTGTGGAACCTATTACCAGTACCACCTTCGGCTATAATTAGGACACAATCACAACCTTGTTGCCTAGCTCCTCATTAACCCCTCCATGAGGTGGGCTGTAGAAGGCACCTGACTTACATATCCCATTCCCCATGCCACAGGTAACACCTGAGCTGTTGATTGGGTGGAGTGATTATTGAAGCCTGACATATTTGGAGGGGAAATAAGAAAAAGGAAATAGTTTATTCAGCTCATCACCAATTGATCTGGAATGTTGAATAAGGCTAGTGGGCAGCAATGCACGGACAAATCCAATATCATCCAATATCAATGATACATATAACACACTCATGCATATACCAAAAATCTGTATTCTAAACATGTGGAATGAAATGAAATAAAGTGATTGCATATTTTCAAGAAGTAATATCCATTATATGGTATTTCATGAGTGTGAACAGGCCTATAAGACCATGTATGTGATGCATATAATGGCCATATGCAATTTTTATATGAATTGCTATCATGTAAGTGTAGAAGAGATGGCCTCACATACTGCTGATCCTCTGCAATAATAAAAGTTTGCTCTCCAAAAAAAATTGATATTAGATAAGGGTATGTCATAGGTCATGTCCCTCACTTTTATGTGAGCTCCCGTGGTGAGCTTACATCATTCCCCCGAAATCTCAGCTGATCTCATCAGCTGAGATGTGTGGCTAACAGCCCCGATCAGATCAGCGATCCAATCGGCACTATTAACTCTTTAGATTGTGCTGTCATTCACGTCATTCATTAACCAACAGGCCAGACCGCGTATCAAATATACTGATTGGGGGTCACTTGGTAATAGTGATCACAAAATAATAATTTTTCATGTATCCTTTAATAAGATGTATAGTAGAGAAAAGAGGCCATCAGCCTTTGAAGTCTGCGTAGAGTTTTGTATCACCAGGTCAATGTCAGCACCAATGAACTGAGACATACGTGTTTTACCTGAGAAAGATTAGCACTATTTTTATTGCCCTGTGGATGCTTCATACAGCAAAACACAGTCATGACTATGTAAGAGACCGGACTTGCACGAGTGCAGAAACTGAGCTGGCTTGATCTGAATCTGGGAACTCGTGATTGAGAGAGCTGCCCCGATCCTGGACAGGAGTCGACCAGCAGAAAAACAGTCTGCACACTAAGTGTGCATTACTGAAGCAGGGGAGAGTGTAAACTGGAGACTGGAAACTACAAATACTGCAAGTATCTACTATTAAGTTCTATTTGGTATAAAAGGACTGTACGCATTTAATAAGACAATTATAAAGCTGTAATGGATGACCTTTTCCCATAGAAATTAATCCAAATTTTAGTATTATCGGTGTTAGGATAAGGTAAAAAATGTTAGCCAGTAGATAGAAAAATATTAGAATGTGAGAGTCCTCAGTTGTTGATACCTTTTAATGGCTAACTGAAAAGATGGTAAGAAAAAGCAAAGCAAGCTTTCGAGACTCTATGGCCTCTTCATCAGGCTTATAATGACACAAATTCTGAAGACACACACATATATACATATGCAGGGTAGGATGCAGGGGCAGTCTGGTTAGTCATGCCCATGACAAGGGGCAGACACGCCCTTTACAAGTGAGATCATTCCCATCATTTTCGGGTGCTCAGTGATGCCCATTGGGTTCCTCCTTCTCCGCCCACTGTGCCTGAGAGATGACGCCCCCTCTCTCAGCTTTGCCCCCCCATCACAGTCATTTAATTCTTGAAGCTGGTTCTGCAAGATTGCCCTGGTCTTGGTGTGGTTTAGGTAGAATCCCTATTTTGACTGTTGTAGATGTAATAGTGGTAAGAATGCTGAGCAGTGGTATTACTCCACCAACACCACTGATTGCTAGCTTCCTGTATACACTGGGAATTATCAGCAAGCTACCAATCTATGGCAGGGATGAGGTTACACAAGCTAGTTTAACTGGCCTGTATATGAGACCTACTCAGGCAGTGATAAACTCCTAATCGTACTGAAACTACATCACACAGCCTAATAAGAGACACATCACTGTAGTCAGGCTTATTTGCCCTTCATTATGCAGCTTGTCACTTAGATAACGCAAATATCCTGCTGCTGCCACCAATCTGTCACAAACAGCAATACACTGCCTTCAATCTTCAGAATAATGTGCAATTTGAATGACATCTTTAGTTTTACCATATAGTGTACTGAAAAACAGAAATAAAGATCCTACACACAGTATGATGGCCCTACAATGCTCTAAATACAGTATAATGGCCCTATAGCTCCCCACATACAGTACGATGGTCACCATAGCCCCATATACACAGTTTGATGTCTCCAACATGTCTATACACACAATATGATGGTCCTCACAGTCAGGGGCGTTGCTAGGGTCAAAAAACATCCGGGGCTTGGGCCCACTGAGCTGCATTTTTCAGAATAAATTTAAATAAAACCCACATCACAGCAGTGTGGGTGGCTTCCCTTCCAGCGTATATTACATAGTTTCCCATCAGTGTAAGCATTACAGACTGCCGGCCGTGTAAGCATTACAGACTGCCAGCCATGGAAGCATTACAGACTGCCAGCTGTGTAAGCATTACAGACTGCCAGCCATGGAAGCATTACAGACTGCCAGCCGTGTAAGCATTACAGACTGCCGGCCGTGTAAGCATTACAGACTGCTGGCCGTGTAAGCATTACAGACTGCTGGCCGTGTAAGCATTACAGACTGCCGGCAGTGTAAGCATTACAGACTGCCGGCAGTGTAAGCATTACAGACTGCCGGCAGTGTAAGCATTACAGACTGCCGCCAGTATACCCATTAAAGACTGCCGCCAATATACACATTAGAGACTGCCGCCAATATACACATTAGAGACTGGCAGCTGCATACACATTAGAGACTGCTGGCTCTTTATCTTGTATATACAGCCCTATCTACTATATAATCGTCTAAGCACTTCCTGCGTCTGTCGCCGAAATCGCGCTCCAGACACAGGCCGCTACTGTGGGGGAGTGGGGGGGTGGGGAGTGGAGTATCGCCATATACCATAGTGCTGCTATACATGTACTGTAATGTACCGCCATATACTATAGTGCTGCTATACATGTGCTATAAAATGCCACCATATACTATAGTGCACCTCTACATATACTGTAATATACTGCCATATCCTGTAGTGCTGCTATACATGTGCTGTAATAGATCGCCATATACCATAGTGCTGCTATACATGTGCTGTAATGTACCGCCATATACCATAGTGCTGCTATACATGTGCTGTAATGTACCGACATATACTATAGCGCTGCTATACATGAAATGTAATGTACCACCATGTACCATAGCGCTGCTTTACATGTACTGTAATGTACCGCTATATACCATAGCGCTGCTATACATGTACTATAATGTTCCTCCATATGCTATAGTGCTGCTATACATGTGCTATAAAATACCACCATATACTATAGTGCACCTGTACATATACTGTAATATACTGCCATATACTATAGTGCTGCTATACATGTGCTATACTGTACCGCCATATACTATAGTGTTACTTTACATGTACTGTAATGTACCCCCATATACCATAGTGCTGCTATACATGTGCTGTAATGTATCGCCATATACTATAGCGCTGCTATACATGTAATGTACCACCATATACCATAGTGCTGCTATACATGTACTGTAATGTACCGCCATAAACTATAGTGCTGCTATACATGCACTGTAATGTACTACCATATACCATAGCGCTGCTATATATATATATATATATATATATATATATATATATATATATATATATATATATATATGTAGTTCACTCACATTGACTTAACAAGTTCTGTCAGTCACAGTATGTCAACTACATACATATTCTAGAATACCCGATGCGTTAGAATCGGCCCCCATCTAGTACTGTATATTCAGGTCAAACCTATATACATACAGTATATACAGACACACTAACACAGAATGTACTGTGGACCTGTATATAAAGTATTGTGCTGTGTAGAGACAACCAGCCACACACAAGCACAGCCCCACACAGCCAACCACACAGCGACACACACACAGCCAGCCACACACACACAGCCACACAGCCAGCCACACACACAGTCAGCCACACACAGCCAGCCACAGCCACACATAGACATAAACCCTACAGACACACAGTCAGCCAGCCACAGCCACACAGCCACATAGCCACACAACCCCAGCCACACACAGCTACATAGCCACACAGCCAGCCAAAGCCACCCACAGACACATAGCCACACAGACACACAGTCAAGGAACACACAGCCAGCCACACAGTCAGTCCCAGCCACACACAGCCCTAGCCACAGCGCTCCAGGAACACACACATAGTCAGCCACACACAGCCAGCCACACTGCCAGCCACACAGTCATCCCCAGCCACAGTCACACACAGCCCCAGCCACAGCCACACACAGACACATAGTCAGCCACACACAGTCAGCCACAGCGCCACATAGTCAGCCACAGACACACACAGCCACACAGCCCCAGCCACACGTAGACACACACAGCCAGCCACAGCCACACAGTGAGCCACAGACACAAAGCCACAGCCACACACAGACATGTAGTCAGCCACACACAGCCAGCCACAGCCACACAGCCCCAGCCACACAGACACACAGTCAGCCAGCCACAGCCACAAAGCCCCAGCCACACAGACACACAGTCATCCACACAGCCCCAGCCACACACAGCTACATAGCCACACAGCCGGCCACAGCCACACACAGCACCAGCCACAGCCACACAGCTCCAGCCACACACAGCCAGCCACAGCCACATAGCCACACAGTCAGCCACAGACACACACAGCCCCAGCCACACACAGACACATAGTCAGCCACACACAGCCAGCCACAGCCACAGTCAGCCACAGACACAAAGCCACACGCAGACACATAGTCAGCCATACACAGCCAGCCACAGCCAGAGAGCCACACACAGCCCCAGCCACACAGACACACAGTCAGCCAGTCACACAGCCCCAGCCACACAGTCAGCCACACAGACACACAGTCAGCCACACAGCCCCAGCCACACACAGCTACATAGCCACACAGCCCGCCACAGCCACACACAGACACATAGCAACATAGACACATAGTCAGCCACACACAGCCAACCACACAGAGCAAGCCACACAGCCACACAGTCAGCCCCAGCCACACAGCTCCAGCCACACACAGACACACAGTTAGCCACATAGCCCCAGCCACACACAGACAAATAGCCATACAGACACACATTCAGCCACACACAGCCAGCCACACAGTCAGCCCCAGCTACACACAGCCCCAGACACACGCAGACACATAGTCAGCCACACACAGCCAGCCACACCGCCACATAGCCACACAGACACAGTCAGCCACATAGCCACACTGTCAGCCACAGACACACACAGCACCACAGCCCCAGCCACACACAGCCAGCCACAGCCACACAGATACACAGTCAGCCACATAGCCACACAGTCAGCCACAGACAGTCACAGCCACACACAGTCAGCCACACACAGCCAGCCTCCACCACACAGCCACACAGTCAGCCACAGACACAAAGCCACATAGCCACAAAGTCAGCCACAGGCACACACAGTCACACGCAGAACAAAGTCAGCCACACACAGCTACATAGCCACACAGCCAGCCACAAAGAAACAGTCAGCCACAGACATACACAGCCACACAGCCCCAGCCACACACACACACAGTCAGCCACACACACACACAACTCACCACCAGCAGCTGCAGCATCTGCTCATCTTGCTGGCTCCCGCGCTGTGGAACAATCCGAGGCCCACAGAGGAGGTAAAGGAGCATGGCCTGGAGGCAATTGGGGCCCACCCCCTCACCTCTCCTCCCGCCCCTTCTCCTGTCAGTCTCCTCGGGCCCTCACAGACACAGCTGTCAGAGGAGAGTAGTCATGGCCCCTGCAGCTCTCTCTGGCTGACGTGTTTATAACTTGGCTGCACGGCCGCCGCTGCTCCCAGTTGTCAGTCCGGGCCTGGACTCACAACAAACAGGGCTGCAGAAGCACGGCACCATATTATCTACCTGCAGGGGGCAGCGCAGCGCTGCCGCCCCCTGTCTTCAGAAGCTTATCGCCGCCTGAGCAGAGTGCACTGCTCATAGTGGCTCAGTAATGATGCGGCCCTGCCACCAGCGAGATTCGGGGCTCTATTCCTAAGAATCGGGGCTGCAGCCCCGATTCTTAATGCATAGCGACGTCCCTGCTCACAGTATATTACCCCTGACTCCTCGACCCCTTAATAAAAAATAGCTTATAATCTTTCAATCCTGGTTCCTAATCCACTGTGGCCTCCATATCCTCTTGTAGCCTGTATAACAATTGGTCAACCCCTGTATGGCAACAGATGCAACTGGGCAGGAGCCGGAAGCAGCTTCTGGCCTGCCAGAGGACCAGCGGAGCAGTGAGCTGATGGCTTTCTTTGTCACTACAGCTGTCAACAGTAATAAAGTCCTGAGGATGTTGATACTATCAAGTGTTGCAATCGATGTTACCCCATGAAACAACATTATGTACATCAAATGTACAAAATATTATATTCTAGCATTATTTCTAGCATTGTTACTATTACTTAATAATATCATAGAAAAGTGGTGGTGATTTAATTATGTACACTCTTAATAACATCCATAAAACATGTTGCAGACTCTGTGATGAGCGGTATTCAGACCGCGGGAGGTAATGATGACAGCTCTGTACACAGACCTTCATGCAGCAAATTGTCAGCATTCTTAGCACTGTATTTTAAGAGCTACAGGAAAGGTGTTGTTTTCAGATTCTTCCTATAAGTGAAGACATGATACTGATGCAACATTTTGACTCTTTTCCAAATGACACTCATGTTAAAGAAATGGCATTTAGTACCACTTGAATCCAGGAGCATTGCTATCTTTGAACCTGTTGTGTAAGTGATGATAGCACAGTTCGAGTGATTCTATACATTTCCTCATGCTCCTTTAGTTAAACTCTGAGGTTAATGTTAGGTCAACAGTTGGGATTTGAGTAACATTAAATACTAAAATTGATAAATGCTACTTGTTATTATAAAGGACAAGGCTCAATATTTTGCATTGGTGGCTGTAATGTATGTGCCAAATGAAAAAAATTGGCAACTTTTATCTATGACACATGAGCTGTTCAATAATCTGGATTTGTCCTTTAATTCAAGAAGCAAATATAATGGGAAAATGTCACTACTTCTGTACTGTTTGAATTGGTTAACCCTTTAAAGACTCAGCTGTTTTAGGGCATGTGCACTTGTGCATTTGTTGCAGACATTTTTGCACCAAAAGCATGTCTCATGGGAGAAATAATGCTGCAGAAATTTCTGTTGCTATTTAATGTGTTTTACCCCATACATTTAAATGGATGAAACATGTTGCAAAAATATTTAAAGATTTGACATGTTGCAGATTTAGAACAGCTTCAAATCTGCGTGTTCAAGTGGGGAGGTGGGGGACTTTTTTTTTAATAAAATTCTCTAGCACGAATACAATGACAACAAACCTATATAACTTATTATTAAATGTTAGTGGTTAATTTTTTTTAGCACTTTCTAAAAACAACATTTTGGTTGTGTGCCCATTTTATGAGACCTGTAACTTTCATAGATTTTTACATTTGTTTTCCTGCTTGAAGCACATTTTTGTGCATGGGCTAATATAGTATAATAAATCTGATTTCCACTGTTACCATGAGGGAAGCAGAGTCCTTTTACCATATATGGGCACAGGGGGCACTATTATCATGAGGGACACAGTTCTATTACCATATATGGGCACAGTTGCCATATAAGGGCACAATGGACACTATTACCATGAGGGACACAGAGTTCTTTTACCATACATGGGCATAGGGGGCACTATTATCATGAGGGACACAGTTCTATACCATATATGGGCACAGTTGCCATATAAGGGCACAATGGACACTACTACCATGAGGGACATAGAGTATTATTACCACATGTGGATGACATGGGGACAACCATACACAAGAGTGATGACATATGCCACAAGGTAATTGTATATATAGATGTGACTACCACCTTCCTCATCACAAACATAGTTCATCTTACTTACAATGCTGCTGTTGAGTCTACACTGTTAAAATAATATTTTGTTATTTTAATAAATGTTTTAGCATACTCTTTGGCTCCACAATTTTTTATTATATTCCTTCTTTTAAACTCAGGTACTTTTTATAATCAGGTGAGTCTTATAAAGCGAAAAATATGGTAGATTGCAAAAACCTGATGATGACAGATTCCCTTTAGTAATTCTTCAATGCACAATATTTTCTTATTTTTATTGTATGTCTTTGACTTTCCTGTAGGTTTCTATTTTTTCCAGGTTTTGTCCTTGACATAGGCATTAATTCAGTGTTTTCCTAATTACTATGACGTGTTTTTTTCCTCACTGCCTCCGGCTACAGCTGTCCTACTGTAAGTCTCTAGAGAAGTGTCACCTTTTTCTGCATCATACACAAGAACACTATATGAATAGACATTTCCATGTTCAGCATAGCATAAATTCTGGATAATGCTGTGTAATGGCTTTCAGAATACAAAAGCTTATAATTGCGTTTTGGAATTTATATGTACAATAATTACATTACATTTAATTCCTGCATTCACAAACTTTGATTCATCTTTATGCTTTTACATTTTTTTTATTACATCCAATCTTATCCAATGAACACTGCAAGTAAGTAATGACTTTATTTTAAAAGAAAAATGTAATATTTCAATATTTAAAAAAATCTTAGCATTTTAGATACTAATTGACACATTTACTTGTCTATCATTACCCTGACACGGTCTTATATTAATTTTTGCTCCAAAAGATGCACCATGTCTTATTTTCAGGGGGTGTCTTATCTCCATGAAGAAGAATTCACATTTATTGATGAACCAAAAAAAAAAAATTAACATTAACTGCATACTTTACAGCAGTTGTCATCACAAACCAGCACAACCAAAGTGTGTCATCCATGCATCCATCATCCATCTGCAGCCCCCATCATCCCCTAATATTTCCATCATCCCCCAATATTCCCATCAACCATGTTAAGCCCCATCATCCATCTGCAGCCCCCATCATCCCCCAACATCCCTCTGTAGTCCCCTTCATCCATCAGCATCCCCCATCATCTCCTAATATCCCTCTGTAGCCCTCATCATCCCCAATATCCCTCTGTAGCCCCCATCATCCCCCAATATCCCTCTGTAGCCCCATCATCCATCAACATCCCCATCATTTCTGAATATCCCTCTGTAGCCCCATCATCCATCAGCATCCCCATCATCTCCCAATATCCCTCTGTAGCCCCCATCATCCCCCAATATCCCTCTGTAGCCACATCACGCATCTTCAGCCACACACACAGTCAGTCACACACACAGTCAGACACACCCAGTGCCACTATTGACAGAGCCTGCCAGAGCTTACCGCTGCCATCACCGCCGCCGCCGCTTGATTCGTCCCTTGTCACCACGTGTGTATGTATCCGGGCACCTCTCAAAGTAGATGTATGATGGTAAACCACCAGCCAATCAGGCTGCGGCTGCTGGTGTCTAATTGGATGCCAAAATACCATCATCTATGCTGAGCAGCGCAGATGACCTCCATATAGGAGATGTACAGTAATGCTGCGGCCAATCAGACGCCAGCAGCCACCTGAATAGCTGACAGCTTACTACCATACATCTCCATTGAGTGGCACCTGATACACACAGGAAAACATGGAGGAACAAATAAAGCGGCGGCGGCAAGCGTCAGCAGCAGCAGCAGCGGCAGAGGCAGGCTCCGGCAATAGCGGTATCGGGAGATGAGTATCAAATTTTTTTTTTTTGCTACGTCTTATTTTCGAGGGGTGCCTTATTAAGCAGCCTGCCAAAAACCCCACTACATCTTATTTTTGGGGGGCGCCTTATTTTCGGGAAAACACGGTAGCTTTGAATCTCTGTGATATTTATTGTCATGCAGATCCTGGTTTTTAAAGATAATGTGTCATCAGAAAATGTCTTATTGTGTCTTTTTGTTTTTATGCTAATTGTCCATTTTTAAGTTTAGATATTTATTAATTATATTACTATATGGGGAAAAAAAACTAAAAAAATCCTCCGAATTTTCTCCCCAGTCACTAGACTAACATTATACTTTCTGTTTTTATTTTTTTTCAATTGTGACATGAACATTAGAAGCAACATACTGATTCAGACCCTATGTGTTTGCATACAAGTATTATATAAACATGCTATAATCTAATCAAAGGTAATTGTGAAATGAGAGGGAGGAGGTGATCTGTGATCATCACCTACTGTGAATGGCATTTCAATGTTCAATTTGAATGTTATCTACTGTATATGTAGGTGTCACCTTTCTTTGCAATCATACCCATAATGATAATGAGAGTACTGAAAAGTCTCCTGTACAGAACAGCATAAATAATTGCTAGATTTGCTTTAATACACAGTGGATACAATTAAAAACAGGAATGATCAATTAAAAAAATGCTTAACCCCTTAAGGACCAATGACGGCTATACCCATCATGGCTTTGAACTGTTACTGCATGTAAACACTCTCTTTGGTCAAAGAAATGCAGAAAATATCATCCTAAATTTACCACTAACATGAAGTCCAATATGTCATGAAAAAGCAATCTTGGAATCTCCTGTGGGCATGATAACAAGATTTCCATGAGTTGGCTGTATTGCAGCTCCTATAGGTATTGCGCATGCGCGCAGCTCGTCTTCACAGGGTTAATACACCTCTGAAGTCAGGTGTACGCAACCCCGATACAGAAAGGTGCACTGCACATGATAGGAAGAACAGCTTCTGCTGTTCCAGTAATGGGCGGAACAGTGGCTCAGTGGTTAGCACTGCAGCCTTGCAGCACTGAGGGCTTGGGTTCAATTCCCACCAATGACAACTTCTCCAAGGAGTTTGTATGTTCTCCCCGTGTTTGTGTGGGTTTCCTCTGGGCATGCTGCTTTCCTCCCACATTTCAAAGACACACTGATAGGCTTGTGAGCCCTGAGGGGGGCAGTTTTGCAAATGTATGTAAAGCACTATGGAATTAATACTGCTATATAAATGAATAAACACTACAATAATGCACAGTGCCACGTTGTGTACACCTGGCTTCAGAGGTGCACTAACACTGTGAAAGTGAGCCGCACGCATGTACAATACCTACAAGAGCTGCAATATAGCCAGCTCATGGAAATCATGTCATCATGCTCATGTGGGTATCGTGGAAAGACCCTGACTAGTCTGGGGAAATAATGCCCTCTCTACCAGTCAAAGACCTAATTAGCATAGAGAAACCACACTTTATAAATGCTTTTTAATAACAATGATTTTTAAAAAAAAGCATCAGACAGGGAAGTTTGGGGATACACATGTCACTGATGCTCGGTTGGAAAGCATAAAGGAACTGCCAGGTTCCCTTTAACATAGAAGTCTGATATAAACAATAGGTCAGACACATTCCATATAAAATGTATCAACACGTTTTTGTTTTCTAACACGTGACAAGGTATGAAATGCCCTGCAGATTAGTGGGAGTCAGGGTCCTGAGAAACCAACAGATTTATTGAAGCACCTGTCACAGGGGTCAGGAGCGGCCTGCTTCTGCATAAGTGCACACACTGTCGGTTCACTGCTGGTATGGTTATTTTCACATTACATCAGATGTTGAGCAATGGTAAGAGGGAGCCAGTACAAAGACCACACAGGACACCATCTAACTAAAGACTGGCCTGTGTATATTTAATTGTCTGTCTATTACTACAAATATACAACTCTTTATTCTCACTGATTCAGTATGGAGACAAACATTTATAATCCCGTAGGGCTGAATGTACTAAATGCAGTTATGTATCTAAACTCCACACATGGTAACATTAAAACAATAATAAACTAAAGGCAAACTAATGTGTTCCAGATGCTGGGATTTATTTAAGGTATGCAGCACCGCCAGCCTAGCAGAATGGAAATTAACATTTTAGGAGACTTTTAATCTACAAGTGAGCAAATCGGCGAAGACAGAGTCTCAACTTAGAGGAACCGAGTATGCAGATTGTGGTGGTTCGTTTTAATTACGAGTTAACCTAGATATTACAAACAATATATTCCGGGATGTGGTATGCCAGTCTTTACCTATTAACTGCTAGTACATTTGACAGTTGAGAGCACTCATATCCTGTTTGGCATTCACTCTTCTTTTCTAGAAAGACAATTGCATTGTGGAAGTCAATAACCTCTTGTGCGTTTAGCCAAGAGAATGAGTTCAGTGCGTTCTTTAGGAAAAGAGCTGGTAACAGACTGAGCTCCTGTCACATTTTTAAGATACAGGGAGTGGTTAAATTATGCTTGGAATGCAGAATCCACACTTGCTGCAAGTGGTAAAAATCACTATACACCAGTAGACAGTTGTCAGAGATACAGGTAATAAGTTATTACTGGCAATGATTGTGAAAAGTAAAACAGCTAAAAGAAGAACACGACGGATTAAATAGAATAATTCTTTATCCAATTCTGATTAAACAATTGCTATTTATGTTCTGCATTGGAGTAAATTAGAATAGGACATGATTTTCTGCAATCAACATGTACTAAGATCTGGAGCATCACTAATAAAAATTCCGCCAAGAAAACGCAGCATAAAATACATAATTCCCACAAGAATAAACTCATTTTTCTTAAGGGTGCTTTCACACTGCGTTTTTGTTCAATCCGTGGCTGTCCCGCGATCCACCGATGCCTCTAGCGTTCGATGCTTATAGGACCTGGCGTGATGTCACAGTCACATGACCGGTTACCGCTGAAAGTGCAGACTGTCAGCTTTAATTTGAGGGTATTCACCACCTGATTGGAATAAGGGTTTACGAAGTACAGCTCTTTAATATGTAGCTGCCTTTTTTTCTATGGACTAAAAGTAATCGGACACTAATCTCAAAATCTCTTTAATGCACTGCATGGCCTAGTCTCTCACTAATCCATAATCAATTAAGCAGGTAAAAGGTCTGGAGCTGATTCCAGGTGTGGCATTTGCGAGCTGTTTCTTTGAAACCAAAACATGCAATCAATGGAGCTCTCAATGGAAAAGAAACAGATCATGATTAGCCTGAAAAAAAAACTTAATCAGAGAGGTAGCAGATATGTTAAAAGTGGCCAAATCAACAGTTTGGTACATACTGCAAAAAAAAAAAAAAAGAGTTTGGGGGGTTTGCGGTCAGGTGCGCCAAGTGCGGTTTTGCCAGATTCGGCAGATTCGGCACTTGCGGCAGTGCTAAAAAACTGCACTTACCGCACCTGACCACAAACCCCATAGAGAATGAATGGGGTTTACTGTAAGTATTCCGCTATGCGGCAGACGCGGCAAACCTGCTTCATTTGCCTCAGCTCCAGCTTGGATTCTATAATCTCCTATTATAGTCCTGACTTCAATCCAATAGCCAGTATTATTTCCAAGTTCAAACTAGCATGTTACTTCTTGTCCACACCTACCTCTCAGCACCCTAGTTAGTAACTCCTAGAAACCTTTCTTATATTTCTTCACACCTGTCCTCTGCCATCAAGGTAATGCATCTCTTCAAGCAAATCTCCAATTTGCCCATACTTCACCTGTGGTTATCCATTTCCTATACAGTTATTGGTCCTGTGTATATCCGCACACCTGGAACAGCTACGTCTGTTTGTTTATCTGCCGTCCTACCTACACTACTGTCCTTGTCCTAAATTATCCATGTCCATGTGTTGACAATCAAGACCATCCTCACTGCAGCATTGGCTTCTCACCCAGACCTACAGTTTAGAGAATAAACTTCACCTGATGAACCCATAACTGGCACCTTCCAAATTAGCTGTTTGAATTAGAAATTAAGCACTACCAGGGGCGCAATGATCGTAATCGCAGGGGTCGCGCTTGTGACAGGGCCCGGACGTACGGAAGCCCATGACACCCTCCACTCCTGGCGCCCGATTCACATTGATAGCATCCTTGTGTGACTAAGCAGCAGGGCATGCCACTTCTAGGCCAGTGTGCTGGGGAGGGGAGCCTCCTGCTTCCTACTGCTGCTGCCCTGCCCCTAACTACCTCTTATCAGTCGGCGGGACTTTCCTTGTGCGTTCCTTGTGCGTTCCACTGTGGAATGCATATAGCAGGCTGGTTTCGCCTCCTCAACACTAGCAGGCAGCGTTTCCTACTTTATTCGTTCCACAGTAGAATGCACTCTGGCACCGCCTCTTGAGTCTTCAGTTATTGCAAGGAGAACGGAACAGCAGGAGAACGGGGAGAGGAAAGTGGAGATTATTATTTTTAATAAGTGAGTGCACGGTGGCCAGAGGACTATGAGGGAAGGAGGGGGTGCATTATACTATATAGACAGTTATGAGGCTGCACTATATAGATATGAGACTGCATATATAAGATTGCACTATAAAGAAAGACATGAGGATATGAGGCTGCACTATATAGAGAGATATAAGGCTACACTATATGAGGCTACACTGTATGGGGAGTTTTGAGGCTGCACTATAAGGATAGTTTTGAGGTTGCTCTATATGGAGAGTTATGAGGGTGCATTATACTATATGGAGGAATGTGAGGCTGCATTATACTATATGGAGGGATATGAGGCTGCATTATACTATATGGAGGATAATGGGGGTGCATTATAATAATTGGATGACTATGGGGGCTACTTTATGAATGGGGACTATGGGATGCATTATAATATATGGAGAACTATGGCGGTACACTGCAATATATGAGGAATATGGGAATATGGGGATGCATTATAATAATTGGAGGATTATGGTGGCGGGAGGTGGAAGACCATATAAACCATGATGGGGGAAATGCATACCACGATAAGTGCCATATTCCAGGAGGAGGACCATATATAGCAGGATGAGGGACATTAATACATAATGAATGGGCAGAGGAGTCAATTTGTGAGTCCTTAAAGGATTTAGAATGTTACACAGGGCCCATACATCTGACTAACGTGTGCGCGAGGGTTGGGGGGCAAGTCTAAATTTTGCACCGGGGCCCACCAGACTCTAGTTATGCCACTGAGTACTACAGTCTCTTCTGCATGCTATTTACATATTAGCAGTTATACTATTGTATTGCAGCATTGTTCTATGACAATGCTAAAATACTCATCATAGCTACTATTATGTAAATAAGGGATAGGTGGGGGTACAAAGAATCTGACATGTATTGATCTGATATTGATGCCAATCCTAATGGCAAATTTACACAGCACAAACCAGGCTGCTGGATGACCACTGATTGACTATATCTAAGTGGATCATTTACTGGCCAGCCTATCTACAAAGGCCATTGAAAATTCTATGGGCAGAGACTAATTGTTAATATAATCATTATGAGCCATTAATTATCACGATTATGGGCAGCTTATGTCCTGTACACTGGGTGATGTGCTGCTGATAATGATGATTTTAAGTCTGCTTCAAAATCTTTGCATTTGACAAAAGAACATTTTGATGTTTAACCAGTTGTTTGCCGACATATTTACACAAGCACATAGTCGGCAACAAGCTCATTAGCTAATTATTGTCTTGTCTAAATGGGCCATAACACTAAACTATCAATATACGTAATCTTGAAAAAGTTTGAAAATTCCTTTAAACGTTTCGCTAGACAAGTCTTTCAAACTTTATATCCTAACGGTGATGCTAACTAGATTTTTTTGCAACCACTTGATGAAGGCTAATTTTATGTACAGCCGAAACGCGTTGTGTTTGTATATATAATAAATCGGAATTTCCTTGAAATAATCGGAGTAATTAATGAACCATCTGGAAGCGCTCCTTGACAAACTGGAAATCCTTCTCTACACCCCCTGATGAATCTCCTGCAAGGTGGTTCATTTCACCTGTTTTGAGCTGCAGGCCAGAGGATCCAGACCATTACTCCACTACCCTAATACAGGGTTACATGCTGAAAAACAAGACACCAAAAAGGTGAGGAGAATTCCTATTTCTGTCTAATATAATCATAATTCTGCACTTAAGTCTGCGCCCCCCTTCTTTTTTCCTCTCACCCCTGTCTCGCAGACTTCACGGTCCTCAAAGACGTTACTGATTTAATCATAAGTGAACAAACATTCTTAAAAGCGTAACCGGCATTTTCATTTTTATTTCATAAATCAACACTACATATGTTAATAAGTAACTTTATTATATATCCTTTCAGACAAAAATGGCTTCTTTCTCTACAAGAATTGATCAGTCATTATTAAAATTCTCAATTCTGATGTCAAATCCATTTTCAGTGAAGACTTTCCCATTACTGAGATAGGAGATGGCAGCTGTTACTGATGAGATTCTATGTAGACATAAGATGGGTAGGGGGCGGGGCTCTGACTCTAGCTACTCCCTCTGTCTCTAGCCCCTTCCTCCTTCCATCGTCAGAGAACCTCACCAGCTGCCATCTCCTATCTCGGTAATGGGAAAGTCTTTACTGAATACAAATGTTACCTCAGAATTGAGAATTTTCATTGCTGATCAAATCTGGCAAAGAAAGAAGTATATATCTCTTAAAAGATATATTAGAAAGTTGCTTACTTTCATGTGTATTACTCATTTATGAAATAAAAATTAAAATGATGCTTTCAAAATAGTTAATGGTTTCTGACAAGCAATGTTTAGAAAAAACACTATGTTGATTGATTGATCTTTTAGCATATTATAGTCAGTGTAATCTTGAATCATGTTTTCTGGGTCCATATATGCTCTGTGATAAGGCTTAAAAAAAGAAGAATACAGCTGGTGTTGAAGATGAAGCAAATTACGCATAATCAACGCAGCCGAGGTTCAACATTTCCTGACGAAACAGAAATGTTGGCAAGGGCTATTCAGGCTTCAGAATCAGTGTCTTATCCCCATGAGCTGACTTTATTAATGGTTTGCTTATCTTGTGCCACGGTGCTGTTCTGAACATAGTGCCAATGCCAAGTGCTGGTATATTGTCTCAGACAATTCATGTGTTAGCTTAGGACGTAAGAGACTGCGCTGATATCACTCTCAGGGTATTCTCTTTTGATATGCACTCATGTCTTCTCAATATTTGTACACTTAATGCATCCATTTTATTGCATTTAATGTTCTAGGAGATAAATCATTTACACTTAATTAACATTGCTGAGAGCTTGTTTGCTCTAGTTCTCTGTTCGTTTGCTTTGTCAACTTTAATTTGCACAATAAACATGACAGGGACATACATTCCAGACATTTTCCTTCTCTGTTAGCTCCATGTGCATTATTAAATGAAACAAATTGAGATATTAAAATTTTATTGGGTTAGGATGATTTTCTACAGTTAGTCTCATAATATTGTACAAGAAAAAGAGATGCTATACAGAAACTGTAAACCAGGACTGCACAACATATGGCCCACGGGCCGCATGCGGCCTACCGAAGGATGTTGTGCGGCCCATGGAGAACTGGTAGCCTCCGGTTCTTATCTTGTTATATTCAGCTGTATTTGCATCTATGGTCGAATACATTGAATACTTGGGCACCAGGAGAGGGGCACAGCAGAGGAGTGCTTGTCATCCTACGTTGTGGTCTCATCACACTACTGCCATAACCTGCACCCCCAGTGTAGAGTATACAGACAGAAACAGTAAGTGCTCCAGGAAGAGCTGAAGATTATATATATTATTGGAGGAAGGAGGGGGTTGGTGTTGTTATGAGTATACTTTATGGGGCGAGGAGGGTGGAGATCTTGAAGGGGGAAGAGTATGCAGAGGGGCAATGTAGGACATATTTTGGAGAGGTGCAGAGTGTGGGGGAACCTTATGGAGCAGTACAGTCTTTGCGGGAACTTTATGAGTGGTGCAGAGTATGGGGGACATTATGGAGTGGTACAGGGTATAGGGGGACATTATGGAGCAGTGCAGGGTGTGGGGGAACATTATAGAATGGTGCATGGTATGGGGAGACATTATGGAGCGGTGCAGGGTATAGGGAGACATTATGGAGCAGTGCAGGGTGTAAGGGAACATTATAGAGAGGTGCATGGTGTGGGGAACATTATGGAGCAGTGGAGGGTGTGATATTTGGAATGGTGCTGGGTGTAAGGGAACATCATGGAGCAGTGTGGGGCATAGGGGTACATTATAGTGTGGTAGAGAATGTGTGTGATATTATAGAGAGGTGCAGGGTGTGGGCAACAATATTAGGCAATGCAGGATGTGGGGGAACAGAATGAAGAGGTTCAGTGTACGAGGAATATTATAGAGAGGGGCATGGTGGGAGGATATTTTATGCAGAAAGCACAGTGAGTATCAATTAAGCATTTAGGGGCGCAGCAAGGGAAATATTTTTATTTATGAGGCAGTATTATGATACTTTTATTTTAAGGACATCGTGTCGGAATGTTCTGCTGAGACGAGATATGGATGTGAAAAGTCATCATGGTGTCAGTACCATTACAAAAGAGTTGGAGACAAAAGAAATGAGAATGACTCTAATCACAGAAGATGTGATCTATAAGGTACCTGGATGTAAATGATCATTTGTCATAGAATCATAGAATCATTGAATGGTAGAGATGGAAGGGACCTGAAGGGCCATCGGGTCCAACTCCCTGTGAGTGGAGGTTTCCTAAATTATCCCAGCTAAATGTTTATCCAGCTACAGCTCCTGATCTAGATTGAATGATTGTCTTAATAAATTCCAGAATTTTGTTGGCCTTTTTAGCAGCAGCTCCACCACTGTTTGCTCATGTTGAATCTGCAATCTACTAGTATGCTCAGGTCCTTTTCCCCTTTGTTATCACATAGTTTTATTTCCCTCATACTATATAAGCTTTTTATATTTTTTTACACAAATGAAGGACTTTGCATTTGTCCCTGATAAACACCATTCTGTTTGCCTCTGCCCATTGTTCGAGTGTGTCTACATCCTTTCAAATATGCTCACTCTCCTCTCTAGTAGGATATTAACTACATCTCATAAGTACTGTAGTTCCTGTATTGTCCGAATCTGACTTAAAACAACAACTCCCAGTATGTCTTTACCACTGTTAAGGGCATACTGTGAGTTGCAGGCTCATGTGATAAACGTATATCAGGGGCTGACCTGGAACTGCTGTTGATCACTGTACTAAGGTTGGTGATATATTCCTGCACTGAGGATGGTTCTTATCATGTAGCAATCCAGCATAGGAGAATACCATTTCTGCCCCCTAAATGATGATTGACAGTTCAGCCCAGTGGCACAGTCTGAACAGAGACTTATTCAAGGCTACTGGCAGAGGAAACTTTGTCTCTACAGAATGGAAGAAACACTGGAGAACAAAAGCTGGTAAGATATCGCAATCCGACAAGCTTCAGAGCGGGCCAAGGAGTCTGTAAAGTATAGAGTCTGCTAGCACCATGCGATCCTTGCTAGGAAACTGACCAGGCTGGAACAGTAAAGTGGCTAGCAACCTAGGCGATTAGCTCTATGCTATATAATTAAAAATGCCTCTGTTTTTAATGAGTGGTAGATTACAAAGTTGCTTATTTTTGTGTGAAGCCCTCGTAATGGGGGGCTTTCTGTTCACTGCTACCCACTCCAATGCAGTATCCAGGCAGATAGAATGACCACAGACTTAGGTCTCGGGGATAACAGCTGCTTTACTTCAGCAGAATAGGGAAATACAACATGGAGTACATACTTCGCAGTTCATGTGGGTAGTCCATGGCAATTACAGCTCAGAGTTAGATTCTAAACAGAATTGAGGTTCTGGAGCTACAAAAACCCATATTATTTAGAAGTATTTGAAGGTAGTTATAAGAGAGTTCAAAGACTTTTGGTGGCTTAAAAGCAGAAGAGTACAAATGTAGTAAGAGTTTTTTTACAGACCTGAAATCTTGCATTATTTTGACAACTTGTCACGGCAGGTGCAGAAAAATCTGAAGCAAATAACGGAAGCGGTTAGACGGGAGACCCTCGAATTCCTCAACACGTGGGCAATAGGTTCTTCGGTACAGTTAGTACAACCTACTACAGGACAGCGAGTATCCAGGGTTACAAGTCTTTAGCCATCTTGGCTGTAGAAGTAAGAGAAAGATATTAAGCATTAGGTTTGACTGTAAATCTCAAAATGAAGAGAAGGATGAACTTCCAGGCATGAGGCCTGGAAATGGTGAGGAGCCCCCTAACATGAGGTCTGCTTTGTCTGGCATCCTCTACAAGACTGGGGATTTTCCAGATCTTTGTCTACACTAGGCGTAGTCTGGAATAGCTCCTCATATTGAACCCTCAATTCTCATGTCAAAAATTCACAATGCAAAGGGGATATAAACTATACCAGCAGATGATCCTGCAACAAATGAGAAAATACCTGCAAAAATACATGGATTTAAATGAAAGCACATATCTGATAACAGTAAAGGGGTAGCTAGGAAATGATCTGCAGTGTAAAGGGTTACTCATGGTCCAGACATAATCAGGAGCGGGTCACTACATACTCCCCCTCTTAAGGTGAGCCTTCCTCTGCGATTGTGCGAGTAGAGGACTACTAAGAAAGGAAGGCAAGATACATGTAATGTTAAGTAATGACAAAGCAAAGATATCCAGACATATAGAAGAACAATATGCCATAATCAAGTATAAAACATGAAGGCGAAAGTGCCAGAGCGAAGTAGAGTATCTTTCTGCAATATATTACCGTCCACATAAAAGGCTCTGGAATGGCACTTTTAGAGGCAAGAAGGGGAAAGAAAATAAAAAATATATGTATATAGTCCATGAGTCGATCACGGTAATTAATGCAAATAATAAGCAAGGAGGTGCTTGGTATTACCCAGATGCGGAGGTTTAAATGTTACAAAACTGACTGGCTAGTACAAGAATAAATACTCAGAGGAAAGGATATAGTTTTTCAGTTTCTTATTTATGTTAACCAGTTAAACTTGTGGATGGGGTGTCTTGTATAGCTTTTACCCCAGTACTTCAAAGCCACAGGAGAAAGGACATTAAGTTTATTAAAGTTCTTAGTTTTTAATGAAGTACAATATAAAATATTCTGTATACTTTTAGTGAAAAAGAACACGATATGATAATGTAGCAAGGTGCTTTTAAGGCATAGCAGACAGAAATTCTTTGCAAAGTGCATCAGTCTGCTTTTTTTTTTATTCAACCTGGGTCTGCAGTTAAAAGTTACCCCTTTTGGCTTTTATGATCTAACAATTAACTTTCTACACAAATCTTAAACTAGCTATCTATATAGTCTAACACATAATCATGCTCTTACTTTATGATAGCTTCTACTATATAATTGTCTAAGGGTTTTTTGAGTCTGTCTGTCGCCGAAATCGCGCGCCAGACAGAGGCCGCACACTGGGTCAATGAGCGCAGACTATGCAAATAGGCGCGAGAATTCAAAGTCTGAATTTCGTGCCTATTTGCTGCCCGGCTACAGCGGCGCATAGCGCCGCTGTAGCTGGGATACACAGTCTCCCCTCACAGCCCCCCGTTCCTCCTGCCCGCACTCCCTGCGGCCCCCCGTGGCACCCCCGCTCCTCCTGCCCCGATCCGCTCTTCCTGCCCCCCTCGCTCCCCGCGGCCCCCCTCCCTCTGCCCCCCTCGCTCCCCGCAGCCCCCCTCCCTCTGCCCCCCCGATCCCCGCGGTCCCCACTCCCCCTGCTTCCCCCGCTCCTCAATGGTGATAAAAATAAAAAAATCCCGTAAGGATACTCACCCTCCGCAGGCGCGCTCCACCTGTCTTCTATCTCCCAGGACAGGACCTGTCGTTGCCTGGGAAACCGATCAGCTGATGGAGCGCGCCTGCGGAGGGTGAGTATCCTTATGGGATTTTTTTTTTTTTATCACCATTGAGGAGTGGGGGGCAGGGGGAGTGGGGGCCGCGGGGAGCGGGAAGTGGGGGGAACAGAGGGAGGGGGGGGCCATAGGGAGAGAGGGGGCAGGAGAAGCGGAGGGGGGCAGGAGGAGCGCCTCCATCCTACCCCCCTGTCAGCTCCATCCTGCCCCCTCCCCCATCCTGCTCCTCTGGCTCCATCCTGCCCCTCCGGCTCCATCCTGCCCCCGGCTCCATCCTGCCCCTGGGCTCCATTCTGCCCCCCTGCATCCATCCTGCCCCCCCCCCCGCATCCATCCTGACCCCCCCGCCATCCATCCTGCCCCCCCACATCCATCCTGCCCTGCCGGCTCCATCCTGCCCCCTCGCATCCATCCTGCCCCCCCTGGCAATCCATCCTGCCCCCACCCCGCATCCATCCTGCCCCGCCAGCTCCATCCTGCCCTGCAGGCTCCATCCTGCCTCGCCGGCTCCATCCTGCCCCGCTCACTCCATCCTGCCCCACCGGCTCCATCCTGCCCCGCTGGCTCCACCCTGCCCCGTGGGCTCCATCCTGCCTTCCTGCATCCATCCACTCTCCCCGCATCCATCCTGCCCCCCCGCATCCATCCTGCCCCCCGGCTCCATTCTGCCCCCCTGCATCCATCCTGTCCCCCGAATCCATTCTGCCTCGCTGGCTCCATCCTGCCCCCCCGCATCCATCCTGCCCCCCCTGCATCCATCCTGACCCCCCGCATCCATCCTGCCCCCCCATGCATCCATCCTGCCCCACCACATCCGTCCTGCCCTGACGGCTCCATCCTGCACCCTCGCATCCATCCTGCCCCCCCTGGCAATCCATCCTGCCCCCCCCCGCATCCATCCTGCCCCGTCGGCTCCATCCTGCCCTGCAGGCTCCATCCTGCCTCGCCGGCTCCATCCTGCCCGCTCACTCCATCCTGCCCCACCGGCTCCATCCTGCCCCGCTGGCTCCACCCTGCCCCGTGGGCTCCATCCTGCCTTCCTGCATCCATCCAGTCTCCCCGCATCCATCCTGCCCCCCCGCATCCATCCTGCCCCCCGGCTCCATTCTGCCCCCCTGCATCCATCCTGCCCCCCGAATCCATCCAGCCTCGCTGGCTCCATCCTGCCCCCCCCGCATCCATCCTGCCCCCCCTGCATCCATCCTGCCCCCCCGCATCCATACTGCCCCCCCCCATGCATCCATCCTGCCCCCCACATCCGTCCTGCCCTGCCGGCTCCATCCTGCCCCCTCGCATCCATCCTGCCCCCCCTGGCAATCCATCCTGCCCCCCCAATCCATCCTGCCCCGCCGTCTCCATCCTGCCCTGCAGACTCCATCCTGCCTCGCTGTCTCCATCCTGCCCCGCTCACTCCATCCTGCCCCACCGGCTCCATCCTGCCCCGCTGGCTCCACCCTGCCCCGCCGGCTCCATCCTGCCTTCCTGCATCTATCCAGTCTCCCCGCATCCATCCTGCCCCCCCGCATCCATCCTGCCCCCCGCATCCATCCTGCCCCCCTGCATCCATCCTGCACCGTTGGCTCCATCCTGCACCCCCACCACCATCCTGCCCCCTCCCCACCATCCTGCCCCCCCCCCCGCCATCAGCCTGCCCCGCCGGCTCAATCCTGCCCCCCACCACCATCCTGCTTTGCTGGCTCCATCCTGCCCCACCGGCTCCATCCTGCCCCGCTCGCTCCATCCTGCCCCCCGCCACCTGCCCACCGTGCTGCAGCGCTGACCACTCTGCCCACCGCGCTGCTGCGCTGACCACTCTGCCCACCGCGCTGCTGCGCTGACCACTCCGCCCACTGCGCTGCTGCGCTGACCACTCTGCCCACCGCGCTGCTGCGCTGACCACTCTGCCCACCGCACTCACTGCTAACCACTGAGCCACTGTACAGTGCTAAACACTGAGCCACTGTGCAGTGCTAAACACTGAGCGACCATACTTTGCTAACCACTGAGCCACCGCGCAGTGCTAACCACTGAGCCACCGCGCAGTGCTAACCACTGAGCCACCGCGCAGTGCTAACCACTGAGCCACCGCGCAGTGCTACCCACTGAGCCACCGCGCAGTACTAACCACTGAGCCACCGCGCAGTGCTAACCACTGAGCCACCGCGCAGTGCTAACCCCTGAGCCACCGCGCAATGCTAACCACTCAGCCACCATATACTCTGCTAACCACTGAGCCCCTGTATACTCTGCAAACCCCTGAGCTGCCGTACAGTGCTCCATCCTCCCTCACCCAGCCGCTTCGTCCTCCATCCTCCTCCTCCCACCGCTCTGTGCTCCGTCTTCCCCCTGCCTGTGCCGTTCCATCCTCCTCCTTCCTTTATCCTCATCCCCTCCGCCACTCCATCCTCCATCCTCCCCCTGCCTGTGCTGCTCCGTCCTCCCCCCCCCCACCGCTTTGCCCTCTGTCCTCCCCCCCCCCGCCGCTCTGTGCTCCATCCTCCCCCTGCCGCTCCGTCCTCCCCCACCCCACCGCTTCCTCTTCCTTCCTTTGTCTGCCTCCCCTCCGACACTCCATCCTCCGTCCTCCCCCTGCCTCTGCTGCTCCGGCCTCCCCCACCCCGCCGCTTTGTCCTCCATCCTCCTCTCCCCTGCCGCTTTGTTCTCCGTCCTCCCCCTGCCGCTCCATCCTCCCCCTGCCTGTGCTGCTCCGGCTTCCCCACCCCACCACATCATCCTCCATCCTCCTCTCCCCCACGGCTCTGTGCTCCGGCCTCCCCCTGCCGCTTCATCCTCCCCCTGTCTGTGCCGCTGCATCCTCCCCCACCCCACCGCTTCCTCCTCCTTCCTTTGTCCTCCTCCCCTCCACCACTACATACTCCATTCTCCCCCTGCCTGTGCTGCTCCATCCTCCCCCACCCCACCACTTTGTCCTCCGTCCTCCTCCTCCCACCGCTCTGTGCTCCGTCCTCCCCCTGCCTGTGCTGCTCCATCCTCCTCCACCGCTTCCTCCTCCTTCTTTTTTCCTCCTCATCTCCGCCACTCCATCCTCCCCCTGCCTGTGCTGCTCCATCCTCCCCCATCCCACCGCTTCGTCCTCTGTCCTCCTCCCCCCGCCGCTCTGTGCTCCGTCCTCCCCCTGCTGCTCTGTCCTCCCCCTTCCTGTGCCGCTTCATCCTCCCCCACCCCACCGCTTCCTCCTCCTTCCTTTATCCTCCTCCCCCCTGCCACTCCATCCTCCGTCCTCACCCTGCCTGTGCTGCTCTGGCCTCCCCCACCCCGCCGCTTCGTTCTCCGTCCTCCTCCCCCACGCCACTCTGTGCTCCATCCTCCCCCTGTCTGTGCCTCTCCATCCTCCCCCACCCCACCGCTTCCTCCTCCTTTCTTTGTCCTCCTCCCCTCCGCCACTCCATCCTCTGTCCTCCCCCTGCCTGTGCTGCTCCGGCCTCCCCCACCCGCAGCTTCATCCTCCATCCTCCTCTCCCCCACCACTCTGTGCTCCGTCCTCCCCCTGCCGCTCTGTCTTCCCCCTGCCGCTCTGTCCTCCCCCTGCCGCTCCGTCCTCCCCCTGCCTGTGCCGCTCCATCCTCCCCCACTGCTTCCTCCTCCTACCTTTGTCCTCCGCACCTCCGCCACTCCATCCTCTGTCCTCCCCCACCCCGCCGCTTCATCCTACATCCTCCTCCCCCCCGCCGCTCTGTGCTTCATCCTCCCCCTGCCACTCCATCTTCCCCCACCCCACTGCTTCCTCCTCTTTCCTTTGTCCTCCTCCCCTCTGCCACTCCATCCTCCGTCCTCCACCTGCCTGTGCTGCTCCGTCCTCCCACACCCCGCCGCTCTGTCCTCCTCCCCCCTGCTGCTCTGTGCTCCATCATCCCCCTGCCACTCCTTCCTCCTCCTGCCTGTGCTGCTACATCCTCCCACACCCCGCCGCTACCTCCTCTGTCCTCCATCCTCCTCCCCCCTGCTGCTGTCCTCCCTCCTCCCCCCTGCCACGCCGTCCTTTCCCCGCCGCTCCTTCTTCAAAGTTCCTCCCAATTCAGCCCTCACCGCCTTCCCCATGCAATCACTATTTCTATATTCTAGAATACCCGATGCGTTAGAATCGGGCTACCATCTAGTATTTATATAAAACAACAGTAACTTTTTGTAAACTGCCCAGTCTTTTAATGATGCGAAAGGCACTTAAAGAGCATGGTATTCAGTTACTTGAGGGGCTGTGTGCCGGGTGCACGCCGGGCACTAATGCATGAGTGGGTGCTGGACGTCTTACCCACAGATGAAACAAAAGCAGGGGCAGTGACATGGATAGAATCAGAAGGCAAGGTAATGGCAGAAACAATAATTTTATCTGCTGTTGATTGCACAGCGTCGAGTTTCTGTATCGACCCTCGGTCCTCGATCTGGGCCACTATGTGCCCTGTTGAGGAATCCTGCATTCTCACTTGCTGGGAGAGCAGCAAAGGCTCCTTGTGTCTAGCTAGCTCCAGTGCTGTGCGTCTCTGCAGTTGGGATCTTAGCAGCTCTAGATTCCTCCATGATTCATGCAAGCAGCCTGGCTCGTGGTATCCTCTGGAAGACACAAGTTTATGAATTTCTCCGTCTGATCACTAGAAAACAGTAGCAGCTGCTTTAGGGTCCAGAATAAGCTCTACCAGCATGGGATTCAACTTTCTGGTCACTGTCTGTTCTCATCAGACACCCTGATACATGATCAAAAGAATTTTTTGTCCCCTCACTGCTCAAAGCTCTCTATGGAAAAAACTAGAAGAAAGAAACAGCGCACATAGGGTCTTAACCAATTAAACAAAGATATAGGTATATTAGCAAGTAAGCTCACCTTGTGTGGTTGTGTGTGACACAACCACTACACACGCTTCGGCTGCAGCGAACCACCTATCGCCCTAACCACATATCACGGGTGGCATCACGACTTTCTCCCCTGTAAATACCCCCTTTACTTGTGGGCTCAGGACACGGTCCGGACCAAGACTGCCGTGATAACCCCCCGTGATACCCCGGTCCGGTACCGAGTACCCCGTCCCAGTGGGCTCCACACATAGACTCTTCTCAGGCCTTCTGTCAATCTCCTGGAAGAAGGTGCCATCTCTCTTCAGTGCTGAGTTGAAGGCCTGCCCCCCAGTAGGCAGGACTGCTATAGAGAGCTTTGGTAAAAATAGGTTATAAAGATGGATGGAGATATCGCGCCGCCAATCAAAACCAAATGTCAGTCCGAGTAGAAGAAAGAGCCTTTATTCCTATGCGTTTCGTGTAGCTTCTCCCTGAGGAAGTGTGGGGTGCCACACGAAACGCGTAGGAATAAATGCTCTTTCTTCTACTCGGACAGACATCTGGTTTTGATTGGCGGCACGATATCTCCATCCATCTTTATAACCTATTTTTACCAAAGCTCTCTATAGCAGTCCTGCCTACTGGGGGGCAGGCCTTCAACTCAGCACTGAAGAGAGATGGCACCTTCTTCCAGGAGATTGACAGAAGGCCTGAGAAGAGTCTATGTGTGGAGCCCACTGGGACTGGGTACTCGATACCGGACTAGGGTATCATGGGGGGTTATCACGGCAGTCTTGGTCCGGACCGTGTCTTGAGCCCACAAGTAAAGTGGGGTATTTACAGGGGAGAAAGTCGTGACGCCACCCGTGATATGTGGTTAGGGCGACCACCGCTGCTGCAGAACCTCCGGGGATGATGTTTGGCAGCCGGTGATGTAAAGGCTCTATACGGGCAGAGCCTGGTTCCCCGGGGCAGTGGTGATGATAGTCTATGGATGATGCAGGGTAGGGGTAGTGGTAGAGATGATAACAGTTTGTGAGGGAGAGTAGGGCTCGAACGCAAGGATCACACAGACTCACGATTTTGTAGTTTTCCAAGTCTTTACTGCAGATGGTGTTCAGTAGATATTGTCCACGGAGTCTGTAACAGGGCCGGGTCGCTCCCACCCTGGCCAGGTCCTTGGCTTCCTACTCCTGCGCTGTGTGTGTGGCCCTGCTGCTGCTTTAGCTAGGCTGCCGGCCATGTCTCCCCTCACGGGTACCAACTTGCTAGGCAACTTGAGTGTTATCTTTGTGTCTCTGACCCCACTGTGTTGCTTCGCTGTGGTACAGTGAAGATATATAATCTTCACTAATTCGGTGCTTTCTGTGCTGCTTGTGTCAGGCACAATTGCGGATCCGGTATCCGGTCTTTGCGCTTCTCCGGGTTGAGTTTAGGGTAATTCCGTGTCCCAGGTGTGTTCCTCTGCTTCTCCTACTCCTTTCCTCAGACCCTGTCCGGCCTGGAAGTGGACAGTGGACCGTGGGTTGGGCCTAACGCAGCCCTTTTACACCCAGGTCCTTTCCCTCAGACCTCTCAGGAACTGCACGAACTCCATCTGACTAAATGTCACTGCCACTCTGAGGTAAACAACATTAGCTCCTCCCACCACTCTTCTCTTCCACACACCAGAATATATAGGGAAGCAGCTTTAGCTCCCCCTTCTGGCCAAAAGGCGCCAGTGTAGTGTTGTGGGTTGTGTGGGGGAGTTAACCCTTTGTGGTGTTACTGTGGCAGATTAACCCCTGGGGTGCCACATATGCAAGAGGGAGGGGCCATCTTTGGTGCCATTTTGGAGGCTCCACCCACAATTGGATGACTTTGCATATTCTTAGCTGAGCACATGTGCCCCTCAAACAACGGTGGCCATCTTTGCAGTATATTAAAGTACAGTTTGACATGCAATTCAATTTTCACAGTGTGTTATGATGGAAGGCTCCCTCTCTTGAATAAAGCACTGCTATGGATGAGAGTCTCTAATTATATTTGCTCCACTAGCAGCAGCAACACAGCATATACCAAGAGACATTCTTTAGCAGTATTCACTGGCAAGATAGGGGTTAAAAAGCAGTTCTGAGCCTTGTAGTGCAATAATGGAGGATAGGCACGAAGGAATAAATCCTGTTTGTGATGCCACTTTTGTAAAGCCCTCCGTAGACTGTGAGCCCTCGTGGACAGGAACCCCTCCCGTCGTGTATCAGCAAGCATTGACTGCTCATATGTACTGTACCTGTCGTTGTTACCCCCACTGCTTATGTAAAGCGCCATGGAACCAATGGCGCTATATAAATAAATAATAATAATAATAAAATAATAATAATAATGGACGGCTTCCCATTCACTGCTAGCCACCTCCACGCAGCATGCAAGGCCGATAGAATGACCACTGACACACAGGTCTTGGGGATAACAGCTGCTTTACTTCAATAGAATGGGGAAATATAACATGGAGTACATACTTCACAGTTCACGTGGGTTGTCCATGGCAGGTACAGCTCAGAGTTAAATTCTGACACGGAATTGAGGTTCTGGAGCTTTAAGAACCCATATTATTTAGAAGTAGTATTTGTAGGTAGTTATAAGAGAGTTCAAAGTCCTTTATAGGCGTAAATGCAGAAGAGTAGAACTATAGTAAGAATTTTTTTTACAGACTTGGAAACCTGCATTAATTTCACAGCTTGTCATGGCACGTGCAGAAAAATATGAAGCAAATAACGGACTGATGCGGTGAGGCGGGGGACCCTAAAATTCCTCAACACACAGGCAATAGGTTCTCCGATACAGTTAGTACAACCTACTACTGGAGAAGCATGGGTTAATTTGGACAGCAAGGATCCAGGGTTAAAAGTCTTTAGCCATCTTGATTGTAGAAGTCAGAGAAAGGCTGTTTGCAGTTTACTGAGACCACAGTGTGGGCTATTCTCTTTGCAACCTACCCTTAATGCAGGCATTGGTATGTCCATCCATATATTTTGATTCTTTTTAAACACCACCTTTACCATAACTGATGTGGGATTGCTGGTACTTAGCTTTCCCTTTACAGCCATAACTCTCCTCAAGATGGGGCTACTGAAATTCGTTGGGAGTTATAGAAAAGAGACGATGGCATACTGATGTACCTGTTAGTCTTAGGAGTCAGAATGTCACTAGCGTAAGGACACATGATCTTGGAAGGGTTAACTAAATAATGTGGACCATGGAAGTAACACTGGTGAGATTGTTCCTTTATATGTGATTGAATGGTGTGTCCCCCATTACACAAGATGTTTGAGACTTTGTTACAGACTACTTAGGCTGGCTTCACACCACGGTGTGATCCGGTCCGGGGCTGTCCGGGATGACTCTGACAGCCCCGGACCGGACCAGCACACAGAACCGGAGGGCCAAATGTGCCCTCCGGTCCTGTGTGCAGCCGAATGGGTGTAATTGCAGCCGCAGCTGCTTATTTTTCAAGACCGCGGCTAGCATGGAGCTAGCGGTGGTCCTGAAAGAACAGCGGTGTGCAGCCGCCAGTGTCCGGTTCCTGGACCTCCCGGTCCGGGGCAATCTGGCCCCATAGGCTCCCACGTTAGGGAGCGCTGGATTGCTCCGGCTCCGGGAGAATCCGGCCGAATCCGGGATCCGGCAAATTGTTGAGATTTTTCTCCCTGGACAAAAAAATGATGCAAGCATCATTTTTGTGTCCGGAGAGAATAATCCGTATTCTCCCAGATTGCCCCGGAGTGATGAAACCGGATGGCAGAGAGCTGCCATCCGGCTCCATCTGGCCCCATAGGCTACTATGGGGCCAAAAACCCGTCCGGGGCTGTCTGGTTTATACCGGACAGCCCTGAACCGGATCACACCGTGGTGTGAAGCCAGCCTTACTGTTTCACTGCTAAGTCCAGACACCATAAAGATTGAGCTAACTAAAGTGGATGTCTGTAGACACCTTTGAGTGTTAGGCTCAAGCACCTGATCCATTTATAAGGTATCAGTTAAAGTGCAAAGAAGGTTAAATATGGTTTTATTACGTTTCACTGAGCGCCTTTTTTGGTATATGTTTATGTGATTTGTTGGTTTGAATCTCCCCTGGAGTGGACACTATTATGCCCTCATTTAGACGTCCCGATATCGTCGTCCAACTTCGACAAAAAGTCACGTGGTTCATGTGTTGGCGCCGATATCGTTCGTGTGTTGTATGGTGTAAATGTGCAATGCGACGCAAGAACGATGCCAAACCGACATCGGGGAAGAATTGTGCAGGCTCTCCAACTGCCCGATATTGGATGGACGATCTGGCAGGATCGTGCTGTGTGGCAGCCCAACAACGATTTGGAGAACAACTTCCCCTATTCACTCCCATGTTAAATGATAGTTCCTGGGTCGCTCGTACAAGGGGGCGTATACATCGCAGTTGTGTTGCCTGCTGATATCGCCCTGTGTGACATCTCTATGCGATCTTGGATTTCAGCCAAAAAAGTGTGCGCTCCCGTGCCGTTGTATCCAATATCGACACGATGTTGGGACGTGTAAAGTGGCCATCAGTGTTTCTCTTTTAAGATGAATTATTAAAGGTTATGTATTATTTGTTTTGACCTTTTGCTACTGCTAAGTATGTCCGTCCATAATAGCGCCACTGGACAGACAAAGGTGAACAAAGGGTTTTATGTTGAGCTATAATCCTTTATATTTATTCTTTAACTATTTTTATTCTTGTGTCCTCTATGTGACCCTGGGTAATAGCCGGGCTACTTTAGATATATTTCTCAGTGCTATTCATATCAATATCGTTGCATAGGCTGATGTGGATGAGGTTTGTCAATGCAATGTAAACAGACCTTATGCTCCTATGCTATTCAATGCTGGCCGTCTTAATAGTCTTTATACTGGGCCACGTATGCGTTACCATATCTCTCCTCTGTCATTTATCCTAGAGGTGTCTGGGTGACCTATTGATCATATTTCTCCTTCATCCACCCATGTTTGCCCCTTTGTAAATAAATAAAAATTTCGGAATACAGATAATGAACTTTACCTATATGCATCGTGTTTTTTTCCTGTGCCAGAAACAACTGACTATCTCTCCATTACATTATCGTGCTTTATCCTATCAGAGTGGTGCTTCCACCATTCTTTTAGTATGATAGCCTGTACATATCAAGAGTACGCTAATCTTATCTGAAGGTTTTTTGTTCTATTTCACTACTCTGACAGAGTACTATTTTAATACTGTCTTCCATGGAGAAGAATATGTGCTTTGGATCCCAGTAGGATTATTCTGCTAATGTTAGCGGGAGTATTGGCATCCTGCCATCTCTTCTTATGGTAGAGTTGTAACTCCAACAAAGCTCATGTGCGTTGAACCAGGGCTCTTGTCGCTTGGCCCCTCTCATTGCCCAGTGTGCATGTCCGGAAGTGACATGCCAAATATGGCGGTGGCAGGGGTGTAGGGACGCACAGGTACTGACAAGGTAATCACCATTTGGACAATAAGTACTGAGCCGATGAATCAAGGCCTCAGCTCCTGATGAAGCCACTTTGTGGTGAAACGTGTTGGGCCTCGCTGGGAACGCCACACGCCAGGGAATCATCTGTCACCCTGGCAGGGTACCTTTGGTATAGTATCATCTGGGTTAAGGTCCCTTTTGGAACCATTATTTCACACATGTTATCTTGCCCCAAAGGGAGGGGGAGAAACTACCATCAGGCGTTTGGTTTACCTTGTCTATATTGACTATTATTCTGATTTAATAGGGTTACATGTGTTTGATTATTGAATCGGCGCCCCACTAACACAGCACCTCTCCTCTAACCCCATGGGCTCTAAGCTTTTTTATGTATTGTGACTAACTGTTCTGTAAAGGCCTTATATTCCTGTTTACTAGCAAGCCTTACCTGCCTGGGCAACCATATATTAGTTGTTACTGACCATTACACTTAGTGTCCTTCTTATTTATTACCGTTTTCACAAGTGTGTTAGGAGTATTAGTCCCTTGTTACTTTGTACATTGTTTTTAATTGATTTTATGCATTTTGGCTCTAGATGTCTTTACACTTAATAAAGAATTGTTAGTTTTTCCACCATACAGTATGTGCCTCCCTTACAGAAGTTCTTTCTCTTCCTATAATTTCAGCTTTGTACTTCTGTGTGATGCAGCACCTGCAAGATACCGCCTTCCGGGCTGTTGCACCCCACTACATAACGCTCCTCCTGATGTATAAGCGCATCTGGCTGTCCCCTGAAAGTGTAGATCGCCTAACTTTCATCAAGATGTTCTTTTCAGCGTGCTGAATTGATCTCGCCATTTACAATTTTTATTCTGGGTCAATTGACGCTCCTTTTGTGGTGTCTCGCCCTAATATTTTGAAATGTGGAGACTCTTATTGGGGTCTCCTTCTTGTCTGTTTCCTGAATTTTAGCACCATGCCTACACCAGTCAGTGACACAGCTGAATAATTCTTCTTGTAATATTCCAAGAAAATTATATTTTGGCACCTGTGTGTGGTGCAGCATAAAATATATTGGAGCAGTTGCATGAGGTATGAGAGCCCCCAGCACAACAGACCTACATGTGTCCCCTATCCACTTTTCCTGATCAATGTGTAATTCTCAAATTCTAGGCCAGGCCCTGTTCCAGGCCCTATGCCATGCATGCAAGCTGTGCTATTATACAATTTTTATTGTCCTTGGGGTCTCCTTGTTGTGTGTTTAATGAATTTGCAGGACTCTCTGAGCACCATGCCTACACCTGTCACTCATCTCCCTGTTCCTGATTAATGTTGAAGCTTGAAATGCTGGGCCAGGCCTTGTCCAATGCATTCATAATGCACCATGAGAAAAGTTTTAACTCTGGGGAATAGATTGCACTTTTCCTGGTGTCTGCCCCCTAATTTGAGACGTTTTGGCAACTTTTGAGACCACCTGAAGGTGTTTTCTATGCCTTTGGATTTGCCTCCCATTGAAACCCAATGGGGTTAGGGAAGTTTGACTATCTGTTAGTTGAACTAGTTGGCGAACTTCCTGCCGTTTGGTGAACTAAAGTGAATCTGAACTTGAAAAGGTTCACTAATCTCTGCTCACAATACAGCTCATAGTTCAGATGCAAGTCTCAGGTCTTGGAAAGTGTGTTTGTTTAGACTGCAGCATGTCCTGTAAACGTGACTAGGACAGACTGCTGTCAGAATTATGCGATTTCATTTATTTCACACACAATGCCCTTTCTTTTATTTTATTCCTTGCTGACTTAACCTATAACTGGGGCTGGTATATCAGTCTCGGTCACAGGGGAAATTCATGCTGCATAGCAGACCTGACTGGGTCTCCTTGGTCCCAGCAGCTTTTACTCTGTCCTAACACTCCTTACACTCAGCGATCATATAATCCCTGAGTCCGGAGGAGAAAGGGCTGTTAGCACTTTCTATGTTGTATACACCAGACCTGTGCAAAGTGCAGTCTACAGGCCATGGATCAGATCTACACATTTCCTACACGCTTCTGTCTGCTTTTCTGTCGGCTGTAATCAAGGTCAATAGGATGGAAACATTGGCCCAATAGCACAAACTTCCAATATCATATAAATAAACTTTACTTCACCTTATTGATGTGCCATGGTATCTTTTTAACTGGATATTGACTACTACCATTAACCACCTGCTTCTTATACCACTGAGGCCCAACAAAATTATCTGATTGCCAATGTCTCGATGTCACCACTATCTGCATCTTCAGGATGCAGATAGAAGTGAAGACAATGGTGGATGAAAGAGCTGCCGACTCTTTTTTGCACCATATAGTGTGTGTGGGATTGAGACAGCAGACATGATGAGGTCACATCATCGCGTCTTCTATGCAAAGATTAAGTTCAACGAGAATATAGCATAGCGCTGGGGGAAGGGGAGTCAGATGATATTGTTTTTTTTACTATGTGTGTGAGATGTGTATCTGCATATAAGGGACTATGTGTGGGCTTATACTGTAGGGGCTGTGTGTGGATTCATATATGTAGGGAGTTACGAGTGGGCTCATGGTACATGAGGAAGTCAGCATACCTAATTCTGCTCAATATTAAGTGATACAATACACTTACTTATTGTGATAAAATATAAAATAATAACTACAATTAATATGTTTATTATGTTAACATAGAGAAAAAATAATTTTAGCCTATTGGGTTGGCTTTCCACAACAGTCATGGTCTTCCATGTGGCCCATCACTTGTATACACAGTCATTTAGTGCTGCGTATACTATGATAAAGAAGGTAGAGATCTTAATATACCATCTCTGTCTTCTCTGTGAGGAGTTTGGCTGTGTCTGACAACCAGATTCCAGCTCCTGCACGTGCACAATCTCTTGCAAGCAGTTTACTCTGCATCTATGTTTTAGAACAACAGTACAGGCTGCCTGGACAGCTAAAGTATATGGGCAGTCCATTACTGGTTAAATAGCATATCATGTTAAAAATGTCATTACATCTTACAATAGAGCTACTTACATAGATATAATACAATTAATGTACTTTCATCTGTTACCCTTTATTCTGTGCTTTGCCTATCTTCCAGTACTTATCAACAGGTGACTTGTTTCCCATTTATTGTTGACTGGAAAGCTCAGCAGAAAAAAAATCTAGTTAATATCTTGTGTACTCAAAAAGATATGTTAATCACTATAGCACAAGGACACATCAATAACAAAGTAGGTTAAAACCAAGATGTAGATAAATGTATTGCAAGTGTAATCAGTAATATTCATAGCTCACAAATGAAAAAATGCTAATACATGCCAATGTATTACACAGGAGATTTAATTTTCCAATTTGATATAATCATCAGAAAAAGAGTAAAGTAAGGCAGCTGTGAAATCCTGAACAATGTAGTAATTAGCAATGAAGCAGGGTTTAATAAATAGGGTCACATCCAAGGTCTTGGGAAAAGCAGCAATTTCACACTAATGCTCTGGAAACAGAGGAGTCTGGGCTAGATTTTAAAAGACAAGAATTTGGCCACCAATGCTAAAAGGTAACAGTAAAGGCCAGTTTACATCCTCCATCCTGGTATAATAGCCACCATCCTGGGCCCCTTCCTTGTATAATGTCACCTTTACTGGTAATTTGGAATCCATGCCTTGATAAGGCACAACTGTTTTTGTGATAAAAAAGGAACTACAAAACATTAAAAAAGTGGATTCAATGTTCTGTACAATCGTTCAGTAAATGTCTTTTTTAATGGCAGATTATTTATTCTACACTGCTCTTAAAAAACTGCAATGCTTTTAATAAATCTGTTAGTCTGGTTTCACATCACGATTTTTTCCTGTCCGTGGGGATCCTGTTTTTTGCAGGACCCCACGGACAGGAAAGGACAGGATTGTATGTGTGCCATGGATGCCATTTCTTTTAACAGAAAAGCCTGAGGCAAGCGGGGCACTTTCACTCCCACAATGTATATATATATACATTGTGAGAGTGAAGCAAGGGTTAAAAATAAAAAAAAAGATCCTCACCTCTCCGGCGTGTGTCCCACGATACGCGCCATCTATCCTGAGTTTAAGGACTGGTGGGGCAACCCAATCAGCGGATCGGTCTGTGGCTCACCTCTGGTGGGACGCCACAGGGAAGTACTACACCCCAAACAGAAGGTTTATTAATTAAGTGGACACCACTATGGAGTTAGAGTTACATAAAATATAGCTTTTATTATTAATATAAAAGTGGACACATAAACGTTATGATACGAAGTATAAGGACAAGGCAATCCAAAACAACTGCAGTGGGGTGGTAACCCCCTGGGTACAACCATTTACCATAGGACACAATTCACAGTGGTATTAAGTTACATGAGTAAGGGTTTGCATTGGTTAACAATTTTTGGAGATACCATTACAACAATCACTCACCCATGATATACTCTTGTGATGGACCGGGTGGTTCCACAGGGGGCCCTATCCTGCAGCACGCCCCTAACAGCTGTTTCGCCGCTCACTTGGTTGGTGAGTGATTGTTGTAATGGTATCTCCAAAAATTGTTAACCAATGCAAACCCTTACTCATGTAACTTAATACCACTGTGAATTGTGTCCTATGGTAAATGGTTGTACCCAGGGGGTTACCACCCCACTGCAGTTGTTTTGGATTGCCTTGTCCTTATACTTCGTATCATAACGTTTATGTGTCCACTTTTATATTAATAATAAAAGCTATATTTTATGTAACTCTAACTCCATAGTGGTGTCCACTTAATTAATAATTTAAAAGGAGTGTTACTCACTTCCAGCTACATATACACCTTAAGAGAATGATGTACCTTCAATCATGAGAATTTTTATAAGGTGTATAGTGATTTTGTATAATTATATCCCAAACAGAAGGTGTAGTGCCTCCATAGTCACAGGTAGAGGGGGAAGGTACAGAGTCTGTATCCAAAACCACAAAATCCCAATCACAGCCATCCTAGCACCAGGGACTGTATATTCAGTAGGTCCCAGGGGGGTGGAGCTTAGCAGAGCGGGAGACGTGACGTAAGTGACAGTGACAATTTGACTCAAGTCAGTCAGATGGTGTGAGGAGAGCAGCAGAGACGGATGCAGGTGACCCTGAGGGCATGACAGGAGAACACCTCTAAACTGAGAGGTGACCCAGACAATGAAGGGGACACTCCAGGACTGGTCGGAGCTGGCTGAAGAGTCCAAGTCAATAGCGGTAAACCGTAACTGAGGCAGTTTAAGGTTCATCCCAAATTGCTGACCGGCAGACTGTGGGCCTTATCAAGAAGGTGACACAGCACCCATCAAAGTAGTCCAACCTCTGTCCCAAAGCTGGGTTCAAGACGCTGACAAGTAAATGTACCGTTACCCGGCTCAACATCGTTCTCAACATCGTTCAAAAGTGACGTTTTGAACGATGTTGAAACAACATTGTTAGTGAGTTGTTGCGTGAAAACGCATGATTCAACAACGATAATTGTTCAAGTTGGAGATGACAGGAAAACCTGTCAACTTCAACTTAAACAACCTATGGCATCGTTCGGTGTGACACTGCAATAGCGATGTCACGGCTGACTTGGCCCATTCACAGCAATGATCAGGGATCATTCGCGTGGTTTGCGAACGATCCCTGCTCACAACATCATTGCTGAGTTGTCCACGATATCTATACGTGTGACATCTCATCAACAATGCTGGCAACAACCGCGCGCATCCGAGATCGTTGCTGACATCGTTTCAATGTTGAAGCGTGTGACCGTACCTTAAGAGAGACTTTAAGCAACAGACCCGGGGACCAGAAATCAGACTCAAGAGTGGGAGTGTAGAGAGCTAACAGAGCCATAAAGAATTGGACCAAGAAAAGCATTTGAGAGGCACCTCTGACAGACACTGTGGAGAACCCCAAAGCCTGTGGCAAACAATTCCCTGGCAAATTAGACTGTACTGTGTAACTATTGATCCATCTGGTACCAGTAAAGAACTGTTTGAGCTTATCTGGCTTCTGCACCAGTTATTTATTGTCTGAAGGGCCTCTACAGCACCACAGAGCCAAGGACTACTACTCCCCTCATCCACCCTGCTGCCCTGAGTTAAAGCTCCACTGTGGGGAGCTGTACTACCCAAAGCTGCATCACCATCACCTTAGCGGCCGGCTGTAGTGCTGGTAACTACATTACCAGGTACCACAGGTGGCGTCACGTATAATAATTCCCCATCCCAAATAATTTTCCCCTAAGCCATAGAGTGTCCAGGGCAGAGGACCCGACCAGCCGTGATCCCCACTGAGATAGCAACGTGTCCTGGTATCCGAGTGCTCCCTACCCTGTCGACCGATCAGCTGACCGGGTTGCCCTGCCTCGCCAGGTCCTTAAGCTTGGGATAGATGGCGCACATAGCGGGACACATGCCGGAGGCGGGAGGATATTTTTAGCTAATTTTACTTCCGCAATGTTTGTATATACATTGCAGAAGTGAAATTAAACAGGAACAGAGCAGTTTTAGTGTACTGAGCATGCTCAGTACACTAAAATCGGGTGCGGGAAACAATTAGATGTTTTCCCGGACCCGTGCTCCATAGGCCCCCCATGTTAATTGCTGTGGACCGGGACAGATCCGATTCTGTCCGATTTGGCCCGCTGTGCCCAAAATCGGAGCAGCCTCTGATTCTGGGTACAGCAAAAAATCGGACAGAATCAGATCAGTGACAAATCGGACAGCAATAGAGCACCAATCCGTGCCCATAGGGATACATGGGGGCCAAATCGGATCCGTGGCTGTCCGTTTTACAATGGACAGCCGCGGATCCCCAAAAAATGCAATGTGAAACCAGCCTTACAGAGAGTCTAATTAAAAAACTGTGTATTTTTTCATTTTAATAATAAATGCACAAGTAGAGCACAGAATGTGCAGACTGACTCATTCATGCACTACTGTGTTATGGAACTTGTCCAACACTCAATGCCCATAAACTACCAAGTGACATTTGATAAAAGTGTTATCTCGTGTTTAAGGTTTTTATACAGTGGCGATACTATCCAGCATTTCTTAGTTGTGAAGTATGTATGGTCAATAGTCACTGAAATGTCTATTCAGCTCTATTGGTTTCATGATGATAATGGAGGAGGATTTAGTTACGTATGTCAACTGGTGAAATCTTGACGATGAGTCGGATGTTGACATCACTTGTCACATTCTGGTCTTGTCTGATCTTGAATATTTTCAAGTTTCAAAGCAGCTTGAAAATGAAGGCATGATCTACTACATTACTGTCCTTGTTTATGGAATATGGAGTTGTAATGTCATATATTCCAAAAATAAATGACTGAAACCATGGAGGAAAAGAGGACATGTACTGTACCTCTACTTATACCGATTCCTGATCATTAATCACCACTCTGAGAACTCCATAAATGTGGAGCTTTGTAGAGCCTAACATTTAGCGGTGGTATTGAATATGCAGTTTTAACAGTAAACAAGCATTGGCGATGGAAACATTTGGAACATTTCAATCTTTTTGGCAGGCTTTATACACCAATGTTTGCAGACACTTTATAAACCAAGCTGTACATGGATTAATCAGACTTCTTGTTTATTTCTGTTCTACAAAAGATTTAGTTCAGTTACCAAATTTCTTTATTACTACAGTAAAAGTCATTCTGTTCGCATATGATGGCATGAAAATTTGCCAAACCCCTACAAAGTTACATAGCTTGAAAAAAGATGTGGATCAATCATATTCAACCTTTCTAGATCAAATATTCATTACCATTTGTTAGATTTGCATTATCCACAATGACGTTTGTTGTGCTTTCTTCATACTGTTATAATATCTGTAGTTACTACCCCTTGTGGTAGGGCATTCCACAATCTGACTGCTCGAACTGTAAAGAAACCTTTCCTATTTAGATGTCAGCATTACCTTTCCTTGACATGGAATGAATGTTCAGGAAGAATAAATCATGTACTGGTCCTTTATATTAACCACACACGTATTGCCCCTTCTATGCCGCACACAACAATAATGTCCCCACTGTTCCCCTACACAGTAATAATCTTCCTTCTGTACTTTCTCATAGTAATTTTGCTCTGCTGTGTCTCCTTAAAGTTATAAATCGTCCTTTAGAAATAATGTCTCCATTAATGTAATTCCTCTTCAACTTAATAATAATGACTCCATACCTGCTTAAAATAATGCAAACACCCCCCTGCCCCCTGTTCCTTCTTATAATAATAGTAATGCTCCTGTGCTGACCTTATTATGATAATGATTATCCTTATAATAATGCCCCTGTATTACACCTCCTTATAATAATGATTCTGAGCAGGTGGCTTCAGACTAGTCGTGTACCACCAATAGCGGAAAATCACATAGTTGTTATGGGATTCGTGAGTGTGGGGGCCTGGTGCCAGTGCCAACACTGGTGCAACCTAAACTGTATTGGCATCAGCGTTCCGCTCCCCCCTCCATTCTTCTCCCTCTGCATCTAAGGTCTGATGTCTCTACAAGGTGGGTGTGATAAAGTCACTAATTTGTGCCTGCTGTGCTGATGAAATGTGCAGAGGTGCAGAACGGAGACCAGAGCAGTAGCAGAAATAGGAGGGTGGAGTATTTTTTTTTTTAATTATTGAGTACGTTGGTGGCCAAAGGACTGTGATGTGCATTCTAAGATATGGAGGTATATAGGGGTGCATTATAATATGTGGAAAACTATGGGGAGTTCATTACACTATATAGAGGACTATGGCGGTGCATCATACTATATTGAGGACTATGGAGTACATTATAATATATGGAAGACCATGGGTAGTGCATTATATTATAAAGAGGACTATGTGGTATAGTTTAATATATAAATGACTATGCAGGTTGCATTATATTTGAAAGACTATGGGGTGCATTATAATATATGGAGGGCTATGGTGGTGCATTATATGATATGGTGGACTATGGGGGTACATTATAATATATAGAGGACTATGAGGGTTGAATTATACTATATAGGAAAAATTAAGTGCTTTTTATTTTATGGAGAACTATGGTAAGTGCATTATACAATATGGAGAACTATGTAGGGCCCATTATACTATATGAAGGTTTTTGTGTGGCCCATTATACTGTATGGAGGAGTGTGGAGTGTATTATAGTATATGGAAGACTATGTGAGATCATTATAATATTTGGAGGGCTTTATGGATGCCATTATACTTTTGGAAGGCTATGTCGAGGCCAGTATACTATTTGGAAAGCTATGTTGGTGCAATTATAATATTTTGAGGGCTATGAGGGAGCCAGTAAACTTCATGGAGGATTATTTGAGGGCGATTATATTGTGCACAATCAATTATAGAGTGTGAAGGTTTGTGTGGGGTCCATCATAATATGCAGAAGAAACATAAGTTCAAGGACATACCACACCACCACTTAGTACAATTTCTCGGAGGATGGAAGAGAGACGGCCTGGATGGGACGGGAGACAGCAGGGGTGAGTGACCGAGGAGCCGGGGGAGGAGGAGGGGGCAGCATGGGTGACTGACCGAGGAAAGCCCCCCCCCGGTCCTCAATCAAGGCTGCAGGGGCGGCGATCTCCCCCCCATTCCCACCCCCCTGGTCCTCACCTCCTCACCTACCTTGGGGAAGGGGGGGCGCCAAAATGGATCTGTGCCCCGGGCGCCATCACACCTAATTACACCACTGCCTTAGTGATTCTAAGGGTACCTTTACACGCCGCAACCACAGGAGACAATTGTGGCAGTGATATTGTGATCTGGCAATATCGCTGCGACATTGCCACCCAATTGCCTCCTTATTGTGGTGTGTAAATAGGGAATTTGGCGGCGATATCTCGGTTGCCTGGTTTTAGAGCACTGCTCCCAAAACGAAACCAGGGGCAACCTTTGTTATCGCCGCCAAATTCCCTATTTACACGCCGCAATAAGGAGGCAATTGGGTGGCAATCAGTCCAGAGAGAAATATTGCCTCCTAAATTGTCTCCTGTGGTTGCGGTGTGTAAAGGTACCCTAAAGGTACCTTTACACGCCTCAACCGCGGTGTAGTAACTGCCAGGCAATCGGGATTTTTGTCACGGTTGCCTTGCAATTGCTACGAAGTTGTGGAGTGTAATTTGTGAAAGTGTTCGTGATTTTCGCAGTTGCTCCGGGTTGCTGTTTCAGAGCATTGTTCTAAAATCAGAGGCAACCCAGATGGTGAAATGCCCTGGTATTGGCGTGTAAACGGGCGATAGGGATGGAATCTGCGTCGCCTAGTGATTTCCAAGGGACGTGCCACAGCGTGATGCTTTCCGCGCCCCATCAACGATGATTGGTGGGGGCTACTGTGTTTCCATTGGCTGTCCCTTCACAGGGCGCCATATTTGAAGAACTGGCCATTCACACTCCACAATTGGAATGGCGTAATGTATTAGCCAGCCTTCCTGCGCAGGCTGGCCAATCATGATGCTATTGCGTTGTCCAATTAGCGTGTTAGCGTCACGGAATACACAAGTCTGTCACGCCTATGTTTTAGCGCCGCAGAACATGTACGCCCACATTTCCCTACTGATTGCGGCGTGTGAAGCAGCGTCGGGATTCAACCGGATGTTTCCCGCAGGATCTGTTGGAACTTCCGGGGAACCATGTTCCCTTAGGTTCAGGGCGCAATTGCGGCGTGTACATGCGGCATCGGCGATCGTTAGCAACCGTTAAAAACGTGCACACGCACGTACGGTTGCTACCGATCGCCAGTGATAGTTGCGGCCATGTAAAGGTATCTTAAGAGAGATTAGGAGAAGGTGCTGTGGTCAAATAAGACAAAAATTGGTGCTCCTTCCATCCTGAGCCCTGCCGTGCGCCCAAACAGTTGTTTTCCACCACACATGGGTTATCCTCATACTCAGGAAAAATTGCACAACTAATTTTTGGGTCCGATTTCTCCTGCTATCCTTGTGAAAATGCACCCAAACAGTGGTTTTCTGCTACATATGGGATATTGGCGTACTCTGGGCAAATTGTCCAACAAATTTTGGGGTCCATTTGCCCCTGCAAAAATAAAAAAATTGAGCCTACTTTTTAATATTCATAGCTAAATGCATGAAACACCTGAGGGTTCAAAGTGCACACCACCTATCTAGATAAATTCTTTGGGGGTGTAGTTTCCTGAATGGGGTCACTTGTAGGCATTTCTACTGTTTAGTAACATCAGGGGCACTCCAAATTTGACATGGTGTCAGGTGTTGATTCCAGCTAAACTTTCCATTTAAAAAAATCAAATAACACTCCTCCCCTTCCAAACCCTGCTCCGCGCCCAAACCATAGTTTTCAACCACATATGAGCTATCAGCATATTTAGGAGAAGTTGCACAACAAATTTTAGGGTTCTTTTTCTCATTTAACCCTTGTGAAAATGCAATATTTGAGGCTAAGGTAACATTTTTTTTTGTTTGAAAAAGTAACATTTTCATTTTTTCCTTCCATATTGTTTTAGTTCCTGGAAGCACCTGAAGGGTTAATAAACTTCTTGAATGTAGTTTTGAGTAGCTTGAGGGGTGCAGTTTTTGGAATGGTGTCATTTTTGGGTGTTTTCTGTCATGTACACCCCTCAAAAGGGGCTTCAAATGTGATGTGGTCACTAAAAAAATTGGCTTTGTAAAATTTGATGTAAAAATGAGAAATTGCTGATGAACTTTGAACCCTTATAACTTCCTAACAAAATAAAATGTGTTTCCAAAATTGTGCTGATATAAAGCAGACATGTTAATTATTAACTATTTTGTATTACATAACTCTCTGGTTTAACAGAATAAAAATAAAAAATGTGAAAATTGTGACATTTTTGCCAAATTTCCTAAATAAAGATCATCCTAAATTTACCACTACCATGAAGTCCAATTTGTCAAGAAAAAACTATTTAAAACTATTTAAGAAGCACTGGTATTCATTGAAGTGTTCCAGAGTTATAGCCTCATAAAGTGACACTGGTCAGAATTACAAAAAATGGCCTGGTCATCAGGGTCAAAACAGGCTGGGTGGTGAGGGGGGTGATAAACTTTGATATGTTTTGGAAAGAAGACATTCCAATAAAATAAAGTTGGTGATGGTGATGTCTACAGAGGTAAGCCTGCCAGATTTACCAGGGCTCAATACTATTATGCAGATCCATGAACAAAAGAACAGTTGTAGAGACCAAAGTTAAAATGGTCCTCCATCCCGGAAACCTACACATTTCATATGTATAGTCTCTTTCCAGTCTGCTGCCTCTGTCAGATCAGTGTCCTATTCACCTTTTCTCCAAATGGCCACCAGACATGCATGGGAAGCAGTGTTAAACTGTAAAGGTACCGTCACACGTGGCAATATTGCTAGGCAATTTCACTGGCAATTTGCTGGTTGCAGTGAAATCATGGACACATTGTTTCATTTGTACACAGCAACAAAATAGAACAATGTGTCCATGATTTCATTGCAACCAGCAAATTGCCAGTGAAATTGCCTAGCAATATTGCCGCGTTTGACGGTACCTTAACTGTTCTGCCCTTGCTTTCCCATTGGTATGGAATATCAGTGCGATTGAAACATTCCTACAAAACACTTGTTCAAGATTTTGGGTGAGTCCAAACAGAACAGAAATCCCCAGACTAATGACCAAAATACTTGTTCATTGGGTGAGATGATTTTTAAGCTAAATTAAAAGTCATTGTTCTCGGCAGCACAATGACCTACAGTATGTAAACAGAATATGTTGCAGAGCATTGAACTATGTAAACAGAACATGTTGCAGCACATTTACCTGTGTAAACAGAACATGTTGCAGCACATTGACCTGTGTAAACAGAACATGTTGCAGCACATTGACCTGTGTAAACAGAACATGTTGCAGCACATTGACCTGTGTAAACAGAACATGTTGCAGCACATTTACCTGTGTAAACAGAACATGTTGCAGCACATTTACCTGTGTAAACAGAACATGTTGCAGCACATTGACCTGTGTAAACAGAACATGTTGCAGCACATTGACCTATAGAAACAGAACATGTTGCAGCACATTGACCTATAGAAACAGAACATGTTGCAGCACATTGACCTATAGAAACAGAACATGTTGCAGCACATTGACCTATAGAAACAGAACATGTTGCAGCACATTGACCTATAGAAACAGAACATGTTGCAGCACATTGACCTATAGAAACAGAACATGTTGCAGCACATTGACCTGTGTAAACAGAACATGTTGCAGCACATTTACCTGTGTAAACAGAACATGTTGCAGCACATTTACCTGTGTAAACAGAACATGTTGCAGCACATTGACCTGTGTAAACAGAACATGTTGCAGCACATTTACCTGTGTAAACAGAACATGTTGCAGCACATTGACCTGTGTAAACAGAACATGTTGCAGCACATTGACCTATAGAAACAGAACATGTTGCAGCACATTGACCTATAGAAACAGAACATGTTGCAGCACATTGACCTATAGAAACAGAACATGTTGCAGCACATTGACCTGTGTAAACAGAACATGTTGCAGCACATTTACCTGTGTAAACAGAACATGTTGCAGCACATTGACCTATAGAAACAGAACATGTTGCAGCACGTTTACCTGTGTAAACAGAACATGTTGCAGCACATTGATCTGTGTAAACAGAACATGTTGCAGCACATTGATCTGTGTAAACAGAACATGTTGCAGCACATTGACCTATAGAAACAGAACATGTTGCAGCACATTTACCTGTGTAAACAGAACATGTTGCAGCACATTGATCTGTGTAAACAGAACATGTTGCAGCACATTGACCTATAGAAACAGAACATGTTGCAGCACATTGACCTGTGTAAACAGAACATGTTGCAGCACATTGACCTGTGTAAACAGAACATGTTGCAGCACATTGATCTGTGTAAACAGAACATGTTGCAGCACATTGATCTGTGTAAACAGAACATGTTGCAGCACATTGACCTATAGAAACAGAACATGTTGCAGCACATTGACCTATAGAAACAGAACATGTTGCAGTTCATTTACCTGTGTAAACAGGACATGTTGCAGCACATTGACCTATAGAAACAGAACATGTTGCAGCACATTGACCTATAGAAACAGAACATGTTGCAGTTCATTTACCTGTGTAAACAGAACATGTTGCAGCACATTGACCTGTGTAAACAGAACATGTTGCAGCACATTGACCTGTGTAAACAGAATATGTTGCAGCACATTGACCTGTGTAAACAGAACATGTTGCAGCACATTGATCTGTGTAAACAGAACATGTTGCAGCACATTGACCTATAGAAACAGAACATGTTGCAGCACATTGACCTATAGAAACAGAACATGTTGCAGCACATTGACCTATAGAAACAGAACATGTTGCAGCACATTGACCTGTGTAAACAGAACATGTTGCAGCACATTGATCTGTGTAAACAGAACATGTTGCAGCACATTGACCTATAGACACAGAACATGTTGCAGCACATTGACCTGTGTAAACAGAACATGTTGCAGCACATTGATCTGTGTAAACAGAACATGTTGCAGCACATTGACCTATAGAAACAGAACATGTTGCAGCACATTGAAATATAGAAACAGAACATGTTGCAGTTCATTTACCTGTGTAAACAGGACATGTTGCAGCACATTGACCTATAGAAACAGAACATGTTGCAGCACATTGACCTATAGAAACAGAACATGTTGCAGTTCATTTACCTGTGTAAACAGAACATGTTGCAGCACATTGACCTGTGTAAACAGAACATGTTGCAGCACATTGACCTGTGTAAACAGAACATGTTGCAGCACATTGACCTGTGTAAACAGAACATGTTGCAGCACATTGACCTGTGTAAACAGAACATGTTGCAGCACATTGACCTGTGTAAACAGAACATGTTGCAGCACATTGACCTGTGTAAACAGAACATGTTGCAGCACATTGACCTGTGTAAACAGAACATGTTGCAGCACATTGACCTGTGTAAACAGAACATGTTGCAGCACATTGATCTGTGTAAACAGAACATGTTGCAGCACATTGACCTATAGAAACAGAACATGTTGCAGCACATTGACCTATAGAAACAGAACATGTTGCAGTTCATTTACCTGTGTAAACAGGACATGTTGCAGAGAACATGATGTTGCGATGCACACAAAATGTTCGAATTAATGACCAACCAAAACAGGTCATTCGATGAGCACCACTCAGCTTGCACATAGCCAAACGCAGTTGATTTAATGACCATGGTCGTCTTATCCAAATGAGTCATTGCTGTAGATGATGAAATGATTGGATTTGTTTATTTGATTTTTTTAGAACAGAAAAGATAAGCCAGGATTGCCCAAATGTTAAAAGAATACAGCTGCTCCCCTCCACTGCCGTTACTTGAGAACACATTTCCTGCATTCTTTTTTTCTCCTGAAACATAAAGTACACTTCTTTATGACTCACTTGGCCAAATTTATTATTGGATTTTAGCAGTAATACTTCTTGGATATGACAGTTAATTTATGTCTTGATTGCCAAAGCGACTTTTTGTTATTTTTTCTCATATTGGTTATTTAGAGCACTAACAAAAAAAGGAAAAGGAATACTAATTTGTGAGTAGTCAACATATGACCAGAATAATAACACTCATTCAGTGCTATATAACATTATGTGTCTATTTGACTTGATTTTAAGGAATTACAGACATAGCTGTGTCATATTTTCTAACACCTCCAGCTACTACAGAGTGTTAATACATTCCATACTATTCTTCCATATGCTTCCAATTTCACAAGACATATTGAACTCCAGATGCATTTCACAGAGGCATACAGAGCCCTATTGTATACTTCATTGAAGTCAGTATTCTACCTTGAAAGAAGTAAATCAAGGATGGATATTTCCATATATAACAGTGTGGTACAAAGGCAGAATTTGATGGCACAAGAAGTACCTTCAGTTCAGTACTACAGATGAAAGATTATATGCCACCACACTAATTACACAGACACTATCAAGAAGTAGGACAGGTTTACACATACTGTAGTGTCACAAGCAGAGACCAATAATGAAGTGCAAGACTGGAAAAATAAATCACTTTTATTGCAAAAAAAAAAAACTATTGAAATACAAAAATGTTAACAATGGTTATTGTCCTAACACACAGGATACAGGAAAAAACATTGTCCTGTCAGTCCTCTTTATGTCCAGCCAAAGATTTTCATCAGAAGATCTATTAAAAGAGTAGTGAAGAGATGACTAATATTCCCCAGACATAATGCTGTATCCTCATATAGATTCCTCAAATTACATGCTGGGAGAAGTTGCTCCTGGAGAATGTTTAAGTCTTTATTCATAGCAGTGTTCTTACGCAAAACTGTGTATAAGCCCTCTTCCTTGGAAGAAAAGTAACCCCACATGGATGCTTTACTGTTGGCATGACACAGGACTCGTGGTAATGTCATCTTTTTTTCTTTGCAAAATCATGAAGTGTTGTATCAATTTCTCCATGCTCCTAATGCAACTGCCATCGAGCGAACTAAGGAATAAAGAATGGTCACCGGCCGCCCTCTGTTTTCTGTGCTATATGTAGAAGACATCACAGCAGCTGGTCTCCTCCCACTAGCTCAGAATCAATTGCAAATTAAGAATTAGAGCAAATGTTGCAAATACTGTTGAAAATATCAGATACAAGTCTTGTCACAAAGCATTCACTGATCTCAGGGAGACCAGTCCAAGAAAACACTGCGGGCAGCTGGCTAAAGCACTCAACACAGTGAATTCCTAGGCGCATTGCCCCATTACCCCTTGGCTGGGTCCTTCCCTGGAGGGATAACTGGCTAGTCCTGTGTTTGAGACTCCTAACCGAGGCTCCACAGCCTCTATTTGCAGATACAAGTCTTGTAACAGCCAGATATGATGTTATTTCTCACGTATACACACGTGACTGCTTATTTTGAAAATCAGGGACTGGACAATTGGGACACATGCTTCAGTGCAGTAGGCAGAGAGTGAAGGGGACACTAAAGAGCAAAACGCTTTAAAAAAAAAAAAATGTAAAAAATCTTTTTGGCTGCAGTGCATTTCCCACTTCCAGGCTGATCTACAGTCCAAATGTCATAATGCCAAGTTAATTCCGCATGTGTCAACCAGCTAAATCTGCAGGGGGTTGAATACTACTTGTAGGCACTGTATCTTCACTTATGTGACTAGAGCTGCCTTCATGTACTGCCTTATAATGGTGATGTTACACTAATGTCTACCCCATGACAAGACTATTGTGTCTGTGTATACTGCTTTGTGGACTGAGGCTGGGTTACACATGACCAGATTGTGTGACATAAGATATATTTTAAATTTAGGATATGCGAAGTGCTCAGTACAGTGAGCAAAAAAGGCTGCAAAAATGGCCATAAAATATAGAAAATAGACATCTACTGATACTAGAAACATGTACATACCAGAAATAGAAGACAGTGATACAAATTATAGTAGACCTGGACTAATATTTCTTACAGCAGAAAATATAAACTTTTATCTACCGAATTTGTAATGCAAAAGGACAGTAGGTAAGAACTAATATTCACTAACAAATATAATAGAAGACAAAATCGGCAGTACCCGCACTCTTCAATAAGGGTCTTGGCTACTGACGTCTTCGGTTTGAGGGGACGACGTGAAGAGGAGTCAAGTCAAAGATCCAATGTGTAGAAGAAAACTAAACTGGCATTCTGCATCGATAACAGGTAATTTTTTTTAGAAAAATGTAAAACATATAGGAGGAAGCAAGGCTCATGGATATGGCGGCCATTTTGGGTTACACACTCTTTAACCAGTCCCATGCCAAACCTAAATTCATAAATACTGTTACTTTCAGACCATTATCTGTCATAAATGTGAGTTTTAGAGGAACATATGTTCAAGGAAAACTGGTAGAATACATTGTCCTAAATAAGTGTCTTAGCCTATCCACTGCATACGACCCCAAGAATACCATCCCTACAGTCAAGCATGGTGGTGGCAGCATCATGCTGTGGGGCTGTTTCTCAGCCAAGGGGCCTGGCCATCTGGTCCGCATCCATGGGAAGATGGATAGCACGGCCTACCTGGAGATTTTGGCCAAGAACCTCCGCTCCTCCATCAAGGATCTTAAGATGGGTCGTAATTTCATCTTCCAACAAGACAACGACCCAAAGCACACAGCCAAGAAAACCAAGGCCTGGTTCAAGAGGGAAAAAATCAAGTTGATGGAGTGGCCTAGTCAGTCTCCTGACCTTAACCCAATTGAAAACTTGTGGAAGGAGCTCAAGATTAAAGTCCACATGAGACACCCAAAGAACCTAGATAACTTGGAGAAGATCTGCATGGAGGAGTGGGCCAAGATAACTCCAGAGACCTGTGCCGGTCTGATCAGGTCTTATAAAAGACGATTATTAGCTGTAATTGCAAACAAGGGTTATTCCACAAAATATTAAACTTAGGGGTTGAATAATAATTGACCCACACTTTTATGTTTAACATTTATTAAAATTCAACTGAGCAACATAACTTTTTGGTTTGTAAGAGTTATGCTTCTGTTAATAAATCCTACTCTCGTTTGCAGTTTGAAGGCTCTAACTTATTTGCATCTTATCAAACCACCTAAATCTGCAGGGGGTTGAATACTACTTGTAGGCACTGTATGAGTGGCAGGGCTTAACAATGATCCTGCTGTTCATGGCAAAACACTGCACTTCTCCTAAATAACTAGCAGCTGAGAAGAGAAAAAGCAAGAATCAATAGTGTCCAGTGTGATTAGACTGTCAGGCCTCATTCATATGTCTGATTTTTCCATATGAGTGCTAGCCGTGGTGTTCAAGCTTGATGGCGGGTTTACACGTTGCGATATCGGAGTCCAATTTCAATCAAAAGTCACGTGGTTCGATCGTTGGAGCCGATATCGTTCCTGCATTGTATTGTGTGAACGTCCAATACGATGCAGGAACGATGTCAATGCGATATCAGGGATTGAATGAGCGTGCTACTCAATGCTCCGATATTGAATGGAGATTGGAGCTGGATCGTGCTGTGTGACAGCCCAATTCCGATGTGAAGTTCTACGTCACCCATTCACTCCCATGTTAAATGGTCGTTCCTGGGTTGGGGGGCGTAGACATCGCACGGACGTTGGATTCAGAAATCGCAACATCTAAACCTCCGATGCGATGCGGGAGAAACGAGCACGAAATGCGTGCTCCCGCGCCATTGAATTGCGATATCGCAACAATATTGAAACGTGTAAACCCACCATGACACTCATACCTGTGATAGTCTGTGAAGCCATTCACACATCCGTGATTTTTTTGCTGACCATGAGATCAACAGAAAAATACAGAGACATGTCTGACTTTGATCTGACAGTTAAGTACAGATTGTTAATTCAAGTCTATGGGCCCGTGAAAGAATCGGATTTCCATAAAGTCAAAGTGAGGGTAACTGACCAGTAAACATTCTCTCCCACCATTGAAATGGTACCAGGGCCCAATGTGCATTTTGACGCAGAAGCTTTCTGTGCCGAAATGTGTGTCAGGACCTTGTGCCATTCCAGCAGTTAGAGAGAATGTTTACTGGTAAGTTATGGGGTCTGTGCATGGACATTAGGTGTTCGGTACAGATCCCAAACTTTAAAGTTCGGTTTTGCCCATCACTAGTAGCCACTGGTATTTGGGGAGCATGAATGCACAAAAGGTAGTGGTGACAGCGTTGCTGTAAGAGTGTCTATATTTTGAGCATTTTGGCCCCCAATACCACTGACCAACAATCATGTGTAGAGTTAGATGAAGATCAATTTTCACAAAATAATCACTGAACAAAATTTGTATTGGACTCTAGAAATAAAGAAGTCCTTACTTTTGCAATATATTTTCTACTGTATACTTAGGACTGGGACCATATCCTGGCACCTACAGTCACGAAAATATTTCTTCCTTACACTGACAAATACAACTCATCATGCAATAAAAAAAAAAAAACTCTTATAACTTTTTGAAAGAAATGATAACAAAGTTATGGCTCTGGGAATGGGACGACGGAAAAAACAGTGCTTTATCATAAAGGCCTAATAAAGGCCTTTACGATAAAGCACTCAAAAAGGCCCAAAAAAGGTTTATGACAATGTTAATGTGCACTACATTCTTTAGTGTGCATGCTATAATTTCTTAATCTACTTGTGATTCTATATATATGTATTTAGAACATCTGAATTGCCTAGGTGTGGAATCAACCCAATTTATTATATACATATTGTTTTGCCACCAGTGCATAGTTTGGTGTGGAGCAGGTGACTTGGAGACACAGAGCTGTTTGTGTAAGATAAGCTTGAGGGCCTGTGGTTCCAGAGCCAAGAGGAGAGAAGGTGTAATTATGGATAGGCTAAGACACTTATTTAGGACAATGTATTCTACCAGTTTTCCTTGAACATATGTTCCTCTAAAACTCACATTTATGACAGATAATGGTCTGAAAGTAACAGTATTTATGAATTTAGGTTTGGCATGGGACTGGTTAAAGAGTGTGTAACCCAAAATGGCCGCCATATCCATGAGCCTTGCTTCCTCCTATATGTTTTACATTTTTCTAAAAAAAATTACCTGTTATCGATGCAGAATGCCAGTTTAGTTTTCTTCTACACATTGGATCTTTGACTTGACTCCTCTTCACATCGTCCCCTCAAACCGAAGACGTCAGTAGCCAAGACGATTTTGTCTTCTTTTAATATTTGTTAGTGAATACTGGTTCTTACCTACTGTCCTTTTGCATTACAAATTCGGTAGATAAAAGTTTATATTTTCTGCTGTAAGAAATATTAGTCCAGGTCTACTATAATTTGTATCACTGTCTTCTATTTCTGGTATGTACATGTTTCTAGTATCAGTAGATGTCTATTTTCTATATTTTATGGCCATTTTTGCAGCCTTTTTTGCTCACTGTACTGAGCACTTCGCATATCCTAAATTTAGAATATATCTTATGTCACACAATCTGGTCATGTGTAACCCAGCCTTGGTCCACAAAGCAGTATACACAGACACAGTAGTCTTGTCATGGGGTAGACATTAGTGTAACATCACTATTATAAATTTATAGGGTGTTTAGCCTGTTACCTTTTGACATGTTTTATTAATAGAAATCAAAGAGCTACAAAACACACAGAAGTACCAAGAACAATAACGTCTTTATTTTTACCATTTACAATCCAAAGACTCTTTTCTGAAAGTAAGCACAGCTGTAAGTGGTCCCATTGAACCTCAGTGCAGTTCAATCACATTCACCATTTTTGTTAATAGTCTTGGCTTTTGTATATATTAAGAAGTTATAACCCACTACCTGTTCAACACCATTACTTATCTAAAAAACGACAATAAGCTCTTTGTATCCCATCTCATTCCAGGTGCTGCTGCCAGGTGCTAACAGCACTACTAACACAGATGCAATTCAATTTCAATTCTTTGTCCAGGTGAGGCACTTCAACTACTTTATTAGAAGGAATCAGTCACCAGGTTTATGCTACCACATTTGAGAGCAGCATAATATAGCAAAATGGACCCCAATTCCAGAGATGTGTCACTGAGTGCTTCCGTTGTTGTGAAACAATCAGAGTTTTCTCTGATGTAGATGTAGCAGTGAACAGAAAACTAACCTCACCATGTCACTACTAGCAGGTTGCTATGTACAGTGTATATTAACAGTATGCTGCTAATCAGTGCTGTGGGCATAGTTGGACCAGGAGGGTTGCTGGCAGATAGTCCAGCAGTGATAATTCCTTCTGATAAAACACTGACTGTACTGATAAAAAAGAGCGCACAGCCTAATAAGGGACACATTGCTGAAATCAGAGTCTCAGGCCAAACCTCATGTTGTCCATAGATTACATAGCAAAAAACCTGCTGACAGATTCCTTTCAAAGTCCTATTTCAATGGTGTTTATAAACTCCCCCCTGTTATCTGTTATTTAGCATGTGTTTAACAATTACAAAGGTAGTATATTCAGTCAACATCTTATTCTGTTCCAGTCTGCTCTGGCACCACTTTTCCTCATTTAATCACATTGTTGAGAGGTGGTTAATTTCTCAATTTAAGTTTAATAACTTAACTTAATAATTTAAGTTTAATAAATTCCAAATCAGGTTTTCTAGACGTGTTATAAGTCTTGTGCATTGTGTAAATGAAAAAAGTCAACTTTTGCTCTACACAGCAACAACTGTGTTATTCGACAGATCACAAATGCAGTCATGCGGTGCCCCAACATAGTAGAGCGCTACGGAAGCTGGGAAATGATGGCGATCGGTAAGTATGTTACTACCTTCATGACAGCAATTATCCCTAACAAAGGGAAACTATGGTGGTGCTTCTAGGAAGGTTCTTAGTTTACTCTTTCACCAGGGGCGTAACTACAATAGGTGCAGGGATTGCGATCGCACCCGGGCCCTGCAGCCTAGGGTGGCCCCAAAAGTCCCTTTGGCCCATAGAAAAAGACTAATACTACAAATGCTATTACTAATACCAATTTAATACTAATATATATTATTAATACTATATAATATATATATAATATATAGTATTAATACTAATACTATTTGCAATAATTGGGGGCCCCATTGGAGCTTTCGCATCGTGCCCCCGATGCCTGAAGTTACGCCACTGTCTTTCACACAGGTTGTAATGGACAAACCTGACATACCATCTTCTAACTCAATCCCAAAAACCTTTTTCCCTGCCAAGTGCTATGTAAGAAGAGATAGAGGCATCCTTGTGCATAAAATACTCTTAGGCTACATTCGGTAGTGCTCTAGTGTTCCGTTTTTTACGAATCCCCGGCGATCTCCAGCGATGTTCTCATACCGAGAGGCTGCAGGACCTGCAAGAGGACCTGACACTGCACTATGTGACTGAGTGACGTCACATGCGCAGGGTCCTAGAAGCACAGATCACTGCAGCCTCCGGGAATGAGAACATCACTGGAGATCACCGGGGGAGCGCAGGAAGGTGATTAAACTGTATTCACGCACCCAAGGCTCCGTTTTGTGAGGATCTGTTCTTTGGTTTCTGCACCAAAAACGGATCTTCACAAAAATAGGCAACCAAAACGCTGTGTTTGAATGTAGCCTTAACTAATTTAGACTCAAACTATTTTATTGGTTAGCTGGAACTCTAAAATTCCTGTCCTAACAGCAGCATTATATGGCCATTTGGTCATAGTTTTTTAAAGGCTGTACATGAGTTTAAATATCTTTAAAGCATCTGTTAAGTAATGTATAGTTTGTCCTTGGAATCTACAGTAGAGAAAAATATGCTTTATATGTCTTTGTTCTCTTTGGGTAAAAAGCAATGTATGAAGAAGGGTGAGCTGACACAAAGGAATATGATAAAATCTATACCTTCAAAACTGAAGTCAATCAGAAGATAGAACTAAAAATAATATTTACTAAAGTATATTTGCTCAAATATCACATGCTATTTTCTGTCTGGGGACTCTATGTCTCTTTGGAGTATGACATAATGTTTCTATGAAAAGAGCTGATGTCATCACGTGAATGATCAAAATTGTGAAGGTTAATTTCAGAAACTGTATGAATTATTTTCTTATTTCGCAATTAAACTCTTGTCATTCCAGAAACTTTTTGATTTGTATTTTTTTTATTCTTCCAACAACATATCTATCAGTGTTTTTTTTTATTGTAGAGGCTAAAAGAAAATCTTAAATTTGTAGTTAAAAAAATATGTTGTTTGCATTGACATTTTGTTACTTTTTTATTTGTATGTTCATATCTAGTTTACATATTGTGCATAGTTACCAAAAATCAGACAGCACTCCTTATAGCAGGTCTTGGACACTGCTGGAAGAAGGTTCTTCTGAACCGAAACGTTCAGTACACATGGGCCAATAAAGTAAGGCAAGACCTGCTATATGGAGTGCTGTCTGATTTTTGGTAACTATGCACAGTTGAATACTGCCGGACACTGCACCCAAGTGAATTGTTCCTAGTGCTTCTTTCTTTTTGCATTGTTAGTTTACATATTGAATACAGGGATAGAAAATTCCCACCCTTTTAAGGCTGGCTTCACATTTGCGTATGTATCCGCAGCGCATGCTGCGGATAACAATATTCAAATGCGCATGCGGACTGCGCACCTATCTTTATCATTGTATACGCAACGTACGCAAGACACTGCTTTTGCTCGCGTACGGCTGCGTATGTGTCCGCATGCGTACGCTTTAGGAAAACTAGTTGCGCCTGGAAACGCAACATGTTACATTTTTTGCCGCGCATAAAACTTCCCCGTGTCCGCATGCGCACGCTTGCGCACGCTCGCTGATAAAAACTGCATTAAGCCCTATGAGAGGGCGCGAGTGCGCGAGGATTTGCGTATGGTGCGTACGATGCACATGCGTACGGGCCTCAAGTCACTTCCCATGGGCGTGCCAGTAGGTGGGACAAGTGAAATCTTGCCCAATTTATTAAACGCATGTGCATGAAAAATGCATGCGCATGGTCATAAACGCATACGAGCGCAGGTATACGCAGCGTACATTGAACGCATGCGTATGCGCATGCTGATGAAAAATCCTCCGCATGCTTGCTTATACATACGTTTTTACCAGCGCATGCGCAGCATACGCGGCGCACAAAAACGCAAATGTGAAGGTAGCCTAAGCATTTTTGTGGCAAGTGTACAGTCCCTGACAAAAGTTATGTCACTTATCCATGTTATGTAAATAAAAGCTTATAACCTGACGTTAAATTCATCCATTGGTTGTATAAATTACTCTTTTGAAAGTTGAAAGCCTCCCAAATGTGGTCTATGTTAAGAAAATAAATTGGCATCAATGCTGAAATATTGATCATTTAATGAACACAGAATGGTCAGATTTTAGCAAGACAAAAGTTTTGTCGCCCACAGAAAGTAATGTGATTTTCAAACAAATAATTATCTTAAAATACAAATATATGTTGCATAACATTGGTGAATGAAGTTGTGGTATTATTAGCGTCATATTTAATATTTTGTGTGACTTCCATGAGCTTGAAGGACTGCATCCATACGGTTCAACAATGATTCATACTATTTATTAATGAAGTCATCAGGAATAGCAAAGAATGCAGTCTTACATGCCTCCCAGAGTTCATCTAGATTCTTTGGTTTTGTCTTCCAAGCTTCCTCTTTCATCCTACCCCAAACATGCTCAATGATGTTCATGTGTGGTGTAGAGATGAATGTATGAGATGGAGCACCATCCTGCTGCAGAATTTGACCCCTTTTATGATTTGGAATGTAAGAGGTAGCTAATTTCTTGATATTTTAGGCTATTGATATTGCCTTCCACCTTGCAAATGTTTCGCACACTGTCATACTGAATGTAACCCCAGACCATGATCTTTCCACTACCAAATTTAACTCTTTTCTTTGTGTATTTTGGATCCATACGGGCTCCAGTAGGTCTCATGCAGTATTTGCGGCGGCTGTGGTGTAATTCTACTGAAGATTCATCAGAGAAATCCACCTTCTGCCACTTTTCCAGTGTCCATCTGTTTATCAGGCTGTGGGACTTTGTAAATGCCACACAGTTTTTTATTTGCCTTTTATTTAGTGCTGGTGTCTGGGCACTGATTCGACTATGGAGGCCATTTCGAGAGAATCCTACAAACTGTTCAGGTGACCAGGCCTGTTGGAGCTCTGCTGCAGTGGAAGAGGGGCTTATTTTGGATTTTCATACCAACAAACATTCCTCCTGAGTAGTTGACTTGTGGGGTCTGCCAGACCTGGGCTTGTCAAAAACATCTCCAGTCTCTTCAAATCTTTTTTTAATTCTTTGTACTTGACGCTGAGACACATTAAATGTGCCAGCCATCTCTGCAGTGGATCTGGTCTTCAGCCTCTTGATAATCAAGGCTTTGGTGGCATGGTGGATTTTTGCCATGTTGTCAGAGCTCAAGTTGCAGTTCAAATGAAGGTCTGGGGTGCTGGGTTTCTTTTTATACACACCCACTAATTAACCGATCATGTATGGAGCACAGGTGAGGATGTAAACTAGGATTGGGTGCATTATGTGACCAGGCGACAAAACTTTTGTGTTGCCAAAATCTGACCATTCTGTGTTCATTAAATGATCAATATTTCAGCATGGATGCCAATTTATTTTCTTAACCTAAACCACATTTGGGAGGGTTTCAGCTTTCAAAAGAGGAATTTAAAAAAACATTGGATGAATTTAACGTCAGGTTATAAGTTTATTTACTTAACATGGATAAGCGACATAACTTTTGTCAGGGACTGTTAACTCAGCAATACATGGATTCCTAACATTCCATACAAAAGTGATACAATACCGCCAAACTGATTAAAAGATGTAGAATCAAAGAAAAAATGTTCAAATATTTGTACTATCTAGTAATGAATAAGGATCAGTTTACTGTCAACTGTTTCCTGGAATTTAGAACCTCAAACTCTTAATTGCTTCATCTGATGAACTTTTTATTTCATAGCTAACTGGAATATTATTGGCGTGTGTGTCATTTCCCAGATAATTCTCAGCTGTAGAAATAAATAAATCTGTTCTCGCTTCAGTCTCATCTTATTTCTTTTATATAATCGTCATTGATCAAAAGCATCAAATCATTGGCATTCAAATAATTGATTCAAGAGCTTCATAAATGTGTTGCTGTGTTCACTGTAATTTAAATGGGTGTTCCATCACTTTGTGATAATAAAGTGAAAAGGAATCCATGGACAGGAGGTAGTCAATGGCAGACGTATTGTAAAAAACAGCTCTAATGTATTATCCAATAAGATCATACAATCAAACAAAGACCACCAAAAGCAGAAAGGAAAAACCCTCCATAATAACCAACACATTTCGGCATAGCCTTAGTAATGTTTGTGTTACAACCATGACTATGGCTATGCCGAAATGCGTTGTTTTATAGGGGGGTTCGTTGGTTCCTTTTTACAGGACTCCCTCCTGCTTCCGGATTCCTTTTCCCTTTTATCTTTCTGGATGTCCAGCTCAGGCCATCTGTGCAGACTTGAAACAACTTTGACCATATATTTACTGATCTCCTGTCTTTGTGGCACCCCACTGTGTCATCTCTGCCCTCGGGTGGTGGTGTCACCCTGAGAGCAACAAAAGGGTCTTCTCATCAGACAGGAAAACCACACACAACACCTTCTGCCTTCAGGCCAGAAGGGGGAGACCAAGCCCGGGTTCAGGGTGAGCTCCCCTCTAAATTCTGGTCTGGGGCAGAGCAAGTTAGTTCAGTTCCCGAGACGACTGTGAAGAGTACCTGGAGGATGGAGCATTGTGTTAAGCTCATCCTAGGTACAGCAGTTCAGTTCCTAGGAGGACTGAGGAAGGCATCCTGATGGACTACAGGCTGTAGAGCTTGTCCCAGGATCACTGACTTTGTGCCAGGCCTAAGGCTAGGGTCTGAGGAGAGTCGCGGGAACACCTGGGGAGCTGAGCGGCACCAGAGGAAAGCACAGAGAACGGACACCGGGTCCGAGACTGTGCAGGGTCTACCACCCGGCAGTCAATAACGGAATGTGGGGAATTCCAGGTCCCTCAGCCACACCGTGCCCAGAGACACAGCAACAAAGAGTTCAGGAACTGACACCTGAGACGAGGGTTAGAAAGCACTCAAGTTGCCTGTCATCTGGCACCTAGCAGGAAAAGAAAGGGCCAGCAGCTTAGCTGATGCAGCAGCAGGAGCCAATATACAGAGCGCAGTAAGGGAGCCAAAGACCCGGCCGGGTGAGAAGGAACCCTGAATTGCTCTCAGCAGAGACTCCATGGACAACTGCCTGAAGTCAGCTATTCCAGTAAAAGACTGAGTGACCAACAACCAGTGAGCCTGAATATTGCCTTGTGACCGTCGGCCTGCTCCTTACACTTAAACTACCTTCACTGCTTCAGGAAACTGTTCTGCCTGTTGAGAGCCACTGCATCCCAGCTTCCCGTCCATCACCCAGGAGGTTCTGCAGCAGCGGTGGCCCAATATAGCCACATACCACGGGTGGCGTCACAAACAATCTTCTTATTCATCATTCCCTTTCCCTACTAAGCCAAAACCCCTTTCAGCTGCACCCAGGGTCACGGAAGTCTGGTCTCGACCCCTGTGACTCCCCAGAGACAGTATAGCCCGGTTCTGAGTACCCCACGGCCCTAGGGCCCGACATCTTTGTTATAATAAATGTATAACTGTAAAAAATGTAATATCACGTTACTCACCCAAGGCTTCCCAACTGTTCCTCTGCTCTTCTCTCCTCTATTTCTCTTTCAGCCTGGTTGAGCCTGATTGGCTACAGTACTTATGTTTTGATTAGGCATGGAGAGCTGTCAATCAGGCTTGGTGGATAGAGATTTGTGTTTAAGAAGGCAAAGAGGATTATGCAGTCTCTGACATGAATTTTCATAAGTAGCACACAAGCCTCATCAGGTCTAAGATATTTAATCCTGTATCCTGTAGTTTGTATTGAAAAAAAACATGAAATATCTAATTGAACCCGTTCAATACCAGCACATTTACTCCATTCCTGACCAAGGACTTTGTTGCATTCATTTGCACTTAGGCTTTTAATATCGCAAATATTTTTCTACATTTGGAAACTCAAATAGTTCTCACTTTTTTTTTTTTTTGCAATACAGTGATACCTCGGTTTTCATTGATTTCAGATATCATCGGTTTCGGTATTCGTTGATTTTTTTAAATGAAAATCGTGTCTCGGTTTTTGTTGATGTCTTGGTCTTCGTCGATTTCGGTCAATACATAGCTACTAATTTAGACATAAAAATGAGATTCCCCTTCCAAAAAATAAAATGTACACTCCTCCCTCCCGTCCTCGGCATCTCCCATACAAAACAAATAGCTTTTTTTTTTCTTTTTTTTTTTTAAACCCACAATAAATGTTTATTTTTTTCTTTAAATTAGTGTTTCATCTTCCTTTAAAGGTCATTTCTGAGTGATGCTATCATTAACCGCTATCTTTATTCACTATGAAATGTTTTGTTTGTAGGTCTTTTTCAGCGTCTCGAACCAATTAATTCATTTTACATTGATTCCTATGGAAATCGTTGCCTCGGTTTTCATCAATTTCATTTTTTGTCAATAGTTTTCGGATGCATTATCGCCGAAAACCAAGGTATCACTGTACTTGAGGCTTAATTTTTGTATGTTTTTTGTATTCCTTTTTATCTACTATCTGGTGAAAATTTAAAGAACAATAGGATATACCGACAATCCCACCATCATCATGGGTGACTTCAATGTCCCCATTGATACCAACCAGTCAACAGCCTCCAAACTACTATCACTTGCCTCATCATTTGGCCTCACTCAATGGTCCTCCACAGCCACCCACACAAACGGACATACACTATACCTCATCTTCACCCGCCTCTGCTCCCTAACTAACCCCACAACCTTACTTTTCCCCTATCTGACCACCATCTACTTACCTTCTCATCCTTGTCCTTTTCACCTGCCACCCATGTCCACCAACTCACATACCCGTGCAGAAACCTCACACACTTTGACACTCACAAACTCTCTGACTCTATTCTACCACTATCCTCCATGTCCTCACTCCACGACACAGATATCACCACCGCTTTCTACAATTCTACATTCACAGCAGCGGTTGATGCAGTTGCCCCCCTCATTCACAGCAGAACACGATGAATCAACAGACAACCCTAGCACACGGCACCACTAAAAAGCTGTGGCGAGAGTCTAGGGTTTGCGGAGCGGTGCTGGAAGAAAACACATTCATAAGAAGACTACACAGCATTCAAACAAGCACTTCTCAAATTCAAGTCAGCACTCACTACCACTAAACAGAATTACTTCATTACTCTCATATCCTCTTTGTCCCACAACCCCGGGCAGTTATTCAACACATTTAACTCCCTTCTCTGCCCCCCACGCCACCTCCTGCTTCTCTTATCTCTGTAGAAGACTTTGCAACACACTTTACCAACAAGATCGATCAGATTAGATAAGTCTTTGCTACCCAACCATCACACCCCCTAAGTATACCAGACCACTCCCCTCCCCCGCTAACCTTCCTCCCCTCAATCACTGAAGGAGAACTTGACCACATCCTCTCCAAATCACACCTCACAACTTGTGCATCAGACCCCATCCTTTCCCACTTTCTCCCCAACCTCACCACCATGCTTATGCCAGCCCTAACCCTCCTCTTCAACCTATCACTAACCTCTGGTACCTCTTCTTCCGCTTTCAAACATGCAACAATTACACCTATCTTAAAGAAGCCATTCCTTCACCTGACCTCCATTTCCAGCTACCGCCCCATATCGCTGATCCCGTTTGCCTCCAAACTTCTTGAAAAGCATGTCCACACTTTACTTTCTTCCCACCTCTCATCTAACTCTGTCTTTGACAACCTTCAATCTGGCTTCCGCCCCCACCACTCCACTGAAACGACATCAACCAAAATTACTGATGACCTAATTACCGCTAAAACTAAAGGTACCGTCACACGCCGCAATGTCGCCTGGAAATCTGAAAGGCGATATGTCGTCCTGTAGCAATCGCCGTGCAAAAGCATCACGGTTGCGGCGTGTGATTGGGCAATTTCAAGGCGATAAATCGCCCCTCGGCTGTCGCCTGATTCCTGAACAATGCTCAGTAATCAGTCACAATTGTTAAGGCGCTATTTCCGTGTTGTGGCGTGTGACAGGGTGATAGTGATGGAAAGAGCGTTGTCTATGATTTCCCATAGGCGTGCCTCAGCGTGCTGTAGTCCGCGCTCTGTCTGAGATGATTGGTGTGGGCTACTGTGTTCCCATTGGCTGTCACTTGACACTGCGCCATATTTGAAGAGCTGTCCGTTCAGCACCACACACATCTTCTGCTACAGAACCGTCCACAAACTCAGTGCAATTACGCGCGCCATTGAATAGCGCAAGCTATGTTGTTCGTGTGTATTAAGTTGTGCTGTGTGAAGTATAGTACCACACATGACAGCTCAGAAGTTGGACTACACATCGTAAATGAGCGCCATGGGCCACGCACTAAAATCACCCTACGTGTGTGAATTTGGTGACGCTACTGGGTACATTCTACTGCTCCCACTCCGCCAATCACCTACATACGCACACGTAGCCATTCTTAGTGTAATCCACTGTACTGCACAAGACCGCTCCTGTGTGACACTTTGGCACCTCGAAAGTGTGTTGCAGGAGCCTCAATTGATGACACGAGCGTGTATTTGTGAAAAACTCCGATAGACAATGGTGTCATGTATTAGCCAGCCTTCCAGAGCAGGCTGAACAATTGTAACGCTGTTGCGTTGTCCAATGAACGTGTATGGGGCACGGTTTAAACCACTGTGGCACGCCTATCTCCTCACCGCGCTATACATGTACGCCCACATTGCCTTTGAGATTGCGGCGTGTGAAGCGGCGATGGAATTAGGCAAGATTGGTTCCGCTGTAGGCGAGGTGATTCCCGGAGCGACACATCGCCTTTGCTTCAGGGTGAAATGGCAGCGTGTGATGCCGCCATCGACAATCTGAGGCGACCAAAATGTGAGCGCGCACGTTAGATCGCCACACATCGCCAGCCGAGATTGTGGCATGTGACGGTACACACACTTCTCCATCCTCCTTCTTCTTGACCTGTCCTCAGCATTCAACACAGTTAACCACTGCCTCCTTCTACAGATCCGCTCTTCCATTGGTATCACTGACCTTGCCCTCTCCTGGATCTCCTCCTACATTTCCAACTGCACATTTAGTGTCTCCCACTCCCACACTACTTCCTCACCCCATCCCCTCTCTGGGGGTCCCTCAAGACTCTGTCTTTGACTCTGTGACCCCTTCTTTTTCAATCTACACCCTTGGCCTAGGACAACTCATAAAGTCCCATGATTCCAGTACCACCTCTATGCTGTCCACCATCCGAGAGTGTTTATCAGCCATATCCTCCTTCTTCTCCTCTCGTTTTTTTAAACTAAACGTAGACAAAACTGAACTCATCATCTTTCCCCCATCTCGCGCACCTACCTTACTTGATCTATCACAATAAATGACATCACACTCTGCTCTGTACCTGAAGTCTGCTGCTTCAGAGTAACCCTTGACTCTGCCTTTTCCTTCAAACCACACATTCAAGCTATCGCCACCTCCTGCCGCCTCCGAGTCAAAAATATTTCCAGAATCCGTCCCTTCCTCAACCCTCAATCTACTAAACTACTAGTGCATGTCCTCGTCATCTTCCGTCCCAACTCCTGCAACCTCCTCCTCTGTGGCCTCCCTGCTAACACTCTTGCACCTCTCCAACTCTGCTGCCTGACTAATCCACCTCTCTCCTCGCTATTCCTCCTCTTCTCCCCTCTGCAAATCCCTCCACTGGTTCCCAATTCCCCAGCGAATCCAATTCAAACTACTAATATTGACTCACAAAGCCAGCTACAATCTGTCTCCACAATATATCTCTGAACTAATCTCCCAACTCGTAATTTTTGATCCTCCCAAGACCTCCTCCTTTCTTCCACACTTGTACCTTCCTCATCTAACTGCCTGCAAGACTTCGCCTGAGCATACCTCATCCTCTGGAATTCTGCACCCCAAAACGTCCGACTATCCCCTACACTCGGAACCTTCAAGTGGAACCTGAAAACTCATCTCTTCAGAACAGCCTCCAACCTGCAATGACCATTGTGCCACCTCACCATCACTGGACCCAGCACTCTACCACCACCAGAACAGACCCAACCTACTGTCTCCCTCCACATCACCCTGTAGAATGTAAGCCAGCAAGGGCAGGGTCCTCTGTCCCCTCTGTGCCAGTCTGTCACTGTTAGTTTGTTCATTGTATTTTTAACTTGTTTGTATGTAACACTTTTTCATGTACAGCACCATGGAATCAATGGTGCTCTATAAATAAATAATAATAACAATAATAACAGATCGTACATTTTAATTTATTTTTTTTATTTATGACTATGAATATTATTTTTATATATTGGAGATATTTATTTTTCAATGGTGGCAGGGCTGTAAACAATAATTTGGACTAACGATATATGTTTTGCTTTGGGTTTTTTGTATTGTTGTATTAATTTTTTTCTTGCTTTTTTCCTTAGCTTCCATTTATTTCAAACACTGTGCACTCCATAAGGTATGAAAAGGCAAAAATATTTTTTTTTCTTTACTATATTCTGAATTTATTTGTCACCACCTAAATAAAAACTGCACAAGTTTGTTATCACTGTAGTCATACTAACATAGAATATCATGATGCCAGTTTATTATTACTTAATGCTATACAAACAGCTCCCCACTACCACCAAAATCTCATGGGAAACTTAGCTTTTTTTTTTACCACTTACTGCGGATAGATTTTTTCCCCCATTTTCTAGTACATTGTATGTGATATTGAATTGCGTCTTTCAAAGGGTAAAAGCGCAACAACAAAACTGAAAATTATCCATGGCAGGAAAGAGTTAAGAGTCAGTATTGCAGTTGAAAGCAAGAAGAATATTAATATAATTGAATTATATATGTATATGCTTGACAATTCTCACCAAGTCAATATAAATATTCTTATTCGATTTCATGTATTACTCAATCATTGCATCATACAATGCCTTACCGCATTTGTCTGTGTAATATAAAATGATTTTAAGGTACATTTATCAATATATCACCAGAAAGGGCAACTTGTTCTCACAAGAAACAAAGAAAACTAAATCCATGATGAATGGAGACATGAGCTATGTTAGCTTTTTGTATCCGTATCAATAGGTGGTCCTCTTCAAGTTATGACATTTCTATAATATTTTTTATGGACGGCAATGCTTTTGTACAGAGGTCAGATCAAGGGGATGCCAATG